>CM040121.1:268735377-269158766 GCA_022559845.1 Amorphophallus konjac | reverse complement strand
TTGAAAACTTAACTCGTTGGTGTTATCTTTCAGTGGATAAGGTTGTGTGACGGTCCATTCCTGGGGCGTTACATCACTGTGGCGGTCTATCGTTCAGTCGTTACAGCAAACAGAGAGTTCTAGCAGAACTGCTCGTTCTCTGCTACTCCATGGCCGAATTAAGAGTTTGATCTGATGATTTCTCTCTCAAATATGATCCTCAAAACCTTCTGTTTGTTTCTATGGACTCTTGGGAGTATTATCTTCAAGAGTTTGCTCAGAAACGTCCTACTTTCTAGCAGGATTATCCTTTACTCGACCAGAGAGTTTGAGGGTCTATAAATAGAACCCTTGACTTCAAGGCTTGAGGAGGAGACATCTAGAGTTCGCGTCGAAGTGTTGCTGCATCCTGGAGCTAGAACCAACCAAGGAGAGCTGCTTCTCATGTCCATCTTCTTTCAAAGTCCAGGGAGTATTGGTTTCAAGGGTCTAGTTCAGTCAAATTATCTTCTTAGTCTTCTTTTCCCTCCTCCAAGCATCATAGCATATCCCCTCTTCATCTTTCACGTTCTTACATCTGCTGCATTCAACTAAACATCATTCCCATCTTTTAAACACCCCAGAGGGGTTAAAAAACCAACCTCCCCGGTATTTCCCTCTCCTTTTGCATGCTTTTGAGTTCTTTTGGCTTATAGATACTACTCTTGCTCAAGGGCTAATCTGGGATGTTTTCTTTGTGTTCTTCACTCTTTTGCAGGTTTACAGAGTCCACAGCATGAGGCCCAAGCTTTCTGGCCGGCTGGAAGGCGTGGAGATCAAAGATTCCCAAGTTCCTATTCTGCAGATCTCTGACGGTAAATCAAAGGCGCGTTAGAGTCACATAGCGGCTTATCGTAAGGCCGTCACACTCCTGTGGCGCATCATCATTCGGCCGTTACGCTTCACAGAGCTGCAGTTTCTTGATTATTTTCTCACTCCCGTGGGCGGGTGCTTCATCCACCTATTCTAAGGTATTTCTCAAGTCTTTGACTTGTTTATTACCTTAGTGGCGATCACATCTTTCCTTAGTATTGGGCAGTAGCTCTCTCTTTCCTCATATCTCTTCTTTATTTTGCTTGTTCCACCTCTACGGTGTGTTTTCTTTTATTTCCTTGCTCCACGCCCCGGCGTGTGTTTTTCTTTACTTGCCTAGCTTATTCCTGATAGAGATAGCATGCACATGCTAGAGCTTATGCTTATTGCCTAGGTTCATGTTGCACATGTTCATAGGTTGAGTGATTTCACTGCTTGTTTATATTTCCATTGTTGTGGACATCATATCCATCTTGCAAGAAAGGAACACATAATAACCAACACTACTGTTCATGACCAATTTACACATGAATGAACCACGACTGTCACCCAGCCACTATTTGAATATGGCGCCCCTGCCAAGGGCGCTATATACTGAAAAGGAGACTTAGCCCAGTGCGCCATTCACCCTGAGCAGAAACCTCCAGATTCTGCTTATAATAAGGAAATTTTGAAACTTGAATTGTTATGTAATTTGAAATTATGAAATCCTGAATATGTATGCCTTAAATACCAAACTGGATTTAAAGAATTAGTGGCCCTGATGTAGGCGCCATTTTCATGCTTCCTGATTTCCGTGGTTTTTCTGTAACCCATCTCAGTGGGTTATCTATTGGCACTAAATTTCATTCCGTGTGTATAGTCCCACGTTTCTCGGTGTTTTATCGATTACCCCACTATTTCTCAGTGATAGATGAACTCTCCGCGGGATATTCCTTCCTTCAAACTTGTGACTTTATCATAAAGACCTCCGTAAGTCTACGCGAAGCCTTGGATTCCCTCAAGGCCGCCGAGCAGGTTGTACCATTAAAACTCATGACACTTTTTAATTACCATGTCACTCTAAAGAAACATGGTAGACCAGCCCTCATGGTATGCTACTTAGCCACCGTGAGAATGTTTCTTGAGCTAATGGAATGGAAAACCATACCATTGCTATCAACTAAGGATTATGTGCCTCTATATGGACACTAATTCTTTCTACCTTATCATGTACAAAGAACGAGCGATCATGTGTATATGAGCGCTTATTCTAGATATCTTGGCACCCATTAGGGAGTCGATTCCACCCAATTTTCAACGAGTATCATGATTGTATCATTTAATCGTAGTACGTCCTTACGCATCAAGTTCTATCCTTGTGATTCTATTCCACAAGATCTACCTTAAAATTCTTACAAGAGCATTCCCTTGGAACTCTATATTGGTTATAAATATAGTGGATGTCAAAATACATGACTCAATGCTTGCGCGTATAGGGCCCGATCTGGTCCTGGGAGGAGCACCCGAAAGTACTTGTGCCCATGGGAGCTATTATTGATCACGGTGTGGCATTGCACCAAAGTGCATGACTTGCTTGATTGGACATTTCCACAAATCCTATACTTGTACTTGATTTGACATGACATGACGTGCGTGGCCTGGAAAGGATATATACTTACTTGCTTGAAACATGATAGCCAATTCTTAACATGACTTGATAAATGTACATACTTGTTCATCTTGGTATATTGACATAAAAGTCTTGCTAGTTCACTCATTTATCTCTTGCTATAGTCTCTCTCTAATGTCGTTTTACGCGAACATGCATAGCTATACTTGCGTTCATGCAACATGTAATTTACTTAAAGTAAGCTAGCACTTGAGATATAATTCCTACTGAGTGTTCGCTCACCTAGTGTTTTCCCCTATTTTTCAGGTAATTTCGATGACGAGACTCATTCGGATGGGGATGGACAAGAGTGAAGAGTTTAGAGCCATTCCAACTGTCAAGCCTTATCTAGTCCTGTCTTTTCTATTTTCTTGAGTCATCCATTGTACTTTTCCTTTCATTGAGTCATAGTTCTTTCATAAAGAATTGTAATGGAGTACTTTAAAGTTATGATTAATAAAGGACTTGGTTATCATTACTTGTGCGCACTCTATCTATGTATGTCGAATATACTTACGCTCTGATTGACATGATTGATATAAACTCGTCGCACATCTTCGGGTTCCTTCCGCGCTCGGGGCATGACAATTTTTATGGTATCAGAGCCTAGGATATTCAATTCCTAGGAAACCCAAGTCCAAGGATAGGTTTAAACTTTTACCTGGTGAGATTGGGTAGAGCCAAGGGTTAAGTTAACTTAGAAACTAGAACCTTGGGATATAATCACATATTAACATAGTTATCTTAATAATTGTCGGATCATGGCCGCGGAACATGCTCAGTGGCGTGATATGCAAAGGACCGTGCAAGGTCTCACTCAAGCGCTACAACAAGTAGCACAAGGAGGTGCTAATCGTGGAGCCGGTAGTCTCCATCAAAGTTTCCATAATATGAACCCTCCTAAATTCATAGGCTCGACCGATCCAGATGATGCCGAGCATTGGATAAGGGAGATTGAACAGAAATTTCGTGTCATGCAATGCACGGACCAAGAAAAGGTTCTATTAGCAACATTTCAGTTAGAGAGGGATGCCCGTTTCGGGTGGGAGTCCGTAGAAGCTACGGTAGAACAAGATCCTGTTACATGGGCTGAATTCAAGGAGTATTTCAATCACAAGTATTTTTCTGATCGAGTACAAGAGAAGAAGGCTGCCAAATTCGCTACACTTAAACAAAGAACATTAACGGTGGCCGAGTACGAGGCTCAATTCTCTAGGCTATCACAGTACGCTAAACACTTAGTATCGAGAAGATGAAGGCTATAAGATTTATCAATGGGCTCAGGCCTCAATATATTACACAACTGGCACCGATGGACATTCAAGTCTACTCGGAGATAGTACGGCGAGTCCAATTATTAGAAGATGCCACGGAGCTGACAGATAGGATCCGTGGGAAGGATAAGAAGGAGCACGTCACCAGCCCCGGTACTTTCAAGCCAACATTCAACAAGAAGAGGCCTAGCAATGGAGGAGAGTCCTCTCAAGAAAAGAAGATTAAGAAAAACAAGAAACCATTCTTGATTACTGCCACACCTTCCAAGGAGGTGTGCAAATATTGTGACAAGGCCGGACATAGGGCCGAAGAATGCTAGAGAAGACTCAGAGCTTGTCTCCGTTATGGGAGCCGTGATCATCGGATTCTCGATTTTCCGTTACTCAATGATCAAGCCGGAGATGAGAAGTGCCCGGTGAAGAAGAATGCACGTCTTCAAGCTCTTTAGGAGGCAGAACAAGAGGAAGGCAGACTAGTGGAAGGTACACTCAAGATTTGTTCCAAGTATGCTCATGTCTTGTTTGATACCGGTGCATCGCACTTTTTTATTTCAAAGAAGTTTGTTGATCCAATACCTATGGAACCATAGTGGATGGATCTAGTAATTGCAACCCCACTCGGAAATGAATCCGAGATCTCACACCGCTATTCCAATTGTACAGTTATGGTAAAAGGGAAAAATCTACCAGCAGACTTAATATGTCTAGACTTGAAGGGATATGATGTTATATTAGGAGCCGATTGGATGTCTACACATAAGGCCGTTGTTGATTGCCGTGAAGGCAAGGTAACTTTTAAGGAGTTTCCAGAACTTGTCTACACTAGCCCTAAGAGTCAGAACAAGTCACCTCTTATTTTGGCTCTCCGAGCTAGCAAGCTTATAAGGAAAGAATGTGTTTCTTTCCTTGCTTTTGTCACCATAAAGAAGACTAAGGAGACCAAGATAGAAGACATCCCGATAGTTCGGGAGTTTTCAGATATATTTCCAGAATATTTGGCTAGTTTACCCCCACAAAGAGAAGTGGCCTTCACCATCGACCTGGTCTCTGGTGCTGGTCCAGTCTCTAAGGCATCGTATAGGATGTCCCCTGCCGAGCTCAAGGAGTTAAAGGAACAATTGATGGAGCTTCTGAGGAAATGATTTATCAGGCCAAGCACATCCCTGTGGGGAGCACCTGTATTATTTGTAAAGAAGAATGATGGATCCATGAGGCTATGCATCGACTATCGATAGTTGAATCATCTCACTATCAAAAACAAGTATCCACTGGCGAGAATCAATGAATTGTTTGATCAGATATCTGGATCTAAGTATTTCTCGAAGATTGATCTCAGGTTCGAATACCACCAACTGAGAATCAAAGATGAGGACATTCATAAGACCGCGTTTAGGAGCAGGTATGGGCACTATAAATTTGTTGTTATGACTTTGGACTAACAAATGCCCCTGCCGCCTTTATGCAGTTGATGAATATCATATTCAGGCCTCATCTAGATCAATTCGTGGTGGTCTTTATTGATGACATATTAATCTATTCGAAGACCGAGGAAGAGCATAAAGAGCATTTGAGGATTGCATTACAGATATTGAGGATGAATCAATTATATGCAAAGCTTAGCAAATTTGAGTTATGGTTAGAAGAAGTATCTTTCTTAGGACATGTAATCTCCAAGGATGGGTTATCAATAGATCCATCAAAGGTTGAAACTGTGAAGAACTGGGAAAGATCAACCAATGCTAGCGAGATCCGAAGTTTTTTGGGTCTTGCAGGCTGCTACATGCGATTCATTAAGGACTTCTCCAAGATCGCCGTACCACTTACTAGGCTAACTCGCAAAGAGATCCATTAGGAATGGAGCAAAGATTGTGAAAGAAACTTTCAAGCTCTAAAGGATCACTTAACTACTGCCCCGGTTTTGGCTTTACCAATTGAAGGAGAGAAATTCAAGGTATACACCGACGCGTCTGGCATATATTGGCATCGGATGTGTATTAATGCAACAAGGAAGAGTCATAGCTTACTCTTCCAGATAACTGAAGAAGCATGGAGAGAACTACCCAGTCCATGACCTAGAATTGGTTACGATAGTGTTTGCATTAAAGATCTGGAGACATTATCTATACGGAGTGCAATTCATTGTATACTCCGATCATAAGAGTCTCAGGTATCTCTTCTCTCAAAAGGAATTGAATATGAGACAGAGACGTTGGCTTGAATATCTCAAGGACTTCGACTTCACAATCCAATATCATCCTAGAAAGGGTAATCCTGTAACTAACACCCTCAGTCGAAAGCCAAGAGCGTTATTAGCCAATTGTATGATTCAAGAGTGGAAGTTGTTGGAGCAATTCTCTAGACTCGACATAAGTGTGGACAAGGAGAACAGGTGTGTTACACTATCACATATGAGGATACAACCAGAGTTACTCTCTGAAATACAAGGACTTCAAGACAACGACCCAGTATTAGTAGAAATCAAGGGCAAGATAGAAGAGAAATCTAATTTCAAATTAGCATCAGATTGAAGATTATTATTCAGAGAGAGAACTTATGTACCAGATTGTTCAGAACTAAATAAGAAGATATTAGAAGAAGCCCATAGATCAAGGTACACGATTCATCCTGGATCTACCAAGATATACCAAGACTTAAAGCGGACCTTTTGGTGGCCTAACATGAAAAGAGAGGTAGCAGACTTCGTGTCTTGTTGTCTCACTTGCCAACAAGTTAAGGTGGAACATCAAAAACCTACCGGTAAGCTTCATCCTCTTGATATTCCCAAGTGGAAGTGGGAGGATATCAGTATGGACTTCATAATGGGTCTGTCAAAATCTAAAGGAGGACATGATGGAATATGGGTCATCATAGACCGATTGACCAAGTCGGCACATTTCTTGCCAATCAAGAGCCGATGGTCAGTTGATGTTCTTGCTACATTGTACATCAAAGAGATAGTCAGACTACATGGAGTTCCTGTCTCAATCGTGTCTGACAGAGACCCGCGTTTTACTTCTCATTTTTGGAAGGGTCTACAACATTCGTTGGGGACAAGACTTAACTTTAGTACAGCTTTTCATCCTCAGACAGATGGTCAGATCGAGAGAATAAATCAAATAGTAGAAGACATGCTCAGAGCTTGTATCATTGATTTTGGTGGAAGTTGGCATGATCACTTGCCTTTGGTCGAGTTTGCATACAACAATAGTTATCAGGCAAGTATACAGATGGCACCTTTCGAAGCTTTATACAGAAGGAGTTGTCGATCACCTTTGTGCTAGGATGAAGTTGGCGAGAAACAACTACTAAGCCCAGACATGGTTAGAGATACTTCCGAGAAGATCCAGCTGATTAGAGAAAGACTACAAATAGCCCAATCTAGACAAAAGGCTTATGCAGATACCAGATGGAGAGATCTCGAATTCCAAATTGGAGATCATGTATTCCTAAAGATTTCTCCAGGCCGAGGAATTAGAAGATTTAGTGTTAAGGGCAAGCTTACACCAAGGTATATTGGACCTTTTGAGGTATTAGAAAGAGTTGGCGAGGTTGCCTACCGCATCGCCTTGCCTCCTCAATTGTCCGACCTCCATAATGTGTTTCACATATCCATGTTAAAGAAGTATGTGCACGATCCATCACATATCATAGATCATGGAGACCTGGTGATACAAAGGGATCTCACATATGAACAAAACACCATGAAGATCCTTGATCGCGAGGTACGTGCACTAAGGAACAAGACAATTCCCATGGTTAAAGTTCAATGGAGTAAATGCTCAGAACAGGAAGCCACCTGGGAGACCGAGGAATCCATGAAGAAGATATTCCCAGACTTATTCTAAAAAGTATGTACTCTGCACCCTCCACGTCTATGCACAGTTGAATTTGGGGACCAAATTCTTTTTAAGTGGGGGAGGGTGTAGCAACCCTGGTAAATTGAAGGAATGAAATCCTAAATAGATTAAAAACAAAACCAATGTTCAAGGCCCAGACCATACACACAACATCACATATACAATTAGGTCTCATACATATACATCATTAGGCCTCATACATATACACATAAGGGCCTTATACCTAAACCAAATGGGCCAAGGTAAAGGGCGCCCAGCCCTAGGGCGCCATTTCCTCAAAAGAAGCCCATCTGAATGGGCGCCATTCTCCAAACACAATAGGAGCATTGGTGAACAAGGGGTAGAGGTGAAGGGCGCCCCCTATTAAGGTGCTATTTCAAGAAATAGAGATCCCTTGATAGGGCGCTATTCAATGAAATGGAGACCCAGGTTAGGGCGCCATTTCATTGAGAGTGATTTAAGGAAAACCCATTACAGTGCCTTGTTCGAACTGGGAAGTAGTTGCCGTTCAGGAAAGATAAAATCCAGTAGGATTAATACGTGGGAAGTTGAATATCAATAGGATTCCCTACGTAGGAATTTAAGTCCCGATCAAACTATCATCGTTCAGTAGGATTCCAACTCTATAAATACCCGGCCTCTTCGATCAAGTACCGGCTATTGCTTCATCATCCTCTGGTATACTTCCTCTCTTCTAGTGCTTCTTCTCTGTTACTACGTAGAGAAGAGGTCCTGGTTCCTCCTGAGTTGTTCTGCTAGGGAGGAGTCTATTTCTCCTTCACCGGCGACTGCTACGTAAAGGAAGTTGCTTTGCTTTCTTCTTGCTATGGAGCCGTGAACATCTGAAGCCGCTCTTCTTCCTCTGATGCTGCTACTGCACTTTCTTCTTCGGCTGTACGTGGAGGAAGGGCCCCTATCTCTTCTCCAAATCCATGAAGCTGCAGTGCATCGACTTCTCTGTTTCTGCCATAACAGAGTATCGGATTAACATATCTTCTTCATCGATCTTCCAGTTTCTGTCAACCAAATCAACCCAGAAAGGTAGGTGTTCTCAAGTACAAGCCCAATCTAATAAATACCAGAGCATGTGCATGCATATAGGTCTTATAGCATGGATTGAGTACGTTTCTATGAAGTTTTCTTAGTTCCTGTTAAAGGGCGCCCCTATATAGGGCACTATTTAATTAAACGACCATGTAAACAGTCGTTGTTTTGGTAGTTAATTAATAAATACATGTGTTTAAAATTTAATAACTATGAATCATGATGTCTGATCTAATGCATGAGTACACTGCTAGATTCCTGCTATTTTTCTCTACTTGTCCATATATTCATTCCTGCGGAATTACTTTTATTGAGAAAGTGCTACTGTTCATGACCAATTTACACATGAATGAACCACGACTGTCACCCAGCCACTATTTGAATATGGCACCCCTGACAAGGGTGCTATATACTGAAAAGGAGACTTAGCCCAGGGTGCCATTCACCCTGAGCAGAAAGCTCCAGATTCTGCTTATAATAAGGAAATCCTGAAACTTGAATTGTTATGTAATTTGAAATTATGAAATTCTGAATATGTATGCCTTAAATACCAAACTGGATTTAAAGAATTAGTGGCCCTGATGTAGGCGCCATTTTCCTGCTTCCTGATTTCCGTGGTTTTTCTGTAACCCATCTCAGTGGTTATCTCTATTGGCACTATATTCCAGTCCGTGAGTATAGTCCCACGTTTCTCGGTGTTTTATCGATTACCCCACTATTTCTCGGTGATAGATGAACCCTCCGCGGGATATTCCTTCCTTCGGACTGGTGACTTTATCATAGAGACATCCGTAAATCTACGCGAAGTTTTGGATTCCCTCAAGGCCGCCGAGCAGGTTGTACCATTAAAACCCATGACACTTTTTAATTACCATGTCACTCCAAATAAACATGGTAGACAGGCCCTCATGGTATGCTACTTAGCCGCCGTGAGAATGTTTCTTGAGATAATGGAATGGGAAACCATACCATTGCTATCAACTAAGGATTATGTGCCTCTATATGGACACTAATTCTTTCTACCTTATCATGTACACAGAACGAGCGATCATGTGTATATGAGCGCTTATTCTAGATATCTTGGCACCCATTAGGGAGTCGATTCCACCCAATTTTCAACGAGTATCATGATTGTACCATTTAATCGTAGTACGTCCTTACGCATCAAGTTCTATCCTTGTGATTCTATTCCACAAGATCTACCTTAAAATTCCTACAAGAGCATTCCCTTGGAACTCTATATTGGTTATAAATATAGTGGATGTCAAAATATATGACTCAATGCTTGCGCGTATAGGGCCCGATCTGGTCCTGGGAGGAGCACCCGAAAGTACTTGTGCCCATGGGAGCTATTATTGATCACGGTGTGACATTGCACCGAAGTGCATGACTTGCTTGATTAGACATTTCCACAAATCCTATACTTGTACTTGATTTGACATGACATGACGTGCGTGGCCCGGAAAGGGTATATACTTGCTTGCTTGAAACATGATAGCCAATTCTTGACATGACTTAATAAATGTACATACTTGTTCATCTTGGTATATTGACATGAAAGTCTTGCTAGTTCACTCATTTATCTCTTGCTATACTCTCTCTCTAATGTCGTTTCACGCGAACATGCATAGCTATATGTTGACACCCGTTTTAGCCCACAAGTTGTGTCATTTCTCTTATTCATCATTTTTGATGCCCCGAATTAGCCATTATTTTGGAGCTTTCTCGGATGCATTTCAAGCCCATTCTTACCATTTCATATCCTTTGAGTCTTGGAGATCATGATTTCCTAGAGCCCTGGAGCTTATCTTATCAAATTCTGGCTTCCAAGTCAACTTATGGCCCATTTAGGCCGGCTTCCCTCAAGTAATCGACTCTCTCTCACTGCGCAATACTGAAAGTGGTCCTTTTTCATCTCCTTATATTCCTCTTTTTAAAACATTGTCTTCATAAAAGTTGTTTATCTTTTAAAGATCTACAATTTCTTCTTCTACGCCGTTGGCCGGTTCTGCCCCGTTTGTGAGCTATTTACATTTTTCGGGCGTGCTGTGCTATTCACCTATGTCCCAGAATTTTCCTCTCTGTTCTAGCCCTATTTTCTCCCTCTTATAATCATTTTCTCAACTTTCTTTCTTCATAACAGTTGTTTCTCTCTCAGTTATCTACAATTTCTTTTTCTACCACTTTCGCTAGTTCTGCCACGTTTGAGAGATACTCTTCAATTTATAAAGTCACGCGCAGTCTATCCAAAATCTTCCTCCATCAGTGTGACGGCCCTACCATAGACCGCCAGGGCAGTGTGACGGTCCTACGATAGACCGTCACACCGAAACTTGCCCGAAATCGTCCTGTTCGACCCCTAGAGTGTGGTGGTCCTACCCTACACCCTCACAGTCCATGTGACGGTCTAGTATGGGTGCGTTACACCGAAACTTATCCGAAATCGTCTCGTTTGACCCCCAGAGTGTGACGGACCTACCCTAGTCCGTTACATAACTCTGACGGTCATACGATAGACCGTTACACACACCTGAGAGTCCAATTTGTGCTGGACTCTGCTCCGTTTCTGTGCGTCGTGGCCCTCTTGCAGAGTCCATAACTTCTTGACTTTTACTCCGAATTGAGCGCCGTTTGTTCCTATGGTTTCTCCTTGGTATTATCTTGAATTCAGTCCAAAAAACTCCAAATTTTATGGACTATCTTGCTCAGAATCACACTCAAAAGTTGAGGGTTTAGGTGTCCTAGTTCAACTCAAACTCTACAGATTAAGCTCCGGGGCTCTCTTCCAGAAGCCATATCTTCCAGATCCTTCATCCAAATAGAGTCTCGTTTTCTCCTATGACTTATCTTGACTATTATCTCGAGATTGATCCATAGATCTCAAGATTTGATGGACTCTATCTCTTAAACTCGTGGAGGAAAGTTGGGGGTTTCACCACTTTTTTATATAAACTGCCCAGTTCGTAGTCGCGACGGGGGGCTCTTTCTTGGTTCGGGGCGAAGCCATGCTGCAACTCCAACTCATAACTTCGACCCTGGCTTGAAGAGGGAAGTATTAGCTTTCCATTACATCCTTCTGGACTTGATTTCATGGTCTATATTCTTAGTTCTCTTCCTCTCAAAATCACAAATCATCACAATTTTCTGCAATTTTCTGCTACATGCACTTTTGCACGTTTAACATCATCGTTTTCTCTCTATTCTCTCAATCAAATCTCGTGATTTCAAATCTCATGCATGCACAATACACACACCTATTATTTCCACCCTTCCAAAGGGGTTAAAAACGTCCCCCCGGTGAGTTTGTCCTCAATTTCTACCCCTATTTTATCACTGCGGGATTGATGCTACACATGCATGTTCTAATGGGTTTTTTGTCCTTGTTTTGGCTTTGTTTTGTAGGAGAGCATGAATACAACGTGAGGCCCTCTTCCTCTAGCCGCCTGGAAGGAGAGGAGGTTTGAATCCACAAAGTTCCCCGCACCTCTTTTGTCAAGCGCGATCAAGTTTTCTTTCCAAGGTACACAGCCTCGTTCTTTACATTTCTTAATCCTTTGGCGTTGTTGGAACCTTGGTGGCGATCACAGTTAGTATTTCTCATCCTTTCATCCCCCTTGTCTTTGATTCACATGTTTATTCATGTACATATTTAAAGGGGGCCGGATAAGAATCTAATTAAAACGAATCTACAGTTTTTGGCGATCACGGTGGGACACCAATGCCCATCACGTTTGTTTTAATGCTATTTTGTAAGTTTGGTGTGTGCATGTGCATGTTTAGGTGATATTTTATCCATTCTTCTATTGTTTGGGGCATTTTAAGGGCTCAGGTAGTGTGACGGTCCTATAGTAGACCGCCACATAAATGTAACGGTCCTTTGGTAGACCGTTACAGATTCTGGCAGTCCTGTGCGCATGCTCATGGGGCCGTGTTCATTGGGGCATAACTTTTGATCCCGATGTTCGATTGCACTGATTTTTCTTCCGTTGGATAGCCCTTTATATTGTCTTTCCATCTATATATCATTTGCATCATTTGGTTAAGATTTGCATATTCTAATATTGTCCAACTTTTTGAGTTTTGTGCATAAGTTCTGCAGGCAGGCTCAGGGACATGTTCACAGGTACATCTTTACTCAGTGATTTGACTACCTTCCCGGTGTCTGATTACACTGATTATTTTTCTATTGGATAGTCATTTGTATTGTCTTTCCATCCATAGCTTATTTGCATCATTTGGGTCTCATTTACTTAATTAAAAATTGACATCATTTTAGCATTTTGTCCATAAAATCTGCATGTGGTCTGCGCACAGGTTCACGGGGGTAACTTTGCTCAGTGATTTGATTTACCACCCAGGGTCAGATTGATCTGTTCTTGGGCCCGTTGTGCAGACCTTTATATTGTCTTTCCATCCATATACTATTTGTCTTAGTTGGATCATGTTTGCATAGTTTAATCTTGTCTTAATTTTCTAGTTTTAAGCTAGAATTTGCATGCACTCCGGTGCACATAGGGCCATACATTGCATATCATAGTTCCATTTCCTACCTTGGTAAGTGATCCTCTCGCCTCCATATTCCTTGGAGTCGACTAGGTGATCTTATCCGAGACCTCCATAAGTCCCCGTGAGCCGTGGATTCCCACACGGACACCGGGCCGGTTGTACCTTTCCACCCCTTAGCCTTGCATTTGCATA
Organism: Amorphophallus konjac; assembly: GCA_022559845.1. Taxonomy (NCBI): domain Eukaryota; kingdom Viridiplantae; phylum Streptophyta; class Magnoliopsida; order Alismatales; family Araceae; genus Amorphophallus; species Amorphophallus konjac. Next base: position 269,145,411 of record CM040121.1, on the reverse strand, counting down.
AGTGTAAGGGAGTTAACCTTACTCAACCCAAAGTTTAGACCTTATTCCCATAGGATTCCTATCTTGAGGGAATTTTTATTAATTCAAATCATTAAAAGGTCTATTAAAATCTCTAAAATATTTCCCATCATATCAACTTGTTTGACTTGGGTGAAAACTCTCACATTGCATTATTTGTGTTGTTTGGGCTTGTCCAAGCCCATTAGTGGTGTTTTATGTTGCATCCACATGTTTTGTTGTTGTTAGTCCCACTTTAGGCAAGCCCATTTTGTGTGTTCATTTGTCTAGTCCATTGTCCCGTGGTCTATTATCCATTCGTCTTTGCATTAGTGGGTCAGCCCCCCATGTTCTCAAGCCCATTATGCCCTTGCTTCCCCATTTGTATTGTCCTTGATCTCCTTGTATTAAGTCTCCATTTTCCCTCATGGAGCATCATTTCAACCCCTTGTATCATCCTTTTTCCCAATCTTCTTCCTATTCCCGCGTGGAATCCTCTTCCCACGTGGGCCCATCTTCCTGTGGTCCCTCTGATCCCTCTGAGGAACAGTCTAATCTCATGGCCCATATATCAAGCCTTGTTCGCCAAAGGGACCCGGCCCAGGCCCAACGTCTTATTGCATCTCATCTTCATGGGCCTCCTTCTCTTAATGGGCCTTCTTCTCTCATTAATGGGCCTCATCATCTTAACGGGCCCCATTCTCCTAATGGGCCTTGTTTTTATAATGGGACTCATTCTCCATCTCTTTATGCTTCCAGGTCAATGGGTCCTTATGTTCATGATCCTTCTAGGCCCACATATCCTTCTACTCCTGGAATGGGCCCTTCTTCTTCTCAGCCCGGATCCTCTTATCCGGCCCATTATCATCATACTGGTCCGAATTCACATCCTCTTGCTCAAGCTGGCCCATATTCTTCTCGATCTCTCCCTACCCAAGAGATGATTGTTCAAACCCAACGCCAACTTGATGAGCTTCAACGTCGGATCGATCCTAAATCCTCTTTAAGTGTTCCGTTCGCTTTCCAAGGTCTTCGGCTCCCACCTCCATCACAAATTCCCACATATCGTTGTTATAGTGGAGTCGGTGACCCGTATGTGCACTTCAAGGAGTTTGTTTATGAGTCGGCCCAATTTCAACATGATCAACACTTGATGGCTTATCTGTTTGGTTTGTCATTGGAAGGCCCGGCTCGGGATTGGTTCTTCTCTCTTCCGCAAGAGCAAGTTGTGAATTTTCAAGTTGTACAAGAAAAGTTTATTCAACAGTATCAAGACTAGGTTGGGCCCAAGTATTCTATGGCGGATCTGGCCCATGAGATAATGAAGCCCGACGAGGAGTTCTGCACCTTTGCAGACCGCTGGCGTCGCTTGGCCACGCAAATCCCGGGACACATTCCAGAAGGAGAGCAAATCAAGATGCTGATATCCAATGCCGCGCCCGAGTATCGGTTTATCTTAGCCCTCAACAACATCACCTCCTGGCAACAATTATATAGCCGAGCCCGCTTCATCCACCAACAAATCCAAGATTCTCTTGACCCCGAGTCTCCACCATCCACCTCCACATATCAACCTTCACCTTCCACGTTCCAACCCTACGCTCCCATGAGTCAGCCCGCCATGAGTCAACCTTCTGCCACATATCCCTCCATGAGTCTACCCCCCGCCTCTACATACCTATACACCTCCGCATATCAACCTTCCATGAGTCAGCCTCCTGCGTCCGCATACCCGTCTCCGTCTCCACCCCCGGTCAAGGTCACACCACATCCCGAGCAGGTGGATGCCATCTACATACCTCCCCACTCCATTCCACATATGCCTTCACCAAATCCCACCTCTGCCAGCCACACTCCATTACCTATGCAACCTCCGCTTCCCTCTCCACAACCTTCTCCACCACCTCATACCCCTCGGCATCCGCCTTGCCCGAAGCAGGCTCCTTGTCCTCCGTTGCTGGAGTGCTTTACCGACATTTTTAGGGCTTTGATGGCCGCTCACGCGTTGCCGCTCTCTCCGGTTGTGCCTTGCCGACCCGCGGTCGGGGATATGTCTCAGTTCTATGATTTTCACAGCCAGTAGGGGCATTTGGTTGAGGATTGTCCCGAGTTCCGAGAGTATGTTTATGTCCTGGAAGGTAATAAAAGGATTGATTGGGCCGCCATGCGTAAAGTTGTTTTAGATCTCCATAGCAAGCAGCAGCAACAAGAAGCACTGCCCAAGCAGCCATCTCCATCTCTACAAGACCGGGGGCACCCCAGTGATTCTTCGTCTAGTGTTAAACCCGCTCCATCACCTACTACCTCGCCTACTATGTTACCTTTGCTATCTCCTATCCAATCTCTGCAACCTCCACAAACCCAAGCCTCTGCTCAGGCTAGTGCCACCTCCCCTTCTTCTACTTCTTCCACCACTACTTCCACCCCCAATGTCGTTCGGCGCGTTGTGTCGATACGTCGACGGTGGGTGCCACAACCCCCTTCTTCACCTTTGCCATGTCCACTACCTCAATCGACCACATCACCATCTCCACCATCCTCTCAATCGCCTACACCATCTCCACCACCCTCACCATTGCCTAAATCTCCATCACCCCCGCCATCACCTTTGACCGAGCCTGAGCAAATTTTGCCTTTGCCACCCTCGCCTGAGCAAGTCATACCTCCACCCTTACCTTTGCCTCCACCTAAACACACCATACCCGTTGAAACCCCCGCGTCTTCTGAACCTACTCCTATCCCCATTCTTCCACCTATTCCCACCCCACGGAGCGGGTGTGGGTTGCCCATGGTGCCTCTTGGGTCTAATCCCCAGGGAGACAACAAGCCAAGTCAGGATGATTCAGTGCCGGCCGTGCATTTCAAGATCCAAGACTTCATTTGCCGAATGCCGATCCGCATCCTGGTCCCTAGTTATTTTGGGGATGTTGAGCCTACACTCCTAGTGAAGACGGTTGACAAGAAGAGTTCCCTTGAGTTGATGCCAGTTTCTTCCCGAGCAAGGCCGGTGGCAATCTCTTTGCTCGCCGGAGAGTTCATTGTTGATCCTATTATTTCTCCTCGCTCTATTGCCATTCAGATGACAGGCCAAGAAGGGTTCTCTACCCGTGTTGTGCTAACGCATACGGCCACCAAGCAGATTATGGGTTCTATGTTCAAGGTGCAATTGGCCGTATCTTCTACACTTTCTGGAGATATTCTGCACTTGTTATGTAATCTTCCTCAGTTTATTAGCAAGTCGGCCATGTCAACACCGTGTATTACTCTCCCTCAGCTTCACCCGTCTCTTCTAGCAAGGGAGTTATGCTTCAAGTCTTATTGCCGTGTGGAGCTGCCAAATCTCATGCTACTTGTGCCAAGTAACAAGACTCCATGGTTTTATGATATTCAACATAATGAGGAGTTAGTTGTTCAAGAACGTCCTACTATTGTTAGCACCTGGAGTCTAGGGGCAACCGCCCCGATGAAGCTGCATGTCCATAGTCGGGCAAGGCCGTCTGCTAGGTGGGCTCGCTATTTGAGAAGATATTGCAAGGCAAGGTCCTTGCCCAAGGATTCAAGCCCGGGCCAAGCGGGTCCATTTCAAGCCAATTTCAGCTAAGAAGAGACAGTGATGCAGGTTCAAGAGCCGTCAGTTGTGCATTCAGGGGTCCGCCTCTTCCTCCCTTTCTTTTCATTCATCCTTCTTTCTACTCACTTCCCACCCTTGGGTGGTGTACCTTCCTCCATCTAATCCTATTTCCATCATTTTCTCCCCCTTCCGTAGGTCTGTGCGTCCCCATTCCTCTCCTTTTTCTCCGGATCCTCTAGATTTTCCCTCCTCTCATGATTCTAGGCCCCGGCCTATGTCATCCTTCCATCCCAATCTCAGGACATCACCTGATTCTTCTTCCCCGGGACTTCTGGGTGTTGCCTCTAACTCTACCCCAAGACTTCCGGGTGTTACTTCTGATCCTTTTCTGGCCCTGCCGGATGACTACTACTCTCCTTCTCCGGCCACGTCGGATGATCATTCTCCTTCTTCCTCATCTTCACAGCAATCCTCTCACTGTCTTTCTATTCTCTCCTCTTCTCCCTTTCGGGGTCTTCGCCCTTTCTCTTGTTGCTTTCGAGGCTTTAGTCCGCCTTGATCTAAGCTAATCTGGTTTCTTCTGTATCTGGTTCCTTGTTATCAGGGTCTCTATGCCTTAACGGGGGAGTTCTAGCCCTCGTCTCTCTTCCTTTTTATCCTCCTTCATCTAGTTTGGTGTCTATCGCTCCTCCACGTCAAGGAATCTTTCAATCCCTTTGCTATCCTCTCCCTTTTGTCCTGTCAAGCAAGGAAAATAAAGCTCGCACTCCTCAAAACTCGATGGTCAAGATCACTCCACGGATTTGCAAAGGTATTTTGTGCAAGAATATGTTATCATTGCTATTACTCTTATTACTCCTGCACATGCTTATAACGTTGGTTCCTCGACATGGTTAAGTGACTTTTAGAGATTTACTTAGTTCATTTAGGTCATTTAAAATGAGTTCGCTTCTGCAGCATCCTTAGGCTGGTGATAGCTCTGGGAGTCTGAGTTCTTTCCCCGATCGTTGAGGGTGACCTTTGAGCATGGGTTTTTCACACACCACATGGCGAGCCATAACCGATCTCTCTGAGGCACACCGTTGCTGCTTTGGCCATACTTTGTGTATACGTAAAGGTCTTTTTCTTTTCTCTGCTCGGCCAAGTGCAGGGTCAAGAGATGGATGGATGAGATGACCAACCTAGGCGCTCTCTAATACGAGAGAGGTCTCAAATAGGGGCAGTCTTGACCCCTCAAAAAAGTGAGCTTTCATGCTATATCTAGCCAATAAGGGCTGTCAAATGAAAATCATATATGAAAATCAAAAGAAAATTACGAATCAAAGGCATGGCAAGAGTGGCAGTACAGTTCCCCGCGGGACGTCATGAGCCCGGTCGCATGCATGTCTGATAAATATGGGTCTCAAAATCAAAGACACAAAGCTCCGGCGCAACAGCCTATCTCTTTGAGGGGTAGTGCCCTGGAAGGAATTCAAGTCCTGATGTCTTCCATCCTGCATAAAGTTTGTCTTAGATTTTTCTTCTATTTCTCCCTCTTAGGCTGGGTTGTATCCCGGGTATGGCCTTAGTAGGGGCACCGTTCTTTAGAGGCAGTTGGTTGTGGTAAGCCACCCTCACATGCACGCCCTACTCAAGGGAAGTCTTTAATGAGAGGGGAGGGACGGCGATCCTTGGCCAGTAGTTCGAGCCTGTCGTTGGGTGCTGTGGATTACTATTCAAAAATCTAAAAAAAAATAGATATTGCCAAAAATCTAAAAAAATGAGATATTGTCAAAAATCTAAAAAATTGAGATATTGTTCAAAAATCTAAAAAAATGAAATATTGTTCAAACAAAACAAAAAAAAATCAAATATTTTCAAAATCTAAAAAATCAAAAAAATTGAAAAATCTAAAAATATTTATCTTTTATATTTTATTTTGAGAATGGATACGTAATCTGTTTGCTAAGTGTGCAGCTTGCAGGTACTCAGGCATTCCTTGCTATATCTTTGTGCTCTGTCTCCTGTTCACATCTTCTGATCTGTTCCCTTCTTCAACCATATCTCTCGATCTGTTCTGAAGCTTGTGTCCTTCTCAGCTTTTATTTTCAATGATCCTATTTCTATGAGAGGACTTTACCTCACGATTATGAACCTGGCGGTTCTGCTTCATTCTGATCTTGGATTTTGATTGAAGGGGGTATTTGTTTATCTCCTTTGTCCCGCCGTGTCCTTGTCTCGCCGTGTCTATGTCTCACCGTGTTATCCCACACATGTTATTTTCTTCTTCACAACATGTTGTTAGTTATCTTGCATATGTTCTTAGTCATCCTTTTATATCCCGTGTGTTGTCCTAACCGTGTGGTCATCCCTCATGTTCTTGTCCCAACCGTGTGTTAGCTCACTGCATTGTTTTTTTATCCCAATATATTCATCGTGCATACATGTGGTTTGTTCATGCCATTGCATATGTGCTTGTTCATCTTGTTGTGTTGTTTTCCATTCGTTTGATCGTTATGTTATGTTGTGTTGTCTATCGTTCAGTTGATGGTTATGTTTATACTTGCTTATTTGTCATGTCTGTCTTATTGGAAAATTCATAAATATCAGAAAATGCAGGAAAATCTAAAAAAAATGCCGTTTCGCTTGGCAGGTAAGTCAGGTATGGCTCTCGATCCCTTCTCATTATTGCATTACTATATGGTAGCTACGTTATTATAACCTCTCAAGGACCGATTGGTTGTCTGTGTGTTCTGGGATCTGATGTTCCCCTTTAAAAAAAATGATGATGATCTAGGAGCATATAGTTAATCGTTGGATAGGCCGCTCGGTTGAGTCGGGTGGGGGACGACGGACTCCTTCTCTCATGCCGTGGTTGCAAGAAGACTCTTGACCCCGTCTGACTCTGTCTAGCAATATTATCCTTGAGTATATTCTATTTTATCTTTCTATGCATTCATTTTAATGATTTCTTTATTTTAACCCAGCATGCATCATGTCATTTTTTTGAGCATTCACGTCTCGTGATCCGTTCAAGGATTTCTCCTCAGCAATGGTTGATTGCACTTAAGCTCTCTTGGATAAGATATTCTTCATTCCACTCTGAATTCAAACGATTTCTTTGATCTTGCCTCTTGGTTTGATTGGCCAGCGTGATTCATGTCTGGATTTTATCTCAGTCTTATCTCTCCTTTTCCAGCTCTTATGTTGTGTTCTTGCCGACCCACTCATTGTCCGTGGATTGTGTCCCCGATGAGGTTGGTCGTGTTTCCTCCCTTAGTTAGTTCTCCAGACATGTCTCATCCTTGTCATCCATTCCAGGTGGTTAGTTCGGTGTTTCCGGGAGAATTCCTGTCGCTAGTTGGTTGTGACGGGTGTCTTTTTGCCTTGATGCCCGCTTATCAGTTCTTTCCGCTTCATCTCCGCTTTATCTCCATTTCACGTCGCTATCGCTTTCACTCCATCTCCTTTCCATTTCGTCTCCGCGCCACTTTCACTTGTTCTCTTGCAAAGCGGACATCAAGGAGGGGCATCTGTTGACACCCGTTTTAGCCCACAAGTTGTCATTTCTCTTATTCATCATTTTTGATGCCCCGAATTAGCCATTGTTTTGGAGCTTTATCGGATGGATTTCAAGCCCATTTTTACCATTTCATATCTTTTGAGTCTTGGAGATCATGATTTCTTAGAGCCATGTAGCTTATCTTATCAAATTCTGGCTTCCAAGTCAACTTACGGCCCATTTAGGCCGGCTTCCCTCAAGTAATCGGCTCTCTCTCACTGCGCAGTCCTGAAAGTTATCCTTTTTCATCTCCTTCTATTCCTTTTTTTTAAAAAGTTGTCTTCATCAAAGTTGTTTATCATTCAAAGATCTACAATTTCTTCTTCTACGCCATTGGCCGGTTCTACCCCGTTTTTGAGCTATTTACATTTTTCGGGCGTGCTGTGCTGTTCACCTATGTCCCAGAATTATCCTCTCTGTTCTAGCCCTATTTTCTCCCTCTTATAATCATTTTCTCAACTTTCTTTCTTCATAACAGTTGTTCCTCTCTCAGTTATCTATAATTTCTTCTTCTACCACTTTCGCTAGTTCTGCCCCGTTTGAGAGATACGCTTCAATTTCCAAAGTCACGCGTAGTCTACCCAAAATCTTCCTCCATCAGTGTGACGGCCCTACCATAGACCGCCAGGGTAGTGTGACAGTCCTACGATAGACCGTCACACCGAAACTTGCCCGAAATCGTCCTGTTCGACCCCTAGAGTGTGGCGGTCCTACCCTAGACCGTCAGAGTCCATGTGACGGTCTAGTATGGGTGCGTTACACCGAAACTTGTCCGAAATCATCCCGTTTGACCCCCAGAGTGTGACGGACCTACCCTAGTCCGTTACATAACTCTGACAGTCGTACGATAGACCGTTACACACACCTGAGAGTCCACTTTGTGCTGGACTCTACTCCATTTCTGTTCATCGTGGCCCTCTTGCAGAGTCCATAACTTCTTGACTTTTACTCCGAATTGAGCGCCGTTTGTTCCTATGATTTCTCCTTGGTATTATCTTGAATTCAGTCTAAAGAACTCAAAATTTCATTGACTATCTTGCTCAGAATCACACTCAAAAGTTGAGGGTTTAGGTGTCCTAGTTCAACTCAAACTCTACAAATTAAGCTCCGGGGCTCCCTTCCAGAAGCCATATCTTCCAGATCCTTCATCCAAATAGAGTCTCGTTTTCTCCTATGACTTATCTTGACTATTATCTCGAGATTGATCCATAGATCTCGAGATTTGATGGACTCTGTCTCTTAAACTCGTGGAGGAAAGTTGGGGGTTTCACCACTTTTCTATAAAAACTGCCCAGTTCGTAGTCGCGACGGGGGGCTCTTTCTTGGTTCGGGGCGAAGCCATGCTGCAACTCCAACTCACAACTTCGACCCTGACTTGAAGAGGGAAGTATTGGCTTTCCATTACATCCTTCTGGGCTTGATTTCATGGTCTATATTCTTAGTTCTCTTCCTCTCAAAATCATAAATCATCACAATTTTCTGCACTTTTCTGCTACATGCACTTTTGCACATGTTGCATCATCGTTTTCTCTCTATTCTCTCAATCAAATCTCGTAATTTCAAACCTCATGCATGCACGATACACACACCTATTATTTCCACCCTTCCACAGGGGTTAAAAACCTCTCCCCGGTGAGTTTGTCCTCAATTTCTACCCCTATTTTATCAATGCAGGATTGACGCTACACATGCATGTTCTAATGGGTTTTTTATCCTTGTTTTGGCTTCATTTTGTAGGAGAGCATGAATACAACGTGAAGCCCTCTTCGTCTAGCCGGCTGGAAGGAGAGGAGGTTTGAATCCACAAAGTTCCCCGCACCTCGTTTATCAAGCGCAATCAAGTTTTCTTTCCAAGGTACACGGCGTCGTTCTTTACATTTCTTCATCCTTTGGCGTTGTTGGAACCTTGGTGGCGATTACAGTTAGTATTTCTCATCCTTTCATCCCCATTGTCTTTGATTCACATGTTTATGCATGTATGTATTTAAAGGGGGCGGGATAGGAATCTAATTAAAATGAATCTACAGTTTTTTGGCGATCCGGATTCCGCTTCTCATCTTTTTCCCCCGACCCTGTTGGGGATTCCTTATGCTCGTTCCCCGACTTTGTCGGGTGGTTTTTATGATCCCTCCCTTACTTTGTCGGGTGGTTTTCATTTCTTATCCCCGACCTCTTTGGGTGTTCATGCATCTCCTTCCCCGCCTCTGGCAGGTGATCGTCATTCCTTTTCTCCGACCACGTCAGATGACCACCCCTCTTCTCCCTTATCTTTGCAACTATCCTTTCATCATCTTTCTATTTTCTCCTCCTCACCCTTTTAGAGTTCTTACCCTTTTTCTTGTTGTTTTCGAGGCTTTAGTCCGCCTTGATCTCGGTTGATCTCTGTTCATTCTATATCTGGTTCCTGGTTATCAGGGCCTCAGCGCCTTAACGAGGGAGTTCTAGCCCTCGTCTTTCTTCCTTTTTATCCTTATTTTGTCCAGTTTAATGTTTGCCGCTCCTCCGTGTAAAGGAGTCTTTGATCCTTTGCTATCCTTTTTTTCACCCTTTATTCTGTCAAGCAAGGCATATAAAGCTCGTGCTAATCAAAGCTCGAAGGTCAAGATCACTCCACGGATTTGCAAAGGTATTTTTATTTTTTGCAAGAATATGTTAGCATTGCTATTACTCTTATTACTCCTACACATGCTTATAACGTTGGTTCCTCGACATGGTTAAGTGGCTTTTAGAAATTTGTTTAGTTCATTTAGAATGAGTTCGCTTCTACAGCATCCTTAGACCGATGATAGCTTCACGCTCTGGGAGTCTGAGTTCTTTCCCCGATCGTTGAGGGTGACCTTTGAGCATGGGTTTTTCACACACCACACAGCGAGCCATAGCCGATCTCTATGAGGCACACCATTGCTGCTTTGGCCATACTTTGTGTATGCGTAAAGGTCCTTTTCTTTTCTATGCTCGGCCAAGTGCAGGGGCAAGAGATTGATGGATAAGATGACCAACCTAGGCGCTCCCTAATACGAGAGAGGTCTCAAATAGGGGCAGTCTTGACCCTTGAAAAATGAGCTTTCATGCTTTATCTGGCCAATAAGGGCTGTCAAATGAAAATCATATATGAAAATCAAAAGAAAATTACGAATCAAAGGCATGGCAAGAGTGGCAATACAGTTCCCCGCGGGACGTCATGAGCCCGGTCGCACGCATGTCTGATAAATATGGGTCTCAAAATCAAAGACACAAAGTTCCGGCGCAACATGCTATCTCTTTGAGGGGTAGTGCCCTTGAAGGAATTCAAGTCTTGATATCTCCCATCCTGCATAAAGCTTGTCTCTAATTTTTCTTCTATTTCTCCCTGTTAGGCTGGGTTGTATCCCGGGTATGGCCTTAGTAGGGGCACCGTTCTTTAGAGGCAGTTGGTTGTGGTAAGCCACCCTCACATGCAAGCCCTACTCAATGGAAGTCTTTAATGAGAGGGGAGGGACGGCGATCTCAGGCCAGTAGTTCGAGCCTGTCTTTGGGTGCTGTGGATTGCTATTGTCAAAAATCTAAAAAAATGAGATATTGTCAAAAATCTAAAAAATGAGATATTGTCAAAAAATCAATAAAAATGAAATACTATTCAAAATCCAAAAAAAATCATAAAATCATAAAAAGCCAAAAAATGTGTCTTTTTGTTTTCTTTTTCTTGCATTCAGATTTATTTTGAGAACAGATGCGTAATCTGTTTGCTAAGTGTGCAGGTTGTAGGCACTCAAGCTTTCCTTGCTGCATATTTTTTTTTATCTGTCTCCTGTTCATCTTCTGATCTGTTCCCTTCTTTAACCATATCTCTCGATCTATTCTGAAACTTATGTCCTTCTCAGCTTTTGTTTGCAATGATCATATTTCTATGAGAGGGCTTTACCTCACGATTATGAACCTGGCGGTTCTACTTCATTCTGATCTTGGGTTTTAATTGAAGGGCGTATTTGTTTATATCATTTATCCCGCCGTGTCCTTGTCTCGTCGTGTCTATGTCCCACCATGTTGTCTCACACCGTTTCAAGCGCGATCAAGTCTTCCCCGCACCCCGTTTCAAGCGCGATCAAGTCTTTAAGTTCCAAGGTACACGGCGCCGTTCTTTACACTTCTTCATCCTTTGGCGTTGTTGGAACCTTGGTGGCGATCACGGTTAGTATTTCTCATCCCTTCATCCCCCATGTCTTTGATTCACTTGTTTATGCATGTATGTATTTAAAGGCGGTGGGAACTGAAAAGCGGGCATCAAGGTAAAAAGACACCCGTCATAACCAACAAGCGACAGAAATTCTCCCGAAAATGTCGAACTAATCACCTGAAATGATTGACAATGATGAGACATGTCTGGAGAACTAACTAAGAAAGGAAAGGAAACACGACCAACCTCATCGGGGACACAATCCATAGACAATGAGTGGGTCGGCAAGAACACAGCATAAGAGCTGGAAAAGGAGAGATAAGACTGAGATAAAGTCCAGATAGGAATCACGCTGGCCAACCAAACCAAGTGGCAAGATCAGAGAAATCGTTTGAATTCAGAGTGGAATGAAGAATCTCTTACCCAAGAGAACTGAAGTGCAATTAACCAGTGCTGGGGAGAAATCTTGAACGGATCACGAGGCGTGAGTGCTCAAAATGACATGATGTATGCTGGGCTAAAATAAAGAAATCATTAAAAAGAATGCAAAGAAAGATAAAATAGAAAGTACTCAAGTATAATATTGCTAGACTGAGCCAAAATGGGGTCCATAGTCTTCTTGCAACCACGGCGTGCGAGACAGAGTCCGTCGTCCCCCACCCGACTCAACCGAGCGGCCTATCCAACGATTAACCGTATGCTCCTAGATCATCATCATTTTTGTTAAAGGGGGCCATCAGATCCCAGAACACACAGACAACCAGTCGGTCCTTGAGAGGCTATAATAACGTAGATACCATATAGTAATGCAACAATGAGAAAGGATATAGAGCAATACCTGACTAACCTGCCAAGCGAAGCGGCATTTTTTTTTTTTTTTTGATTTTTTGATTTTTGTGGATTTTTCAAATAAGACAACAACAATATGAATGAACATGATAAACAAGCATGAACATAACGACGGTAAGATAACGCTCAACTGAATGACTGACAACACAACATAACGTAACGATCAAACGAATGGAAAACAACACAACAAGACGAATAAGCACATATGCAATGGCATGAAAAAATTACACGTATGCAAGATGAACGTGGGGGACAAGACAACAATGCAGTGAGACAACACACTGTTGGGATAAGAACATGAGGGATGACCACACAGTTGGGACAACACACGAGATATAGAGGGGTTAACTAACAACATATGCAAAACAACTAACTACACGTGGTGAAGAACAAAATAACATGTGTGGGATAACACGGTGGGACATAGACACGGCGAGACAAGGACACGGGGGGACAAAGGATATAAACAAATACGCCCTTCAATCAAAATCCAAGATCAGAATGAAGCAGAACCGCCAGGTTCATAATCGTGAGGCAAAGCCCTCTCATATAGATATAATCATTGCAAACAAAAGTTTAGAAGGACACAAGCTTCAGAAAAGATCGAGAGACATGTTTGAAGAAGGGAAGACCAGATCAAAGATGTGGATAGGAGATAGAGCACAAAGATATAACAAGGAATGCCTGAGTACCTGCAACTTGCACACTTAGCAAACAGATTACGTATCTATTCTTAAAATAAAATATAAAAGATAAATATTTTTTAATTTTTTAATTTTCTTGGATTTTGAAAATATTTAATTTTTTTTGGATTTGAACAATATTTCATTTTTTTGTTGGATTTTTATCAATATCTCATCATGTTTTCTAGATTTTTGACAATATCTCAATTTTTTAGATTTTTGACAATAGCAATCCGCAACACCCAAAGACAGGCTCGAACTACTGGTCAGGGATTGCCATCCCTCCCCTCTCATTAAAGACTTCCCTTGAGCAGGGAGTGCATGTGAGGGTGGCTTACCACAACCAACTACCTCTAAAGAACGGTGCCCCTACTAAGGCCCGCCCCTACTAAGGCCATACCTGGGATACAACCCAGCCTAAGAGGGAGAAATAGAAGAAAAATCAAAGACAAGCTTTATGCAGGATGGAAGACATCATAACTTGAATTCCTTCCAGGGCACTACCCCTCAAAGAGTAGGTCTGTTGTGCCGGGACTTTGTGTCTTTGATTTTTAGACCCATATTTATCAGGCACGCATGCGTCCGGGATCATGACGTCCCGCGGGGAACTGTACTGCCACTCTTGCCATGCCTTTGATTCGTAATTTTACATTGATTCATTTTCTCATTTTGGCAGCCCTTATTGGCTAGATATAGTATGAAAGCTCACTTTTCAAGGGTCAAGATTGCCCCTATTTGAGACCTCTCTCGTATTAGGGAGCGCCTAGGTTAGTCATCTTATCCATCAATCTCTTGCCCCTGCACTTGGTCGAGCAGAGAAGAGAAAACATCCTTTGTGCATACCCAAAGTATGGCCAAAGCAGCGACGGTGTGCCTCAAAGGAATCGACTATGGCTCACCGTGAAGTGTGTGAAAAACCCATGCTCAATGGTCACCCTCAACGATCGGGGAAAGAACTAGACTCCCAGCGCGGAGTTATCACCAGCCTAAGGATGCTGCAGAAGCGAACTCATTCTAAATGAACTAAGCAAATTTCTAAAAGCCACTTAACCATGTCGAGAAACCAACGTTATAAGCATGTGCAGGAGTAATAAGAGTAATAGCAATGATAACATATTCTTGCACAAAATACCTTTGCAAATCCGTGGAGTGATCTTGACCATCGAGCTTTGAGGAGTGCGAGCTTTATTTTCCTTGCTTGATAGGACAAAAGGGAGGGGATAGCAAAGGGATTGAAAGATTCCTTGACGTGGAGGAGCTATAGACACCAAACTAGATGAAGGAGGATAAAAAGGAAGAGAGACGAGGGCTAGAACTCCCTCGTTAAGGCACAGAGACCCTGATAACAAGGAACTAGATACAGAAGAAACCAGATTAGCTCAGATCAAGGCGGACTAAAGCCTTGAAAGCAGCAAGAGAAAGGGTGAAGTCCCCAAAAGGGAGAAGAGGAGAGAATAGAAAGACAGTGAGAGGATTGTTGTGAAGATGAGGAAGAAGGAGAATGATCATCCGACGTGGCCGGGGAAGGAGAGTAGTAGTCATCCGGCAGGGCCAGAAAAGGATCAGAAGCAACACCCGGAAGTCCTGGGGAAGAATTAGAGGCAACACCCGGAAGTCCCAGGGAAGAAGAATCAGGTGATGTCCCGAGATTGGGGTGGAAGGATGACATAGGCCGGGGCCTAGAATCGTGAGAGGAGGGAAAATCTGGAGGATCTGGGGAAAAAGGAGAGGAATGAAGACGCATGGACCTATGGAAGGAGGAGAAAATGATAGAAATAGGATCATATGGAGGAAGGTACACCACCCAAGGGTGGGAAGTGAGTAGAAAGAAGGATGAATGAAAAGAAAGGGAGGAATAGGCGGACCCCTGAATGCATAACTAACGGCTCTTGAACATGCATCGTCGTCTCTTCTTAGCTAAAATTGGCTTGAAATGGACCCGCTTGGCCCGGGCTTGAATCCTTGGGCACCTTGCCTTGTAATATCTTCTCAAATAGCGAGCCCCCCTAGCAGATGGCCTTGCCCGACTATGGACATACAGCTTCATCGGGGCGGTTGCCCCTAGACTCCCGGTGCTAACAATAGTAGGACGTTCTTGAACAACTAACTCCTCATAATGCTGAATATCATAAAACCATGGAGTCTTGTTACTTGGCACAAGTAGCATGAGATTTGGCAGCTCCACTCGGCAATAAGACTTGAAGCATAACTCCCTTGCTAGAAGAGACGGGTGAAGCTGAGGGAGAGTAATACACGGTGTTGACATGGCCGGCTTGCTAATAAACTGAGGAAGATTACATAACAAGTGCAGAATATCCCCAAAAAGTGTAGAAGATATGGATAATTACCCCTTGAACATAGAATCTGTAATCTGCTTGGTGGTCGTATGCGTTAGCACAACACGGGTAGAGAACACTTCTTGGCCTGTCATCTGAATGGCAATAGAGCGCGGAGAAATAGTAGCATCAACAACGAACTCTCCGGCGAGCAAAGAGATTACCACCGGCCTTGCTCGGGAAGAAACGGGCATCAACTCAAGGGAACTCTTCTTGTCAACCGTCTTCACTAGGAGTGTAGGCTCAACATCCCAAAATAACTAGGGACCAGGATGCGGATCGGCATTCGGCAAATGAAGTCTTGGATCTTGAAATGCACGGCCGGCACTGAATCATCCTGACTTGGCTTGTTATCTCCCTGGGGATTAGACCCAAGGGGCACCATGGGCAACGCACATCCGCTCCGTGGGGTGGGAATAGGTGGAAGAATGGGGGATAGGAGTAGGTTCAGAAGACGCGGGGGTTTCAACGGGTATGGTGTGTTTAGGTGGAGGCAAAGGTAAGGGTGGAGGTATGACTTGCTCGGGCGAGGGTGGCAAAGGTAAAATTTGCTCAGGCTCGGTCAAAGGTGATGGCGGGGGTGATGGAGGTTTAGGCAATGGTGAGGGTGGTGGAGATGGTGTAGGCGATTGAGAGGATGGTGGAGATGGTGATGTGGTCGAGGGAGGTAGTGGACATGGCAAGGGTGAAGAAGGGGGTTGTGGCACCCACCGTCGACGCATCGACATAATGGGTCGAGCGGCGTTAGGGATAGAAGTAGTGGAAGTGGCGGCGGGAGAAGAAGGGGAGGCACTAGCCTGAGTAGAGGCTTCGGTTTGTGGTGGCGATGGAGCCAGGGTAGGAGATGGCGAAGGTAACAGGGTAGGCAAGGTAGAAGGTAATGGAGCGAGTGCAACGCTAGACGAAGAATCACAGGGGTGCCCCTGGTCTTGAAGTAACGGAGACAGCTGCTTGGGCGGTGCTTCTTATTGCTACTGCTTGCCGCGGAGATCTAAAATAACTTTACGCATGACGGCCCAATCAATCCTCTTTTGATCTTCCAAGCCATAAATATACTCTCGGAACTCGGGACAATCCTCAACCAAATGCCCCTGCTGGCGATGATATTCACAATATTGAAACATATTCCCGACCGCGGGTCGGTAAGGCACAACCGGAGGTAGCGACAACGTGTGAGTGGCCATCAAAGCCCGAAAGATGTCGGTAAAGCACTCCGGCAATGGAGGACGAGGAGCCTGCTTCGGGCAAGGTGAATGCTGAGGGATATGTGATGGAGATGGATGTGGAGAGGGAAGCGGATGTTGCATAGGTAATGGAGTGTGGCTAGTGGCGAAGGGATTTAGCGAAGGCATATGTGGAACGGGAAGTGGGGAGGTATGTAGACGGCATCCACCTGCTCGGGATGTGGTGTGACCTTGACCGGGGGTGGAGATGGAGATGAGTATGCGGACGCAGGAGGCTAACTCATGGAAGGTTGATATGCGGAGGCATATAGGTATGTAGAGGCGGGGGGTAGACTCATGGAGGGATATGTGGTGGAAGGTTGACTCATGGCTGGATGACTCATGGGAGCGTAGGGTTGGAACGTGGAGGGTGAAGGTTGATATGTGGAGGTGGATGGTGGAGACTTGAGGTCAAGAGAATCTTGGATTTTTTGGCGGATGAAGCGGGCTCGGCTATATAATTGTTGCCAGGAGGTAATGTCATTGAGGGCTAAGATAAACCGATACTCGGGCGTGGTATGTGGAACGGGAAGTGGGGAGGTATGTAGACGGCATCCACCTGCTCGGAAAGTGGTGTGACCTTGACCGGGGGTGGAGACGTAGATGAGTATGCGGACGCAGGAGGCTGACTCAGGGAAGGTTGATATGCGGAGGCGTATAGGTATGTAGAGGCGGGGGGTAGACTCATGGAGGGATATGTGGTGGAAGGTTGACTCATGGCGGGATGACTCATGGGAGCGTAGGGTTGGAACGTGGAGGGTGAAGGTTGATATGTGGAGGTGGATAGTGGAGACTTGAGGTCAAGAGAATCTTGGATTTGTTGGCGGATGAAGCGGGCTCGGCTATATAATTGTTGCCAGGAGGCAATGTCATTGAGGGCTAAGATAAACCGATACTCGGGCGCGGTATTGTATATCAGCATCTTGATTTGCTCTCCTTCTGGAATGTGTCCCGGGACTTGCGCGGCCAAGCGACGCCAGCGGTCAGCAAAGGTGCAGAACTCCTCGTCGGGCTTCATTATCTCATGGGCCAGATCCGCCATAGAATACTTGGGCCCAACCTGGTCTTGATACTGTTGAATAAACTTTTCTTGAACGGCATGAAAACTCACAACTTGCTCTTACGGAAGAGAGAAGAACCAATCCCGAGCTGGGCCTTCCAACGACAGACCAAATAGATAGGCCATAAAGCGTTGGTCATGCCGAATTTGGGCTGACTCATAAACAAACTCCTTCAAGTGCACATACGGGTCACCGACTCCACTATAACGGCGATATGTGGGAATTTGTGATGGAGGTGGGAGCCGAAGACCTTGGAAAGCGAACGGAACACTTAAAGATGATTTAGGATCGATCTGACGTTGAAGCTCATCAAGTTGGTGTTGGGTTTGAACAATCATCTCTTGGGTAGGGAGAGATCGAGAAGAATGTGGGCCAGCTTGAGCAAGAGGATGTGAATTCTGACCAGTATGATGATAATGGGCCGGATAAGAGGATCCGGGCTGAGAAGAAGAATGGCCCATTTCGAGAATGGAAGGATATGTGGGCCTGGAAGAAGCATGAGCATAAGGACCCATTGGGCTGGCAGCATAAGAGAAGAAGAATGAGTCCCATTAGAAAAATAAGGCTCATTAGGAGAATGGGGCTCGTTAAGATGATGAGGCCCATTAATGAGAGAAGAAGGCCCATTAAGAGAAGGAGGCCCATGAAGATGAGATGCAATAAGACGTTGGGCCTGGGCCGGATCCATTTGGGGAACAAGGCTTGAAAGATGGGCCATGAGATTAGCCTGTTCCTCGGAGGGATCAGAGGGACCACGGGAAGATGGGCCCACGTGGGAAGAGGATTCCACGTGGGGATAGGAAGAGGATTGGGAAAAAGGATGATACAAGGGGTTGAAATGATGCTCCATGAGGGCAAATGGAGACTTAATATAAGGAGATTATGGACAATATAAATGGGGAAGTAGGGGCATAATGGGCTTGAGAACAAGGGGGGCTGACCCACTAATGCAAAGACGAATGGACAACGGACCAAGGGACGATGGACTGGACAATGAACCCACAAAATGGACTGACTTAAGTGGGCCTAACAACGACGAAACATGTGGATGCAACACAAAACACTACTAATGAGCTTGGACAAGCCCAAACAGCACAAACAATGCAATGTGAGAGTTTTCACCCAAGTCAAACAAGTTGATATGATGGGAAATATTTTAGAGATTTTAATAGACCTTTTAATGATTTGAATTAATAATAATTCCCTCAAGATAGGAATCCTATGGGAATAAGGTCAAAACTTTGGATTGACTAAGGTTAACTCCCTCACACTTATGCAAAATGCAAGCCTAAGAGGTGGAAAGGTACAACCGGTCCGGTGTCCGTGTGAGAATCCACGGCTCACGGGGACTTATGGAGGTCCCGGATAATATCACCTAGTCGACTCCAAGGAATATGAAGGCGAGAGGATCACTTACCAAGGTAGGAAATGCAATTATGATATGCAATGTATGGCCCTATGTGCACCGGAGTGCATGCAAATTCTAGTTTAAAACTAGAAAATCAAGACTAGATTAAACTATGCAAACATGATCCAACAAAGACAAATAGTATATGGATTTAAAGACAATACAAAGGTCTGCACAACGGGCCCAAGAACAGATCAATCTGACCTCGGGAAGTCAATCAAATCACTGAGTAAAGTTACCCCCGTGAACCTGTGCGCAGACCACATGTAGATTTTATGGACAAAATGCTAAAATGATGACAATTTTTAACTAAGCAAATGAGACCAAAATGATACAAATAAGCTATGGGTGGAAAGATAATACAAAGGACTATCTAATGGAATAAAAATCAGTGCAATCAGACACCAAGAAGGCAGTCAAATAACTAAGTAAAGATGTACCTGTGAACCTGTCGCTGAGCCTGTCTGCAGAACTTATGCATAAAACTCAAGAAGTTGGACAATATTAGAGTATGAAAATGTTAACCAAATGATGCAAATGATATATGGATGGAAAGACAATACAAAGGGCTATCCAACGGAAGAAAAATCAGCACAATCAGACTTTAGGATCAAAAGTTATGCTCCGAAGAACACGGCCCTGTGAGCATGCGCGCAGGACTGCCAGAATATGTAACGGTCTACAAAAGGACCGTTACATGTATGTGGCGATCTACTATAGGACCGTCACACTACATGAGCCCTTAAAATGTCCCAAACAAAAGGAAGAATGGATAAAATATCACCTAAACAAGCACATGCACACACCCAACTTATAAAAGAGCATTAAAATAAACGTGATGGGCATTGGTGTCCCACCGTGATCGCCAAAAAACTGTTGATTTATTTTAATTAGATTCCTATCTCACCCCCTTTAAATACATACATGCATAAACATGTGAATCAAAGACAAGGGGGATTAAAGGATGAGAAATACTAACCGTGATCGCCACCAAGGTTCTAACAACGCCAAAGGATGAAGAAGTGTAAAGAACGGCGCCATGTACCTTAGAAAGAAAACTTGATCGCGCTTGAAACGGGGTGCGGCGAACTTGTGGATTCAAACCTCCTCTCCTTCCAGCCAGCTAGAGGAAGAGGGCCTCACGTTGTATTCATGCTCTCCTGCAAAACAAAGCCAAAACAAGGACAAAAAATCCATTAGAACATGCATTTGTAGCATCAATCCCGGAGTGATAAAATATGGGTAGAAATTAAGGGAGAACGCACCGGAGGGAAGTTTTTAACCCCTGTGAAAGGGTGTAAATAATAGGTGTGTGTATTGTGCATGCATAGGATTTGAAATCACGAGATTTGATTGAGAGAATAGAGAGAAATCATTGATGCAAAACGGGGAAAAGTGCATGTGTAGCAGAAAAGTGCAGAAAACTGTGATGATTTGTGATTTTGAGGAGAGGAGAACTAAGAGTGTGAATCATGAAATCAAGTCCAGAAGGATGCAATAGAAAGCCAATACTTCCCTCTTCAAGCCAAGGTCGAAGTTGTGAGTTCGAGTTGCAGCATGGCTTCGCCCCGAACCAAGAAAGAGTCCCCCGTCGCGACTGCGAACTGGGCAGTTTTTATAGAAAAGTGGTGAAACCCCCAACTTTCCTCCACGAGTTTAAGAGATAGAGTCCATCAAATCTCGAGATCTATAAATCAATCTCGAGATAATAGTCAAGATAAGTCATAGGAGAAAACAAGACTCTATTTGGACAATATCTCATTTTTTGGATTTTTGACAATATCTCATTTTTTGGATTTTTGACAAGCAATCCGCAGCACCCAAAGACAAGTTCAAACTACTGGCCAGGGATCGCCGTCCCTCCCCTCTCATTAAAGACTTCCCTTGAGCAGGGCATGCATGTGAGGGTGACTTACCACAACCAACTACCTCTAAAGAACGGTGCCCCTTCTAAGGCCATACCCGGGATACAACCCAACCTAAGAGGGAGAAATAGAAGAAAAATTAGAGACAAACTTTATGCAGGATGTGAGACATCAGGACTTGAATTCCTTCCAGGGCACTACCCCTCAAAGAGATAGGTCTGTTGCGCCAGGGCTTTGTGTCTTTGATTTTTAGACCCATATTTATCAGGCACGCATGCGACCGAGCTCATGACGTCCCGCGGGGAACTTTACTGCCACTCTTTGCCGTGCCTTTGATTCAATATTTTCCTTTGATTCATCATTGATTTTCCTTTTTGACAGCCCTTGTTGGCTAGATATAGCATGAAAGCTCACTTTTTTGAGGGGTCAAGACTGCCCCTATTTGAGACCTCTCTCGTATTAGGGAGCGCCTAGGTTGGTCATCTCATCCATCCATCTCTTGCCCCTGCACTTGGCCGAGCAGAGAAAAGAAAAAGACCTTTATGCATACCCAAAGTATGGCCAAAGCAGCAGCAGTGTGCCTCAGAGAGATCGACAATGGCTCGCCGTGTAGCGTGTGAAAAACCCATGCTAAAAGGTCACCATCAACGATCGGGGAAAGAACTAGACTCCGAGCGTGAAGCTATCACCGGTCTAAGGATGCTGTAGAAGCGAACTCATTCTAAATGAACTAAGCAAATTTCTAAAAGCCACTTAACCATGTCGAGGAACCAACGTTATAAGCATGTGCAGGAGTAATAAGAGTAATAGCAATGATAACATATTCTTGCACAAAATAAAAATACCTTTGCAAATCCGTGGAGTGATCTTGACCATCGAGCTTTGATTAGCACGAGCTTTATATTCCTTGCTTGACAGAATAAATGGTAAAAAAAAGGATAGCAAAGGATCAAAGACTCCTTTACAAGGAGGAGCGGCAAACATTAAACTGGACGAAATAAGGATAAAAAGGAAGAGAGACGAGGGCTAGAACTCCCTCGTTAAGGCGCTGAGGCCCTGATAACCATGAACCAGATACAGAATGAACAGAGATCAACCGAGATCAAGGCGGACTAAAGTCTCGAAAACAGCAAGAAAAAGGGTAAGAACTCTGAAAGGGTGAGGAGGAGAAAACAGAAAGACGATGAAAGGATAGTTGCGAAGATAAGGGGAAGAGGGGTGGTCATCTGACGTGGTCGGAGAAAAGGAATGACGATCACCCGCTAGAGGCGGGGAAGGAGATGCATGAACACCCGATAAGGTCGGGGACAAAAAATGAAAATCACCTGACAAAGTCGGGGAGTGATCAGAAAAACCACCCGACAAAGTCGGGGAACGAGCATAAGGAATCCCCAACAGGGTCGGGGGAAAAAGATGAGAAGCGGAATCCGGATGTATCCAAGGAGAAAAACTAGAAGATGCCCCTAGATCAGGTGAAGAGGAGGATATAGGCCGATGCCTAGAATGCATGGGATAGGAAAAGATGGGAGAAATATGGTCAGGTGGCGGAAGGTACACCACCCACGGATAAGAGCCGAGCAAAAGAAAAGACGAAGGGATAGGAGAATGAGAGGAGGAAGTGGACCCCCGAATGCACAACTGTCGGCCCTTGAACTTATGCCGTCGCCTCTTCTTAGCAGCAATCTCTTGAACACGGGCCTGCCTGGTGCGGACACGGACCTTCGGCCTTCTTGATCTGCAATGTCTCCTCAAATAACCGGCCCTTCTGGCAGATGACCTAGCCCGGTCATGAATATGCAGCTTCATCAGGGCGGTTGCCCCTAGACTCTCAGTGCTAACCATAGGTGGACATTCCTGGATAGATAACTCCTTGGGATGAACTTTAGAAAACCGTGGAGTTTTGTCACTCGGTACTAACAGCATAAGATTCGGCATCTTCACTCGGCAATCGGGCATGAAGCATAACTCCCTTACCAGAAGAGTATGACAAAACTGAGGGAGAGTAATGCACGACGTTGACATGGCCGATTCACCAATAAACCAAGGGAGATGGCATAACAAGTGCAGAATGTCCTTGAAAAATGCAGATGATATGGCCAATTGCCCCTGGAATAGGGAATCCATCAACCACTTGGCAGCCGTATGAGTTAGCAAAATCTGAGTAGAAAACCCTTCCTGACCAGTAATCTGAATGGCAATCGAGCGAGAGGTAAGAACAACATCAACAGTGAATTCTCCGGTGCGCAAAGAAATTGCCACCGGCCTTGCTTTTGAAGAAACTGGCGCCAGTGCTAAAGAACTCTTATGAGCAACCGTCTTCATAGCAAGTGCAGGCTCATCGCCCCTAGAATAGCCAGAGACCAAGACTCGGACTTGCATGTGACAAATGAAGTCTTGAAGCTTGTGAAGCACAGTCAAAACCTGGTTCGACTCTTTATCTCCCTGGGGACTAAACCCGAGGGGCACCAAAGGTAACATGTACCTGCTCCGCAAAGTGGGGAGTGGTAGAGGGAGGTTAGCAGAAGGAGGTTTGAAGGGCGCGGGTGGCGATGGTGCAAGTGATGGGGACATACTGATGATGATGGGCATGGGTGGAGGTAAAGGCAAAAGTGGAGGTATGGATTTAAGGTTGGCCCGCTCGGGCTCAGAGGATGATGGCGAAAGGGGGAGTGGAAGAGGCGACAGTAGTGGTGGCGAAGGCGATAAAGGTGGCAAAGGGGGTGATGTGGTTGATGGAGATTGGATAGGAGATAGCGAAGGTAATAGAGTAGGCGAAGTAGTAGGTGATGGAGCGGGTTCAACGCTAGACGAAGAATCACTGGGGTGCCCCCGGTCTTGTAGAGATGGAGACGGCTGCTTGGGCCCTGCTTCTTGTTGCTGCTGCTTGCTGCGGAGATCTAAAACAACTTTACGCATGGCGGCCCAATCAATCCTTTTATTACCTTCCAGGCCATAAACATACTCTCGGAACTCGGGACAATCCTCAATAAAATGCCCCTGCTGGCGGTGAAAATCATAATATTGAAGCATATTCCCGACCGCGGGTTGGCAAGGCACAGCCGGAGAGAGCGGCAACGCGTGAGCGGCCATCAAATCCCTAAAAATGTCTGTAAAGCACTCCGGCAACGGAGGACAAGGAGCCCGCTTCGGGCAAGGCAGATGTCGAGGGGTATGAGGTGGTGGAGAAGGTTGTGGAGACGGAAGCGGAGGTTGCATAGGTAATGGAGTGTGGTTGGCAGAGGTGGGATTTGGTGAAGGCATATGTGGAATGGAGTGAGGAGGTATGTAGACGGCATCCACCTGCTCGGGATGTGGTGTGAACTTGACCGGGGGTGGAGACGGAGATGAGTATGCGGACGCAGGAGGCTGACTCATGGAAGGTTGATATGCGGAGGCGTATAGGTATGTAGAGGCGGTGGGTAGACTCATGGAGGGATATGTGGCGGAAGGTTGACTCATGGCGGGCTGACTCATGGGAGCGTAGGGTTGGAACGTGGAGGGTGAAGGTTGATATGTGGAGGTGGATGGTGGAGACTCGTGGTCAAGAGAATCTTAGATTTGTTGGCAGATGAAGCGGGCTCGGCTATATAATTGTTGCCAGGAGGTAATGTCGTTGAGGGTTAAGATAAAGCGGTACTCGGGCGTTGCATTTGAAATAAGCATCTTGATTTGCTCTCCCTCCGGAATGTGCCCTGGGACCTGCACGGCAAGGTGACGCCAACAGTCAGCAAAGGTGCAGAACTCTTCGTCGGGCTTCATCATCTCATGGGCCAGATCCATAATAGAGTACTTGGGCCCAACCTGGTCTTGAAACTGCTGTATAATTTTTTCTTGAACGGCTTGAAAATTCACAACTTGCTTTTGCGGAAGAGAGAAGAACCAATCCCGAGCCGGGCCTTCCAACGACAGACCAAATAGATAGGCCATCAAGTGTTGGTCATCCCGAAATTGGGCCGACTCATAAACAAACTCCTTCAAGTGCACATACGGGTCACCGACTCCACTATAACGGCCATATGTGGGAATTTGTGATGGAGGTGGGAGCCCAAGACCTTGGAAAGCGAACGGAACACTTAAAGAGGATTTAGGATCGATCCGACGTTGAAGCTCATCAAGTTGGCGTTAGGTTTGAATAATCATCTCTTGGGTGGGGAGAGATTGAGAAGAATATGGGTCAGCTTGAGCAAGAGGATGTGAATTCGGACCAGTATGATCATAATGGGCCGGATAAGAGGATCCGGGCTGAGAAGAAGAAGGGCCCATTCCGGGAGAAGAAGGATATGTGGGCCTGGAAGAAGCATGAACATAAGGACCCATTGGGCTGGCAGCATAAGGAGAAGAATAATGAGTCCCATTAGAAAAATAAGGCCCATTAGGAGAATGGGGCCCATTAAGATGATGAGGCCCATTAAAGAGAGAAGAATGCCCATTAAGAGAAGGAGGCCCATGAAGATGAGATGCAATAAGACGTTGGGCCTGGGCCGGATCCATTTGGCGAACAAGGCTTGAAAGATGGGCCATGAGATTAGCATGTTCCTCGGAGGGATCAGAGGGACCACGGGAAGATGGGCCCACGTGGGAAGAGGATTCCACGCGGGAATAGGAAGAAGATTGGGAAAAAGGATGATACAAGGGGTTGAAATGATGCTCCATGAGGGCAAATGGAGACTTAATACAAGGATATCAAGGACAATACAGGTGGGGAAGCAAGAGCTTAATGGGCTTGAGAACAAGGAGGGACTGACCCACTAATGTAAAGACCGATGGACAACGGACCAAGGGACGATGAACTGGACAATGAACCCACAAAATGGACTAACTTAAGTGGGCCTAACAACGACGAAACATGTGGATGCAACACAAAACACCACTAATGGGCTTGGACAAGCCCAAACAACACAAACAATGTAATGTGATAGTTTTCACCCAAGTCAAACAAGTTGATATGATGGGAAATATTTTAGGGATTTTAATAGACCTTTTAATGATTTTAAATCAAGAATAATTCCCTCAAGATAGGAATCATATGGGAATCAGGTCCAAACTTTGGGTTGACTAACGGGGACTTATGGAGGTCTCAGATGAGATCACCTAGTCGTCTCCAAGGAATATGGAGGTGAGAGGATCACTTACCAAGGTAGGAAATGCAACTACGATATGCAATGTATGGCCCTATGTGCACCGGAGTGCATGCAAATTCTAGCTTAAAACTAGAAAATCAAGACTAGATTAAACTATGCAAACTTGATCCAACTAAGACAAATAGTATATGGATGGAAAGACAATACAAAGGTCTACACAACGGGCCCAAGAACAGATCAATCTAACCTCGGGAGGTCAATCAAATCACTGAGCAAAGTTGCCCCTGTGAACCTATGCGCAGACCACATGCAGATTTTATGGACAAAATGCTAAAATGATGATATTTTTTAACTAAGCAAATGAGACCAAAATGATGCAAATGAGCTATGGATGGAAACAAAATACAAAGGACTATTAAATAGAAAAAAAATCAGTGTAATCAGACACCGGGAAGGTAGTCAAATCACTGAGTAAAGATGTACATGTGAACCTGTCCCTGAGCCTGCCTGCAGAACTTATGCACAAAACTCAAAACGTTGGACAATATTAGAATATGCAAATCTTACCCAAATGATGCAAATGATTATGGATGGAAAGATGATATAAAGGACTATCCAACGGAAGAAAAATCAGCACAATCGAACATCGGGATCAAAAGTTATGCCTCGACGAACACGGCCCCGTGAGCATGCGCACAGGACTGCCAAAATCTGTAACGGACTGCCAAAATCTGTAACGGTCTACCTGAGCCCAAAGGACCGTTACATTCATGTGGCGGTCCACTATAGGACCGTCACACTACCTGAGCCCTTAAAATGCCCCAAACAATAGAAGAATGGATAAAATATCACCTAAACATGCACATGCACACACCCAACTTACAAAATAGCATTAAAACAAACGTGATGGGCATTGGTGTCCCACCGTGATTGCCAAAAAATTGTAGATTTTTTTAATTAGATTCCAATCCCACCCCCTTTAAATACATACATGCATAAACAAGTGAATCAAAGACAAGGGGGATGAAGGGATGAGAAATACTAACTATGATCGCCACCAAGGTTCCAACAACGCCAAAGGATGAAGAAGTGTAAAGAACGGCGACGTGTACCTTGGAACTTAAAGACTTGATCGCGCTTGAAACGGGGTGTGGGGAACTTGTGGATTCAAACCTCCTCTCCTTCCAGCTGGCTAGAGGAAGAGGGCCTTACGTTGTATTCATGCTCTCCTGCAAAACAAAGCCAAAACAAGGACAAAAAACCAATTAGAACATGCATGTGTAGTATCAATCCTGGAGTGATAAAATAGGGGTAGAAATTGAGGGCAAACTCACCGGGGGGAGGTTTTTAACCCCTGTGGAAGGGTGGAAAAGATAGGTGGGTGTGTTGTGCATGCATGAGATTTGAAATCACGAGATTTGATTGAGAGAATAGAGAGAAATCATCGAGGCAAAACGGGGAAAAACACATGTGTAGCAGAAAAGTGCAGAAATTTGTGATGATTTGTGATTTTAAGAGGAAGAGAACTAAGCGTGTAGACGACCAAATTAAGCCCAGAAGGATGAAATTGAAAGCTAATACTTCCCTCTTCAAGCCAGGGTCGAAGTTGTGAGTTGGAGTTGCAGCATGGCATTGCCCCGAACCAAGAAAGAGCCCCCCCGTCGCGACCGCGAACTGGACAGTTTTTATAGAAAAGTGGTGAAACCCCCAACTTTCCTCCACGAGTTTAAGATATGGAGTCCATCAAATCTCAAGATCTATGGATCAATCTCGAGATAATAGTCAAGATAAGTCATAGGAGAAAACGGGACTCTATTTGGATGAAGGATCTGGAAGATATGGCTTCTGGAAGGGAGCCCCGGAGCTTAATCTGCAGAATTTGAGTTGAACTAGGACACCTAAACCCTCAACTTTTGAGTGTGATTCTGAGTAAGATAGTCAATGAAATTTGGAGTTCTTTGGATTGAATTCAAGATAATACCAAGGAGAAACCATAGGAACAAACGGTGCTCAATTCGGAGTAGAATTCAAGAAGTTATGGACTCTGCAAGAGGGCCACGACACACAGAAACGGAGCAGAGTCCAGCACAAATTGGACTCTCAGGTGTGTGTAACGGTCTATCCTACGACCGTCAGAGTTATGTAACGGACTAGGGTAGGTCCGTCACACTCTGGGGGTCAAACGGGATGATTTCGGACAAGTTTCGATGTAACGCACCCATACTAGACCGTCACATGGACTCTGACGGTCTAGGGTAGGACCGCCACACTCTAGGGGTCAAACAGGGCAATTTCGAGAAAGTTTCTGTGTGACGGTCTATCGTAGGACCGTCACATTTTCCTGGCGGTCTATGGTAGGGCCGTCACACTGATGGAGGAAGATTTTAGGCAGACTACGCGTGACTTTGGAAATTGAAGCGTATCTCTCAAACGGGGCAGAACTAGTGAAAGTAGTAGAAGAAGAAATTGTAGATAACTGAGAGAGGAACAACTTTTATGAAGAAAGAAAGTTGAGAAAATGATTATAAGAGGGAGAAAATGGGGCTAAAACGAAGAGGTAAATTCTGGGACATAGGTGAACAGCATAGCACGCCGGAAAAATGTGAATAGCTCACAATAGGGGCAGAACTGGTCAACAGCGTAGAAGAAGAAATTGTAGATCTTTAAAAGAGGAACAACTTTGGTGAAGATAACTTTTTGAAAAAAATGAACATAAGGATATGAAAAAGGACCACTTTCAGGACTATGCAGTGAGAGAGAGCCGATTACTTAAGGGAAGTCGGCCTAAATGGGCCGTAAGTTGACTTGGAAGTCAGAATTTGATAAGATAAACTCCAGGGCTCTAGGAAATCATGATCTCCAAGACTCAAAGGATATGAAATGGTAAAAATGGGCTTGAAATCCATCCGAGAAAGCTCCAAAACAATGGCTAATTCGGGACATCAAAAATGATGAATAAGAGAAATGACCCGTGTTGTGCTAACGCATACGGCCACCAAGCAGATTATGGGTTCTATGTTCAAGGTGCAATTGGCCGTATATTCTATACTTTCTGGAGATATTCTGCACTTGTTATGTAATCTTCCTCAGTTTATTAGCAAGCCGGTCATGTCAACACCGTGTATTACTCTCCCTCAGCTTCACCCGTCTCTTCTAGCAAGGGAGTTATGCTTCAAGTCTTATTGCCGAGTGGAGCTGCCAAATCTCATGCTACTTGTGCCAAGTAACAAGACTCCATGGTTTTATGATATTCAGCATTATGAGGAGTTAGTTGTTCAAGAACGTCCTACTATTGTTAGCACCGGGAGTCTAGGGGCAACCGCCCCGATGAAGCTGCATGTCCATAGTCGGGCAAGGCCATCAGCTAGGTGGGCTCGCTATTTGAGAAGATATTGCAAGGCAAGGTGCCCAAGGATTCAAGCCCGGGCCAAGCGGGTCCATTTCAAGCCAATTTCAGCTAAGAAGAGATGGTGATGCAGGTTCAAGAGCCGTCAGTTGTACATTCAGGGGTCTGCCTATTCCTCCCTTTCTTTTCATTCATCCTTCTTTCTACTCACTTCCCACCCTTGGGTGGTGTACCTTCCTCCATCTGATCCTATTTCCATCATTTTCTCCTCCTTCCATAGGTCCATGCATCTTCATTCCTCTCCTTTTTCGCCGGATCCTCCAGATTTTCCCTCCTCTCACGATTCTAGGCCCCGGCCTATGTCATCCTTCCATCCCAATCTCGGGACATCACCTGATTCTTCTTCCCCGGGACTTCCGGGTGTTGCCTCTAATTCTTCCCCAGGACTTCCGGGTGTGGCTTCTGATCCTTTTCTGGCCCTGCCGGATGACTACTACTCTCCTTCTCCAGTCACGTCGGATGATCATTCTCCTTCTTCCTCATCTTCACAGCAATCCTCTCACTGTCTTTCTATTCTCTCCCATTCTCCCTTCCGGGGTCTTCTCCCTTTCTCTTGCTGCTTTCGAGGCTTTAGTCCACCTTGATCTGAGCTAATCTGTATTCTTTTGTATCTGATTCCTTGTTATCAGGGTCTCTGTGCCTTAACGAGGGAGTTATAGCCCTCGTCTCTCTTCCTTTTTATCCTCCTTCGTCTAGTTTGGTGTCTATCGCTCCTCCACGTCAAGGAATCTTTCAATCCCTTTGTTATCCTCTCCCTTTTGTCCTGTCAAGCAAGGAAAATAAAGCTCGCACTCCTCAAAACTCGATGGTCAAGATCACTCCACGGATTTGCAAAGGTATTTTGTGCAAGAATATGTTATCATTGCTATTACTCTTATTACTCTTGCACATGCTTATAACGTTGGTTCCTCGACATGGTTAACTGGCTTTTAGAAATTTGCTTAGTTTATTTAGAATGAATTCGCTTCTGCACCATCCTTAGGCTGGTGATAACTCCACGCTGGGAGTCTAGTTCCTTCCCCGATCGTTGAGGGTGGCCTTTGAGCATGGGTTTTTCACACACCACACGGCGAGCCATAGCCGATCTCTCTGAGGCACACCGTTGCTGCTTTGGCCATACTTTGGGTATGCATAAAGGTCTTTTTCTTTTCTCTGCTCAGCCAAGTGCAGGGGCAAGAGATTGATGGATGAGATGACCAACCTAGGCGCTCCCTAATACGATAGAGGTCTCAAATAGGGGCAGTCTTGACCCCTCAAAAAAGTGATCTTTCATGCTATATCTAGCCAATAAGGGTTGTCAAATGAAAATCATATATGAAAATCAAAAGAAAATTATGAATCAAAGGCATGGCAAGAGTGGCAGTACAATTCCCCGCGGGACGTCATGAGCACGGTCGCACGCATGTCTGATAAATATGGGTCTCAAAATCAAAGACACAAAGATCCGGCGTAACAGCCTATCTCTTTGAGGGGTAGTGCCCTGGAAGGAATTCAAGTCCTGATATCTCCCATCCTACATAAAGCTTGTCTCTAATTTTTCTTCTATTTCTCCCTGTTAGGCTAGGTTGTATCCCGGGTATGGCCTTAGTAGGGGCACCGTTCTTTAGAGGCAGTTGGTTGTGGTAAGCCACCCTCACATGCACGCCCTACTCAAGGGAAGTCTTTAATGAGAGGGGAGGGACGGCGATCTCAGGCCAGTAGTTCGAGCCTGTCTTTGGGTGCTGTAGATTGCTATTGTCAAAAATCTAAAAAAATGAGATATTATCAAAAATCTAAAAAATGAGATATTATCAAAAATCTAAAAATTAAGATATTTTCAAAAATACCAAAAAAATGGGATGTTTTTTTAATCCAAAAAAAAATGAGATATTGTCAAAAATCTAAAAAAATTGAGATATTGTTCAAAAATCTAAAAAAATGAAATATTGTTCAAACAAAACAAAAAAAATCAAATATTTTCAAAATCTAAAAAATTAAAAAAAAATAAAAATTTTAAAAATATTTATCTTTTATATTTTATTTTGAGAATGGATACGTAATCTGTTTGCTAAGTGTGCAGGTTACAGGTACTCAGGCATTCCTTACTATATCTTTGTGCTCTGTCTCCTGTTCACATCTTCTGATCTGTTCTTTTCTTCAAACATATCTCTCGATCTGGTCTGAAGCTCGTGTCCTTCTCAGCTTTTATTTTCAATGATCCTATTTCTATGATAGGGCTTTACCTCACGATTATGAACCTGGCGGTTCTGCTTCATTCTGATCTTGGGTTTTGATTGAAGGGCATATTTGTTTATGTCCTTTGTCCCGCCGTGTCCTTGTCTCGCCGTGTCTATGTCTCACCGTGTTGTCCCACACATGTTATTTTGTTCTTCACAACATGTTGTTAGTTGTCTTGCATATGTTGTTAGTCGTCCTTTTATATCCCGTGTGTTGTCCTAACCGTGTGGTCATCCCTCATGTTCTTGTCCCAACCGTGTGTTATCTCACTGCATTGTTGTCTTATCCCAATATGTTCATCGTGCATACATGTGGTTTGTTCATGCCATTGCATATTTGCTTGTTCGTCTTGTTGTGTTATTTTCCATTTGTTTGATCGTTATGTTATGTTATGTTGTCTATCGTTCAGTTGATGGTTATGTTATCTTCGTTATGTTTATACTTGTTTATTTGTCATGTCTATCTTATTGGAAAATTCATAAAAATTAGAAAATGCAGAAAAATCTAAAAAAATACCGTTTCGCTTGGCAGGTAAGTCAGGTATGGCTCTCGATCCCTTCTCATTGTTGCATTACTATATGGTATCTACGTTATTATAACCTCTCAAGGACCGGCTGGTTGTCTGTGTGTTCTGGGATCTGATGTTCCCCTTTAAAAAAAATGATGATGATCTAGGAGCATACAGTTAATCATTGGATAGGCCGCTCGGTTGAGTCGGGTGGGGGACGATGGACTCTGTCTCGCACGCTGTGGTTGCAAGAAGACTCTTGACCCCGTCTTGCTTAGTCTAGCAATATTATCCTTGAGTACTTTCTATTTTATCTTTCTTTGCATTCGTTTTAATGATTTCTTTATTTTAGCCCAGCATGCATCATGTCATTTTGAGCATTCATGCCTCGTGATCCGTTCAACGATTTCTCCTCAGCAATGGTTGATTGCACCTCAGTTCTATTGGGTAAGAGATTCTACATTCCACTCTGAATTTGAACGATTTCTCTGATCTTGCCGCTCGGTCTGTTTGGCCAGCGTGATTCCTGTCTGAATTTTATCTCAGTCTTATCTCTCCTTTTCCACCTCTTATGCTGTGTTCTTGCCGACCCACTCATTGTCCGTGGATTGTGTCCCCGATGAGGTTGGTCGTGTTTCCTTTCCTTTCTTAGTTAGTTCTCCAGACATGTCTCATCCTTGTCATCCATTTCAGGTGGTTAGTTCGGCATTTTCGGGAGAATTCCTATCGCTTGTTGGTTGTGACGGGTGTCTTTTTGCCGTGATGCCCGCTTATCAGTTCTCTCCGCTTCATCTCCGCTTCATCACCATTTCACGTCGATGTCGCTTTCGCTCCATCTCCTTTCCATTTCGTCTCCGCGCCACTTTCGCTCGGTCCCTTGCAAAGGGGACATCAAGGAGGGGCATCTGTTGACACCCGTTTTAGCCCACAAGTTGTGTCATTTCTCTTATTCATTATTTTTGATGCCCCAAATTAGCCATTGTTTTGGAGCTTTCTCGTATGGATTTCAAGCCCATTTTTACCATTTCATATCCTTTGAGTCTTGGAGATCATGATTTCTTAGAGCCCTGGAGCTTATCTTATCAAATTCCCACTTCCAAGTCAACTTACGGCTCATTTAGGCCGGCTTCCCTCAAGATATCGACTCTCTCCCGCTGCGCAGTCCTGAAAGTGGTCCTTTTTCATCTCCTTCTGTTCCTCTTTTCAAAAAGTTATCTTCACTAAAGTTGTTCCTCTTTCTACGATTTACAAGTTCTGCCCCGTTTGTGAGCTATTTGCATTTTTACGGCGTGCTATGCTATTCACCTATGTCCCAGAATTTTCCTCTCTGTTCTAGCCCCATTTTCTCCATCTTCCAGTCATTTTCTCAACTTGCTTTCTTCATAAAAGTTGTTCCTCTCTCAATTATCTACAATTTCTTCTTCTGCCACTTTCGCTAGTTCTACCCCGTTTGAGAGATACGCTTCAATTTCCAAAGTCACGCGTAGTCTGCCCAAAATCTTCCTCCATCAGTGTGACGGCCCTACCCTAGACCGCCAGGGCAGTGTGACGGTCCGACGATAGACCGTCACACCGAAACTTGTCCGAAATCATCTCGTTTGACCCCCAGAGTGCGACGGATCTACCCTAGTCCGTTACATAACTCTGACGGTCGTACGATAGACCGTTACACACACCTGAGAGTCTAATTCGTGTTGGACTCTGCTCCGTTTCTGTGCATCGTGGCCCTCTTGCATAGTCCATAACTTCTTGAATTCTACTCTGAATTGAGCGCCGTTTGTTCCTATGGTTTCTCCTTGGTATTATGTTGAATTCATTCCAAAGAACTCCAAATTTCAATGGCTATCTTGCTCAGAATCACACTCAAAAGTTGAGGGTTTAGGTGTCCCGGTTCAACTTAAACTCTACAGATTAAGCTCCGGGGCTCCCTTCCAGAAGCCATATCTTCCAGATCCTTCATCCAAATAGAGTCTCGTTTTCTCTCATGACTTATCTTGACTATTATCTCAAGATTGATCCATAGATCTCGAGATTTGATGGATCTATCTCTTAAACTCGTGGAGGAAAGTTGGGGGTTTCACCACTTTTCTATAAAAACTGTCCAGTTCGCAGTCACGATGGGGGGCTCTTTCTTGGTTCGGGGTGAAGACATGCTGCAATTCCAACTCACAACTTCGACCTTGACTTGAAGAGGGAAGTATTAGTTTTCCATTACATTTTTCTGGGCTTGATTTCATGATCTATATTCTTAGTTCTCTTTCTCTCAAAATCACAAATCATCACAGTTTCCTACACTTTTCTGCTACACATGCACTTTTCCCCGTTTTGCATCAATGATTTCTCTCTATTCTCTCAATCAAATCTCGTGATTTCAAATCCTATGCATGCACAATACACACACCTGTTATTTCCACCCTTTCACCGGGGTTAAAAAACTCCCCCCGGTGCGTTCTCCCTTAATGTCTACCCATATTTTATCACTCCGGGATTGATGCTACACATGCATGTTCTAATGGATTTTTTGTCCTTTTTTTGGCTTTGTTTTGCAGGAGAGCATGAATACAACGTGAGGCCCTCTTCCTCTAGCCGGCTAGAAGGAGAGGAGGTTTGAATCCACAAGTTCCCCGCACCCCGTTTCAAGCGCGATCAAGTTTTCTTTCTAAGGTACACGGCGCCGTTCTTTACACTTCTTCATCCTTTGGCGTTGTTAGAACCTTGGTGGCGATCACGGTTAGTATTTCTCATCCTTTCATCCCCCTTGTCTTTGATTCACATGTTTATGCATGTATGTATTTAAAGGGGGCGAGATAGGAATCTAATTAAAATAAATCAACAGTTTTTTGGCGATCACGGTGGGACACCAATGCCCATCACGTTTGTTTTAATGCTCTTTTGTAAGTTGGGTGTGTGCATGTGCATGTTTAGGTCATATTTTATCCATTCTTCCATTGTTTGGGGCATTTTAAGGGCTCAGGTAGTGTGACGGTCCTATAGTAGACCGCCACATGCATGTAACGGTCATTTGATAGACCGTTACAGCTTTTGGCAGTCCTGCGTGCATGCTCATAGGGCCGTGTTCATCAGGACATAACTTTTGATCCCGATGTCCGATTGCGCTGATTTTTCTTCCATTGGATAGCCCTTTGTATTGTCTTTCCATCCATATATCATTTGCCTCATTTTGTTAACATTTACATATTCTGATATTGTCCAACTTTTTGAGTTTTGTGCATAAGTTCTGCAAGCAGGCTCAGGGACAGGTTCACAGGTACATCTTTACTCAGTTATTTGACTACCTTCCCGGTGTCTGATTGCACTGATTTTTGTTCCATTAGATAGTCCTTTGTATTGTCTTTCCACCCATAGCTTATTTGCATCATTTGGGTCTCATTTGCTTAGTTAAAAATTGTCATCATTTTAGCATTTTGTCCATAAAATCTGCATGTGGTCTGCGCACAAGTTCACGGGGGTAACTTTGCTCAGTGATTTGATTGACCTCCCGGGATCAGATTGATCTGTTCTTGGGCCCATTGTGTAGACCTTTGTATTATCTTTCCATCCATATACTATTAGTCTTAGTTGGATCATGTTTGCATAGTTTAATCTAGTCTTGATTTTCTAGTTTTAAGCTAGAATTTGCATGCACTTCGATGCACATAGGGCCATACATTGCATATCATAGTTCCATTTCCTACCTTGGTAAGTGATCCTCTCATCTCCATATTCCTTGGAGTCGACTAGGTGATCTTATCCGGGACCTCCATAAGTCCCCGTGAGCCGTGGATTCCCACACGGACACCGGGCCGGTTGTACCTTTCCACCCCTTTAGACTTGCATTTGCATAAGTGTGAGAGAGTTAACCTTAGTCAACCCAAAGTTTGGACCTTATCTTGAGGGAATTATTATTAATTCAAATCATTAAAAGGTCTATTAAAATCCCTAAAATATTTCCCATCATATCAACTTGTTTGACCTAGGTGAAAACTTTCACATTGCATTGTTTGTGTTGTTTGGGCTTGTCCAAATCCATTAGTGGTGTTTTGTGTTGCATCCACATGTTTCGTCGTTGTTAGTCCCACTTAAGCCAGTCCATTTTGTGGGATCATTGTCCAGTCCATCCACCTGTGAACCTGTCCCTGAGCCTGCCTGCAGAACTTATTCACAAAACTCAAAAAGTTGGACAATATCAGAATATGTAAATGTTAACAAAATGAGGCAAATGATATATGGATGGAAAGACAATACAAAGGGCTATCCAATAGAAGAAAAATCAGCGCAATCAGACATCGGGATCAAAAGTTATGTCCTGATGAACACGGCCCTGTGAGCATGCACGCAGGACTGCCAGACACTGTAACGGTCTATCAAATGACCGTTACATGCATGTGGCGGTCTACTATAGGACCGTCACACTACCTGAGCCCTTAAAACGCCCCAAACAATGGAAGAATGGATAAAATATGACCTAAACATGCACATGCACACACCCAACTTACAAAAGAGCATTAAAACAAACGTGATGGGCATTGGTGTCCCACCGTGATCGCCAAAAAACTGTTGATTTATTTTAATTAGATTCCTATCTCTCCCCCTTTAAATACATACATGCATAAACATGTGAATCAAAGACAAGGGGGATGAAAGGATGAGAAATACTAACCGTGATCGCCACCAAGATTCTAACAACGCCAAAGGATGAAGAAGTTTAAAGAACGGCGCCGTGTACCTTAGAAAGAAAACTTGATTGCGCTTGAAATGGGGTGCGAGGAACTTGTGGATTCAAACCTCCTCTCCTTCCAGTCGGCTAGAGGAAGAGGGCCTCACGTTGTATTCATGCTCTCCTGCAAAACAAAGCCAAAACAAGGACAAAAAATCCATTTGAACATGCATGTGTAGCATCAATCCCGGAGTGATAAAATATGGGTAGAAATTAAGGGAGAACGCACCGGGGGGAGTTTTTTAACCCCGGTGAAAGGGTTGAAATAATAGGTGTGCGTATTGTGCATGCATAGGATTTTAAATCACGAGATTTGATTGAGAGAATAGAGACAAATCATTGATGTAAAACGGGGAAAACTGCATGTGTAGCAGAAAAGTGTATAAAACTGTGATGATTTGTGATTTTTGAGGAGAGGAGAACTAAGAGTGTAGATCATGAAATCAAACACAGAAGGATGCAATGGAAAGCCAATACTTCTCTCTTCAATCCAAGGTCAAAGTTGTGAGTTGGAGTTGCAGTATGGCTTCGCCCCGAACCAAGAAAGAGCCCCTCATCGCGACTACGAACTGGGCAGTTTTTATAGAAAAGTCGTGAAACCCCCAACTTTCCTCCACGAGTTTAAGAGATAGAGTCCATCAAATCTCGACATCTATGGATCAATCTCGAGATAATAGTCAAGATAAGTCATATGAGAAAACGGGACTCTATTTGGATGAAGGATCTGGAAGATATGGCTTCTGGAAGGGAGCCCCGGAGCTTAATCTGCAGAGTTTGAGTTGAACCAGGACACCTAAACCCTCAACTTTTGAGTGTAATTCTGAGCAATATAGTCAATGAAATTTAGAGTTCTTTGGATTGAATTCAAGATAATACCAAGGAGAAACCATAGGAACAAACGGCGCTCAATTCAGAGTAAAATTCAAGAAGTTATGGACTCTGCAAGAGGGCCACGACGCACAGAAACGGAGCAGAGTCCAGCACGAATTGGACTCTCTGGTGTGTGTAACGGTCTATCCTACGACCGTCAGAGTTATGTAACGGACTAGGGTAGGTCCGTCACACTCTGGGGGTCAAACGGGATGATTTCGGATAAGTTTCGGTGTAACGCACCCATACTAGACCGTCACATGGACTCTGACGGACTAGGGTAGGACCACCACGCTCTAGGGGTCGAACAAGGCGATTTCGGGCAAGTTTCGGTGTGACGGTCTATCGTAGGACCGTCACACTTTCCTGGCGGTCTAGGGTAGGGCCGTCACACTGATGGAGGAAGATTTTGGGTAGACTGCGCGTGACTTTGGAAATTGAAGTGTATCTCTCAAAAAGTGAAGAACTAGCGAAAGTGGTAGAAGAAGAAATTGTAGATAACTGAGAGAGGAACAACTTTTGTGAAGAAAGAAAGTTGAGAAAATGATCATAAGATAGAGAAAATGGGGCTAGAACAGAGAGAAAGATTCTAGGACATAGGTGAACAGCGCAGCACGTCGGAAAAATATAAATAGCTCACAATAGGTGCTGAGCTGGTCAACGGCGTAGAAGAAGAAATTGTAGATCTTTGAAAGAGGAATAACTTTTATGTATAAAGAAAGTTAAGAAAATGATCATAAGATAGAGAATTGGGGCTAGAACATAGAGAAAGATTCT
Source organism: Amorphophallus konjac (assembly GCA_022559845.1). NCBI lineage: Eukaryota > Viridiplantae > Streptophyta > Magnoliopsida > Alismatales > Araceae > Amorphophallus > Amorphophallus konjac. Next base: position 269,107,148 of record CM040121.1, on the reverse strand, counting down.
GGGACATAGGTGAACAGCGCAGCACGTCGGAAAAATGTAAATAGCTCACAATAGGGGCAGAACTGGTCAACGGCGTAGAAGAAGAAATTGTAGATCATTGAAAGAGAAACAACTTTTATGAAGAAAGAAAGTTGAGAAAATGATCATAAGATAGAGAAAATGGGGCTAGAACAGAGAGAAAATGATCTTCTACCGGTGAGGGCAAACTCACCGGGGGGAGGTTTTTAACCCCTATGGAAGGGTGGAAATAATAGGTGTGTGTATTGTGCATGCATGAGATTTGAAATCACGAGATTTGATTGAGAGAATAGAGAGAAATCATTGATGCAAAACGTGCAAAAGTGCATGTGTAGCAGAAAAGTGTAGAGAATTGTAATGATTTATGATTTTGAGGAGAGGAGAACTAAGAGTGTAGACCATGAAATCAAGCCCAAAAGGATGAAATTGAAGGCTAATACTTTCCTCTTCAATCCAGGGTCGAAGTTGTGAGTTGGAGTTGCAGCATGGCTTCGCCCCGAACCGAGAAAGAGCCCCCCCATCGCGACTGCGAACTGGGCAGTTTTTGTAGAAAAGTGGTGAAACCCCTTCTTTCCTCCACAAGTTTAAGAGATAGAGTCCATCAAATATCGAGATCTATGGATCAATCTTGAGATAATAGTCAAGATAAGTCATAGGAGAAAACGGTACTCTATTTGCATGAAGGATATGGAAGATATGGCTTCTGGAAGGGAGCCCCGGAGCTTAATCTGCAGAATTTGAGTTGAACTAGGACACCTAAACCCTCAACTTTTGAGTGTGATTCTGAGCAAGATAGTCAATTAAATTTCGAGTTCTTTGGATTGAATTCAAGATAATACCAAGGAGAAACCATAGGAACAAACGGCGCTCAATTCGGAGTAGAATTCAAGAAGTTATGGACTCTGCAAGAGGGCCACGACACACAGAAACGGAGCAGAGTCCAGCACAAATTGGACTCTCAGGTGTGTGCAACAATCTATCGTACGACCGTCAGAGTTATGTAACGGAGTATGATAGGTCTGTCACACTCTGGGGGTCAAACGGGATGATTTCGGACAAGTTTCGGTGTAACGCACCCATACTAAACCGTCACATGGACTCTGACGGTCTAGGGTAGGACCGCCACGCTCTAGGGATCGAACAGGGTGATTTCGGGTAAGTTTCGGTGTGACGGTCAATCGTAGGACCATCACAATGCTCTTGCGGTCTTGGGTAGGGCCGTCACACTGAGAGAGGAAGATTTTGGGCAGACTGCGCGTGACTTTGGAAATTAAAGTGTATCTCTCAAATGAGGCTGAACTAATAAAAGTGGTAGAAGAAGAAATTGTAGATAACGAAGAGAGGAACAAGTTTCATGAAGAAAGTAAGTTTATAAAATGAATGGAAGAAGGAGAAAATGGGGCTATAACAGAGAGGAAAATTCTAAGACATAGGTAAACAGCACAATACGCCGAAAAAATGTAAATAGCTCACAAACGGGGCAGAACCGGCCAACGGCGTAGAAGAAGAAAGTGTAGATCTTTGAAAGATGAACAACTTTAATGAAGATAACTTTTTAAAAAAGGAACCTAAGGAGATGAAAAAGGACCACTTTCAGGACTGCGCAATGAGAGAGAGCCGAATGTTTGAGGGAAGCCGGCTTAAATGGGTCGAAAGTTGACTTGGAAGTCAAAATTTGATAAGATAAGCTTCAGGGCTCTAGGAAATCATGATCTCCAAGACTCAAAGGATAGGGAATAGTAAAAATAGACTTGAAATCTATCTAAGGAAGCTCCAAAACAATGGCTAATTCGGGGTATCAAAAATGATGAATAAGAGAAATGACACAACTTGTGGGCTAAAACGGGTGTCAACAGATAACTGTTGATTTGTTTTAATTAGATTCCTATCCCGCCCCCTTTAAATACATACGTGCATAAACATGTGAATCAAAGACAAGGGGGATGAAAGGATGAGAAATACTAACCGTGATCGCCACCAAGGCTCCAACAACGCCAAAGGATGAAGAAGTGTAAAGAACGGCGCCATGTACCTTGGAACTTAAAGACTTGATCGCGCTTGAAACGGGGTGCGGGGAACTTGTGTATTCAAACCTCCTCTCCTTCCAGCCGGCTAGAGGAAGAGGGCCTCACGTTGTATTCATGCTCTCCTGCAAAACAAAGCCAAAATAAAGACAAAAAAAATCCATTAGAACAATGATGTGTAGCATCAATCCCGAAAATACCGAACTAACCACCTGAAATGGATGACAAGGATGAGACATGTCTGAAGAACTAACTAAGAAAGGAAAGGAAACATGACCAACCTCATCGGGGACACAATCCACGGACAATGAGTGGGTTGGCAGGATCACAGCATAAGAGCAGGAAAAGGAGAGATAAGACTGAGATAAAATCCAGACATGAATCACGCTGGCCAAACAGACCAAGCGGCAAGATCAGAGAAATCGTTCAAATTCAGAGTGGAATGAAGAATCTCTTACCTAATAGAACTGAGGTGCAATCAACCATTGCTGAGGAGAAATCGTTGAACGGATCACGAGGCATGAATGCTCAAAATGACATGATGCATGCTGGGCTAAAATAAAGAAATCATTAAAATAAATGCAAAGAAAGATAAAATAGAAAGTACTCAAGGATAATATTGCTAGACTGAGCAAGACGGGGTCAAGAGTCTTCTTGCAACCACGGCGTGCGAGACAGAGTCCATCGTCCCCCACCCGACTCAATCGAGCGGCCTATCCAACGATTAACTGTATGCTCCTAGATCATCATCGTTTTTGTTAAAGGGGAACATCATGTCCTAGAACACACGGCCAACCAGCCGGTCCTTGAGAGGCTATAATAATGTAGACACCATATAGTAATGCAACAATGAGAAAGGATAGAGAGCCATACCTGACTTACCTACCAAGTGAAACGACATCTTTTTTAGATTTTCTGATTTTTAAGATTTTTATGAGTTTTCAAATAAGACAACGACAATATGAATGAACATGATAAACAAGTATGAACATAATGACGATAAGATAACGCTCAACTGAACGACACATAGCAATCAAACGAATGGAAAATAACGCAACAAGACGAACAAGCACATATGCAATGGCATGAAAAAAATCACACGTATGCACGATGAACGTGGGGGACAAGACAACAATGCAGTGAGACAACACATGGTTGGGACAAGAACATGAGGGATGACCATACTACGGAAAGACAACACGTGCGATGAATGACACGGCGGGACAAAGACACGTGTGATGAATGACACGGCGGGACAAAAGATACGACCAACACGAGAGGACATAGACATATATGACAAGGACACATCGGGACAAAAGACATGGAGGACCATAGACATGATAAAGATAACAAACACATTCTTCAATCAAAGCCCAAGATCAGACGAAGTGGAACCGCCAGGTTCAAAATCGCGAGGCAATGCCCACTCATGGAGACATGATTAGGCAGATAAGCGAAAGCTGAGAAGGCCATGAGCTTCAGAACAGATCCCGAGATAGGATTGAAGAGATGAGAACAGATCGAAGAATATGAGCAGGAGGCAGAGCGAAAGATAGAGCAAGAAAAACTTCTATCTGCAGCCTGCACACTTAGCAAACAGATTACGTATATGTCCTCAAGATAAAAATAAAAAGGAACAGAAGAGAAGTATTTTTGGATTTTTGTATTTTTGATTTTTTTTTTTGCCATATTCAAATTTTTGGGATTTTTTGACATATTTGATTCTTTTAGAATTTTGACATATTTGATTTTTTTGGAATTTTGACACATGCTTTTTTTGGAATTTTGACATATTTAATTATTTTTGGATTTTGAATCATATTTCAATTGTTTAGATTTTGACAATATTTCATTTTTTTAGATTTTGGCAAAGCAATCTGCAGCACCCAAAGATGGGCTCGAACTACTGGCCAGGGATCGTCGCTCCTACCCCTCTCATTAAAGACTTCCCATAAGCAGGGCGTGCACGTGAGGGTGGCTTACCATAACCAACCACCTCTAAAGAACGGTGCCCCTACTAAGGCCATACCCGGGATAGAACCTAGCCTAAGAGGGAGGAGCAGAAGAAAAATCAAAGACAAGCTTTATGCAGGATGGAAGACATCAGGACTTGAATTCCTTCCAAGGCACTACCCCTCAAAGAGTACGTCTGTTGCGCCGGGGCTTTGTGTCTTTGATTTTTAGACCCATATTTATCAGGCACGCATGCGACCGGGATCATGACGTCCCGCGGGGAACTGTACTGGAACTCTTGCCATGCCTTTAATTCGTAATTTTGCATTGATTCATTTTCTCATTTTGGCAACCCTTATTGGCTAGATATAGTACGAAAGCTCACTTTTCAAGGGTCAAGACTGCCCCTATTTGAGACCTCTCTCGTATTAGGGAGCGCCTAGGTTAGTCATCTTATCCATCAATCTCTTGCCCCTGCACTTGGCCGAGCAGAGAAGAGAAAACGACCTTTGTGCATACCCAAAGTATGGCCAAAGCAGCCACGGTGTGCCTCAGAGGAATCGGCTATGGCTCACTGTGAAGTGTGTGGAAAACCCATGCTCAATGGTCACCCTCAACGATCGGGGAAAGAACTAGACTCCCAGCGCGGAGTTATCACCAGCCTAAGGATGCTGCAGAAGCGAACTCATTCTAAATGAACTAAGCAAATTTCTAAAAGCCACTTAACCATGTCGAGGAACCAACGTTATAAGCATGTGCAGGAGTAATAAGAGTAATAGCAATGATAGCATATTCTTGCACAAAATACCTTTGCAAATCTGTGGAGTGATCTTGACCATCAAGCTTTGAGGAGTGCGAGCTTTATTTTCCTTGCTTGACAGGATAAAAGGGAGAGGATAGCAAAGGGATTGAAAGATTCCTTGACGTGGAGGAGCGATAGACACCAAACTAGACGAAGGAGGATAAAAAGGAAGAGAGACGAGGGCTAGAACTCCCTCGTTAAGGCACAGAGACCATGATAACAAGGAACCATATACAGAAGAAACCAGATTAGCTCAGATCAAGGCGGACTAAAGCCTCGAAAGCAGCAAGAGAAAGGGCGAAGACCCCAAAAGGGATAAGAGGAGAGAATAGAAAGACAGTGAGAGGATTGTTGTGGAGATGAGGAAGAAGGAGAATGATCATCCGACGTGGCCAGAGAAGGAGAGTAGTAGTCATCCGACGTGGCCGGAGAAGGATCAGAAGTAACACCTGGAAGTCTTGGGGAAGAGTTAGAGGCAACACCCAGAAGTCCCGGGGAAGAAGAATCAGGTGATGTCCTGAGATTGGGATGGAAGGATGACATAGGCCGGGGCCTAGAATCGTGAGAGGAGGGAAAATCTGGAGGATCCAGAGAAAAAGGAGAGGAATGGGGATGCACAGACCTACGGAAGGGGGAGAAAATGATGGAAATAGGATCAGATGGAGGAAGGTACACCACCCATGGGTGGGAAGTGAGTAGAAAGAAGGATGAATGAAAAGAAAGGGAGGAATAGGCGGACCCCTGAATGCACAACTGACGGCTCTTGAACCTGCATCGTCGTCTCTTCTAAGCTGAAATTGGCTTGAAATGGACCAGCTTGGCCTGGGCTTGAATCCTTGGGCATCTTGCCTTACAATATCTTCTCAAATAGCGAGCCCACCTAGCAGACGGCCTTGCCCGACTATGGACATACAGCTTCATCGGGGCGGTTGCCCCTAGACTCCAGGTGCTAACAATAGTAGGACATTCTTGAACAACTAACTCCTCATAATGCTGAATATCATAAAACCATGGAGTCTTGTTACTTGGCACAAGTAGCATGAGATTTGGCAGCTCCACTCGGCAATAAGACTTGAAGCATAACTCCCTTGCTAGATGAGACGGGTGAAGCTGAGGGAGAGTAATACACGGTGTTGACATGGCCGGCTTGCTAATAAACTAAGGAAGATTACATAACAAGTGCAGAATATCTCCAGAAAGTGTAGAATATACGGCCAATTGCACCTTGAACATAGAACCCAGAATCTACTTGGTGGCCGTATGCGTTAGCACAACACGGGTAGAGAACCCTTCTTGGCTTGTCATCTGAATGGCAATAGAGCGAGGAGAAATAATAGCATCAATAATGAACTCTCCGGCGAGCAAAGAGATTGCCACCGGCCTGCTCTAGAAGAAACTGGCATCAACTCAAGGGAACTCTTCCTGTCAACCGTCTTCACTAGGAGTGTAGGCTCAACATCCCCAAAATAACTAGGGACTAGGATGCGGATCGGCATTCGGCAAATGAAGTCTTGGATCTTGAAACGCACGGCCGGCACTGAATCATCCTGACTTGGCTTGTTGTCTCCCTGGGGATTAGACCCAAGAGGCACCATGGGCAACGCACACCCGCTCCGTGGGGTGGGAATAGGTGGAAGAATGGGGATAGGAGTAGGTTTAGAAGACGCGGGGGTTTCAACGGGTATGGTGTGTTTAGGTGGAGGCAAAGGTAAGGGTGGAGGTATGACTTGCTCGGGCGAGGGTGGCAAAGGTAAAATTTGCTCAGGCTCGGTCAAAGGTGATGGCGGGGGTGATGGAGGCTTAGGCAATGGTGAGGGTGGTGGAGATGGTGTAGGCGATTGAGAGGATGGTGGAGATGGTGATGTGGTCGAGGGAGGTAGTGGACATGGCAAGGGTGAAGAAGGGGGTTGTGGCACCCACCGTCGACGCATCGACATAATGGGTCGAGCGGCGTTAGGGATAGAAGTAGTGGAAGTGGCGGCGGGAGAAGAAGGGGAGGCACTAGCCTGAGTAGAGGCTTGGGTTTGTGGCGGCGATGGAGCCAGGGTAGGAGATGGCGAAGATAACAGGGTAGGCAAGGTAGAAGGTAATGGAGCGAGTGCAACGCTAGACGAAGAATCACAGGGGTGCCCCTGGTCTTGAAGTAACGGAGACAGCTGCTTGGGCGGTGCTTCTTATTGCTACTGCTTGCCGCGGAGATCTAAAATAACTTTACGCATGATGGCCCAATCAATCCTCTTTTGATCTTCCAAGCCATAAATATACTCTCGGAACTCGGGACAATCCTCAACCAAATGCCCCTGCTGGCGATGATATTCACAATATTGAAACATATTCCCGACCGCGGGTCGGTAAGGCACAACCGGAGGTAGAGACAACGTGTGAGTGGCCATCAAAGCCCGAAAGATGTCGGTAAAGCACTCCGGCAACGGAGGACGAGGAGCCTGCTTCGGGCAAGGTGAATGCTGAGGGATATGTGATGGAGATGGATGTGGAGAGGGAAGCGGAGGTTGCATAGGTAATGGAGTGTGGCTAGTGGTGAAGGGATTTAGCGAAGGCATATGTGGAACGGGAAGTGGGGAGGTATGTAGACGGCATCCACCTGCTCGGGATGTGGTGTGACCTTGACCGGGGGTGGAGACGGAGATGAGTATGCGGACGCAGGAGGCTAACTCATGGAAGGTTGATATGCGGAGGCATATAGGTATGTAGAGGCGGGGGGTAGACTCATGGAGGGATATGTGGTGGAAGGTTGACTCATGGCTGGATGACTCATGGGAGCGTAGGGTTGGAACGTGGAGGGTGAAGATTGATATGTGGAGGTAGATGGTGGAGACTTGAGGTCAAGAGAATCTTGGATTTGTTGGCGGATGAAGCGGGCTCGGCTATATAATTGTTGTCAGGAGGTAATGTCATTGAGGGCTAAGATAAATCGATACTCGGGCGTGGTATGTGGAACGGGAAGTGGGGAGGTATGTAGACGGCATCCACCTGCTCGGGATGTGGTGTGACCTGGACCGGGGGTGGAGACGGAGATGGGTATGCGGACGCAGGAGGCTGACTCATGGAAGGTTGATATGCGGAGGCGTATAGGTATGTAGAGGCGGGGGGTAGACTCATGGAGGGATATGCGGCGGAAGGTTGACTCATGGCGGGCAGACTCATGGGAGCGTAGGGTCGGAACGTGGAGGGTGAAGGTTGATATGTGGAGGTGGATGGTGGAGACTCGGGGTCAAGAGAATCTTGGATTTGTTGGCGGATGAAGCGGGCTCGGCTATATAATTGTTGCCAGGAGGTGATGTTGTTGAGGGCTAAGATAAACCGATACTCGGGCGTTGCATTTGATATCAGCATCTTGATTTGCTCTCCTTCTGGAATGTGCCTTGGGACCTACGCGGCAAGGCGACGCCAACGATCGGCAAAGGTAGAAAACTCATCTTAGGGCTTCATCATCTCATGGGCCAGATCCGCCATACAATACTTGGGCCCAACTTGGTCTTGAAACTGCTGAATAAATTTTTCTTGAACGGCTTGAACATTCACAACTTGCTCTTGCAGAAGATAGAAGAACCAATCCCGAGCCGGGCCTTCCAACGATAGACTAAATAGATAGGCAGTCAAGTGTTGGTCATGTCGAAATTGCGCCGACTCATAAACAAACTCCTTCAAGTGCACATACGGGTCACCGACTCCACTATAACAACGATATGTGGGAATTTGTGATGGAGGTGGGAGCTGAAGACCTTGGAAAGCGAACGGAACACTTAAAGAGGATTTAGGATCGATCCGACGTTGAAGCTCATCAAGTTGGCGATGGGTTTGAACAATCATCTCTTGGGTAGGGAAATTATGATCTCCAAGACTCAAAGGATATGAATGGTAAAAATGGGCTTGAAATCCATCTAAGGAAGGCCCAAAAAAATGGCTAATTCGGGACATCAAAAATGATGAATAAGAGAAATGACACAACTTGTGGGCTAAAACGGGTGTCAATAGATGCCCCTCCTTGATATCCGCTTTGCAAGGGAACGAGCAAAAGTGACGCGGAGGCAAAATGGAAAGGAGATGGAGCAAAAGCGATAGCGATGTGAAATAGAGATGAAGCAGAGATGAAGCGGAGAGAACTGATAAGCGGGCATCAAGGTAAAAAGACACCCATCACAACCAACAAGCGACAGGAATTCTCCCGAAAACACCGAACTAACCACCTGAAATGGATGACAAGTATGAGACATGTCTGGAGAACTAACTAAGAAAGGAAAGGGAACATGACCAGCCTCATCGGGGACACAATCCATGGACAATGAGTGGGTCGGCAGGAACACAGCATAAGAGCTGGAAAAGGAGAGATAAGATTGAGATAAAATCCAGACAGGAATCACGCTGGCCAACCAGACCAAGCGGGAAGATCAGAGAAATCGTTCAAACTCAGAGTGGAATGAAGAATCTCTTATCCAAGAGAGTTTAAGTGCAATCAACCATTGTTGAGGAGAAATCGTTGAATGGATCACGAGGCATGAATGCTCAAAATGACATGATGCATGCTGGGCTAAAATAAAGAAATCATTAAAACGAATGCAAAGAAAGATAAAATAGAAAGTACTCAAGGATAATATTACTACACTGAGCAAAGACGGGGTCAAGAGTCTTCTTGTAACCACGGCGTGCGAGAAAGAGTCCATCGTCCCCCACCCGACTCAACCGAGCGGCCTATCCAACGATTAACCGTATGCTCCTATATCATCATCGTTTTTGTTAAAGGGGAACATCAGATCCCAGAACACACAGACAACCAGTCAGTCCTTGAGAGGCTAAAATAACATACATACCATATAGTAATGCAACAATGAGAAGGGATTGAGAGCCATACCTGACTTACCTGTCAAGCGAAACGGCATCTTTTTTAGATTTTTTGATTTTCAAGATTTTTATGAGTTTTCAAATAAGACAACGACAATATGAATGAACATGATAAACAAGCATGAACATAACGATGATAAGATAACGCTCAACTGAACGACACATAACAATCAAACGAATGGAAAACAACGCAACAAGACGAACAAGCACATATGCAATGGCATGAACAAACCGCACGTATGCAAGATGAACGTGGGGGACAAGACAACAATGCAGTGAGACAACACACGGTTGGGACAAGAACATGAGGGATGACCACACGGTTGGGACAACACATGGAACATAGAGGGACGACTATCAACATATGCAAGACAACTAACAACACATGGTGAAGAATAAAATATGTGTGGGACAACACGGAGGGACATAGACACGGCGAGACAAGGACACGGTGGGACAAAGGACATAAAGAAATACGCCCTTCAATCAAAGCACAAGATCAGAATGAAACAGAACCGCCAGGTTAATAATCGTGAGGCAAAGCCCTCTCATATAGATATAATCATTGCAAAAAAAAGTTGAGAAGGACACAAGCTTCAGAATAAATTGAGAGATATGATTAAAGATGAGAACATGTCAGAAGATGTGGACAGGAGATAGAGCATAAAGATATAGCCAGGAATGCATGAGTACCTGCAACCTGCACACTTATCAAACAGATTACGTATCTATTCTCAAAATGAAATGTAAAAGATAAATATTTTTAGATTTTTTCAATTTTCTTGATTTTTTTGTATTTTGAAAATATATTATCATTTTTTTTGGATTTTTGACAATATCTCTTTTTTTTTATTTTTGACAATATCTCATTTTTTTTGGATTTTTGAATAGTAATCCGCAGCACCCAAAGACATGCTCGAACTACTAGCCAGGGATCGCCGTCCCTCCCCTCCCATTAAAGACTTCCCTTGAGCATGGCGTGCATGTGAGGGTGGCTTACCACAACCAACTGTCTCTAAAGAACGGTGCCCCTACTAAGGCCATACCCGGGATACAACCCAACTTAAGAGGGAGAAATAGAAGAAAAATTAGAGACAAGCTTTATGCAGGATGGGAGACATCAAGATTCGACTTCCTTCCAAGGCACCACCCCTCAAAGAGTTAGCCTGTTACGTCGGGACTTTGTGTCTTTGATTTTTAGACCCATATTTATCAGGCACGCATACGACCGGGCTCATGACGTCCCGCGGGGAACTGTACTGCCACTCTTGCCATGCCTTTGATTCGTAATTTTGCATTGATTCATTTTTCTCATTTTGGCAGCCCTTATTGGCTAGATATAGTATGAAAGCTCACTTTTCAAGGGTCAAGACTGCCCCTATTTGAGACCTCTCTCGTATTAGGGAGCACCTAGGTTAGTCATCTTATCCATCAATCTCTTGCCCCTGCACTTGGCCGAGCAGAGAAGAGAAAATGACCTTTGTGCATACCCAAAGTATGGCCAAAGCAGCAACGGTGTGCCTTAGAGAGATAGGCTATGGCTCGCCGTGTAGTGTGTGAAAAATCCATACTCAAAGGTCACCCTCAACGATCGGGGAAAGAACTAGACTCCGAGCGTGAAGCTATCACCGGTCTAAGGATGCTGTAGAAGCGAACTCATTCTAAATGAACTAAGCAAATTTCTAAAAGCCACTTAACCATGTCGAGGAACCAATGTTATAAGCATGTGCAGGAGTAATAAGAGTAATAGTAATGATAACATATTCTTGCATAAAATACCTTTGCAATCCGTGGAGTGATCTTGACCATCAAGTTTTGAGGAGTGCGAGCTTTATTTTCCTTGCTTGACAGGACAAAAGGGAGAGGATAGCAAAGGGATTGAAAGATTCCTTGACGTGGAGGAGCGATAGACACCAAACTAGACGAAGGAGGATAAAAAGGAAGAGAGACGAGGGCTAGAACTCCCTCGTTAAGGTGCAGAGACCTTGATAACAAGGAACCAGATACAGAAGAAACCAGATTAGCTCAGATCAAGGCGGACTAAAGCCTCGAAAGCAGCAAGAGAAAGGGCGAAGACCCCGAAAGGGAGAAGAGGAGAGAATAGAAACACAGTGAGAGGATTGCTGTGAAGATGAGGAAGAAGGAGAATGATCATCCGACGTGGCCGGAGAAGGAGAGTAGTAGTCATCCGGCAGGGCCAGAAAAGGATCAGAAGCAACACCCGGAAGTCTTGGGGAAGAGTTAGAGGCAACACCCAGAAGTCCCAGGGAAGTAGAATCAGGTGATGTCCTGAGATTGGGATGGAAGGATGACATAGGCCGGGGCCTAGAATCGTGAGAGGAGGGATAATCCGGAGACTCCGGGGAAAAAGGAGAGGAATGGGGATGCATGGACCTATGGAAGGAGGAGAAAATGATAGAAATAGGATTAGATGGAGGAAGGTACACCACCCAAGGGTGGGAAGTGAGTAGAAAGAAGGATGAATGAAAAGAAAGGGAGGAAGAGGCGGACCCCTGAATATACAACTGACGGCTCTTGAACCTGCATCGCCGTCTCTTCTTAGCTGAAATTGGCTTGAAATGGACCCGCTTGGCCCGGGTTTGAATCCTTGGGCACCTTGCCTTGCAATATCTTCTCAAATAGTGAGCCCACCTAGCAGACGGCCTTGCCCGACTATGGACATGCAGCTTCATCGGGGCGGTTGCCCCTAGACTCCCGGTGCTAACAATAGTATGACGTTCTTGAACAACTAACTCCTCATAATGTTGAATATCATAAAACCATGGAGTCTTGTTACTTGGCACAAGTAGCATGAGATTTGGCAGCTCCACTCGGCAATAAGACTTGAAGCATAACTCCCTTGCTAGAAGAGACGGGTGAAGCTGAGAGAGAGTAATACACGGTGTTGACATGGCCGGCTTGCTAATAAACTAAGGAAGATTACATAACAAGTGCAGAATATCTCCAATAAGTGTAGAAGATACGGCCAATTGCACCTTGAACATAGAACCCATAATATGCTTGGTGGCCATATGCGTTAGCACAACACGGGTAGAGAACCCTTCTTGGCCTGTCATCTGAATGGCAATAGAGCGAGGAGAAATAATAGCATCAACAATGAACTCTCCGGCGAGTAGAGAGATTGCCACCGGCCTTGCTCGGGAAGAAACTGGCATCAACTCAAGGGAACTCTTCTTGTCAACCGTCTTCACTAGGAGTGTAGGCTCAACATCCCCAAAATAACTAGGGACCAGGATGCGGATCGGCATTCGGCAAATGAAGTCTTGGATCTTGAAATGCACGGCCGGCACCGAATCATCCTGACTTGGCTTATTGTCTCCCTGGGGATTAGACCCAAGGGGCACCATGGGTAACGCACACCCGCTCCGTGGGGTGGAAATAGATGGAAGAATGGGGATAGGAGTAGGTTCAGAAGACGCGGGGGTTTCAACGGGTATGGTGTGTTTAGGTGGAGGCAAAGGTAAGGGTGGAGGTATGACTTGCTCGAGCGAGGGTGGCAAAGGCAAAATATGCTCAGGCTCGATCAAAGGTGATGGCGGGGGCGATGGAGGTTTAGGCAATGGTGAGGGTGGCGGAGATGGTGTAGGCGATGGAGAGGATGGTGGAGATGGTGATGTGGTCGATGGTGGTAGTGGACATGGCAAGGGTGAAGGAGGGGGTTGTGGCACCCACCGTCGACGTATTGACACAACACGTCGAACGACATTGGGGGTGGAAGTAATGGTGGAAGAAGTAGAAGAAGGGGAGGTGGCACTAGCCTGAGCAGAGGCTTGAGTTTGTGGAGGTTGCGGAGATTGGATAAGAGATAGCGAAGGTAACAGAGTAGGCGAAGTAGTAGTTGATGGAGCGGGTTCAACGCTAGACGAAGAATCACTGGGGTGCCCCCGGTCTTGTAGAGATGGAGACGGCTGCTTGGGCGGTGCTTCTTATTGCTGCTGCTTACCACGGAGATCTAAAACAACTTTACGCATGGCGGCCCAATCAATCCTTTTATTATCTTCCAGGTCATAAACATAATCCCGGAACTCGGGACAATCCTCAACCAAATGCCCCTGCTGGCGGTGGAAATAACAGAACTGGAGCATATCCCCGACCATGGGTCGACAAGGCACAACTGGAGGGAGCGACAACGCGTGAGTGGCCATCAAAGCCCTAAAGATGTTAGTGAAACACTCCGGCAACGAAGGACGAGGAGCCCGCTTCAGAACAGGCGGATGTCGAGGGGTATGCAATTGTGGAGAAGGTTGTGGAGACGGAAGTAGAGGTAGCGTAGGCAAGAGTGCGTGGCTAGTGGTGGAGGGCTTATGTGAAGGCATATGTGGAGCAGGATGAGGGGGTATACAGACGGCATCTACTTGCTCGGGATATGGTGTTCCCTTGACAAGAAGTGGAGATGGAGACGGGTATGTGGACGCGGGAGGCTGACTCATGGAGGGTTGATATGCGGAGGCGTATGGGTATGTAGAGGCGGGAGGTTGGCTCGTGGAGGGATATGCGGCGGAAGGCTGACTCATGGCGGGCTGACTCATGGGAGCGTAGGGTTGGCACGTGGAGGGTGAAGGTTGATATGTGGAGGTGGATGGTGGAGACTCGGGGTTAAGGGAATCTTGGATTTGTTGGCGGATGAAGCGGGCTCGGCTATATAATTGTTGCCAGGAGGTAATGTCGTTGAGGGCTAAGATAAACTGATACTCAGGCGCGGCATTGGATATCAGTATCTTGATTTGGTCTCCTTCTGGAATGTGCCCTTGGACCTGCGCGGCAAGGAGATGCCAACGATCGGCAAATGTATAGAACTCCTCTTCGGGCTTCATCATCTCATGGGCCAGATCCACAATAGAGTACTTAGGCCCAACCTGGTCTTGAAACTGCTGAATAAATCCCTCTTGTACAACTTGAAAATTCACAACTTGCTCTTGCGGAAGAGAGAAGAACCAATCCCGAGCCGGGCCTTCCAATGACAAACCAAATAGATAAGCCATCAAGTGTTGATCATGTTGAAATTGGGCCGACTCATAAACAAACTCCTTCAAGTGCACATACGGTGTTGGGTTCGGTGCAGTATTCAGAGGGGGGGTGAATGAATATAGCCCTTATAAAAATTTCTCCCAATTAAAAACTAGAATGCTAACAAGATAGATTAGACAATCTGAAGGCTAATTAAATCTAATACTAAGAGCTGTGGAATTAAATCTACCTTCTTCAGAAGGACAAAGAGCAACAGCGGAATAACAAATCAAAGAACACTCAATACCATGGTCAAGCACATGGTATGCAATCAAGCCATATCGCCCCTATGCAAGCATCTAGCGCCAAACACACAAAGAGATCAAACCACAGTGCACAAGGGGTTTTTAGGTGGTTCGGTCCTGCAGACCTACATCCACCCCACACTCAAACCGAGTGTGGATTCCGCTGACTCACAGCTTGAACAGCTGGGCATCACAGCTTGCCATACAACCGCTGGGCAACACAGCTTGCCGTCTGAGGAATCCTCCTCGCCCGTTGAGCCTCACAGCTTGCTGTCCAGTGGAATCCACCACTGCAACCACTGGGGATTACAGCTTAACCCGTCCAGAGGAATCCACCTCTGCAAAACCCGCTGACTAACAGCTTGATAAAAGGTTTAAAAGGAAAAAACAAAAGCAAATAACAACATCAACTGAAAGCTGAAAAGCGATGAGGCACAATGTGGCTCAGAATGAGCTGACTGGCCTGGATTTGATCCACGGTCCAGTGAAGACTGATCTTCAGACAGCTGCTCTCCTCTTCTCTCGATCTCACTATTTCTTCTCAACTTCTTTCTCTTCTTCTTCTCTGCACACTCTGCTCGAGCTCTCTAGCTCTCTCTTTCTCTTCCTTTCCTTCTGCTCTTCTTCTTTTTCTTTTCTTCTTCTTCTCCGTGGATCGAAGACTCTCTGCTGCTTCTATCTCACTGTATAGACTTTTCCCTTTGATCTCTCAGCTTCGATCATCCTTCTTCTGTTGGACGAAGGCTTCCTTTTATAGGCAGTCACAGCAAGAGATAGCACTGGGCGCGTGTGGCTTCCACAGTTCCCGCCCAGATATTTGGCCACGTGTCAGCTTCTTGTCAGCCCTCGGATCACGTGCCCTTCATTAGCCTCCACGAGCAGCCCACCTGTCAAACAGACGAGAACACTTATCAGGTTAAGTATAAACCCTGTACAGACTTTAAGGAAACAATGCATTATATAGACTTTATGATGCTGAACAAGGCAGAGCTCTGTACATACTTGCTGATCTGGGGGTCGACCCATCTGGAGGGGGGGTCGACCCATCAGCTCAAAGCCAATGCAATGTATAGACTCTCCTCAAAGTATAGACTTCATATATGTGAAGCTATGCGATGTACATACTTCCTATATGAGTGAGCAGTGTATAGACTTGCTGTGAAGAACAGCAATGTGTAGACTTGTGAAGTGCAACTGCATGCAATGTATATAGTTCAATGTAAAGACTTGACGTTATGCAGCCTGGGCAATGTATAGACTTACACTAGCGAGTGTGCAGACTTCATGAGAATGCAGCAGCCAGTGTATAGACTTGCAGTCTTGTACAGACTAGCCAGTGTATAGACTTGACGAGCATGCAGCACACAATGTGCAGACTTCGGGACTGATGCATGATGTACAGACTTCATGAGACTCGAATGAAGACAGATGATGTATAGACTTCAGGACTAATGCACGATGCAGACTCGTCCAATGTATACACTTGCTCGTTCAATGTGTAGACTTTGTCAAGGCAACGTTGGTAAAGCAATCAATGTACAGACTTACTGAACTGAGTGTAGGTCAAAGATATGCGGAATGTATAGACTTACACAGTTCAGTTCAGAACGTAGGTAATCAATGTATAGACTTAACAGTAGCCTTGGCTATACAGACTTGGTCACAAACTGAACAGTCGGTTGTATAGACTTAACAGTCGCCTTCGCTGTACAGACTTGGTCACCCGACCAGTGTACAGACTTGCCACCGACCAATGTATAGACTTGACAATGCTGAATGAATGACTGAGCAATGTATAGACATTGGACTCAAATGAGAAGCCAATGTACAGACTTGCCACCGACCAATGTATAGGCTTGGTGGAAGGCATGCACTGAACAGACTTCACGATGAAAGCATGAACAGTCCGATGTACAGACTTGCCTTAAGTAATGGTTGTACAGACTTGAAGTGAAGACCAATGTATAGACTTTGCATGAGACACTGGCCAAGACGATGGATGCAACAGTGCAATGTCTAGACTTGAAATCCAATGCAAACGGCTGTACAGACTTGAATGAGACGCTGCATGATACGATGCAGCTATAGTGATGTACAGACTTGTGAATGACTTGCTGATGCATGATGTATAGACTTAGTTGCTCATGATGCAATGTACAGACTTGGGCTATACAGACTTCACCTCGAGCTATCTACAGTGCATCAATGTGTGGACTTGAATGAAAGTGCATGCATTGTATGGACTTGTACAGTGAAACGATGTATAGACTTCACCAAGACACTGCATGAACAATATGATGCGATGTACAGACTTGGGCTGTACAGAGTTCATGAACAATGCATGCTATGCATGAGTAAGAAGACGATGTACAGACTTTCAATAAGACTCTATACAGACTTAATAAGATACACTGACAATGTACAGACATGATGAAGCGTGAACAAGCCGATGTACAAACTAAGCCTGTATAGACTTAGTGCATGAAGCCCTGACAATGTATAGACTTGCTAATGCAATCTAGGGCGATGTACAGACTTTGTCCACGAACTGTGCACATGCATGAACGATGTATAGACTCTGAAATGCAAGCAATGCAACAATGTCTAGACTTTGGGCTTTACCCTGTAGTGTATAGACTTGCTGGTCTGCTAGGAATGCAATGTATGGACTTGCAGCCATGCGAGCCATGCAGTGTATAGACTTATGCAGACAGAACACATGCATTCTCCAGATAATATACCAGTCACAGTCATATGCATTTTCCACACATAGTATATCAGTTATAAACATTCATATCAGTTATAAACATTCATGTTGCTATCATTCAATGTGGTGACTCATCAATGTGGTGACTCATTCATGTTGCTATCATTAAAACACCACATTCATCAAAGCACAAGGGCCACAATAATCTCCCCCTTTTTGATGATGGCAACATAATGAGTGACACTTAATGAGTCAAACTATTCTCCCCCTTTGACATAATCAAAAAGAGAGGGAATGGTTTGAGAGACAAAATGCAACACACAAAGACACAGAATAAAACATGGTTCATTAACTATCAGCACTCCCTTAAGACAATGAAACAGCACTCCCCCTATCAGCATGCAAGATTAACTATTCTCCCCTTAAAATCAGATGACCCATAACTCCCCCTGAAGCACAGGAATGAACTCTGGTTATCCAATAAATCAAGCTAAATTCTGCCATTACAAAGAATCTGAATTCTGGTTACATGAACAGAATGAAACAGAACCAGAGCTGATTGTGAAACAGGATGGAAGATTCCAACAGTGTGGATCAATTGATAATGTGAGATTAGCCATGGGTGAGGGTGAGAAATAGTCAAAGCACAATACATCTCAATGAATCAATCAATAGCAAGATGTTGATCAGGCTGTCTGGAAAGAATCTGAACATGAGGGATTTTAAAGCTTGCACCACTTCAATAAGTCTTAAGAAGAGTAGACTCTCTTATCATAAAGGGTTATGAAGTGGCAACTTAACCAATCTGATTTAATTTTGATGTATACCAAATTTGTCAAATTAAACTCAATAATCATATCTGAATCCAAGTTTTAATAAAGGTGAACCAAATATTCAGAAAGCACTCAAAAATAATCATCTTTTATCTTACACACATGATCTCAATGACTCTTTCAAGAGTTACACAGATTAGTATTAATGTTAAACACTTTTTCCAATAATATGAATTGACCGACTTTTCAATATTTTTATTTGAAGCACATTATATTTTTCCTGAGTAATTTAAGTTGATCGACACCTTTTTACATGAGGCACAACAAGTCTTAGTTGAAGTGACCCAGTTACTCAGAGTGATAACTGTCATTGCCTCTCAACATTGAGACCAGAGTTAGCAATATAAGTGTCTTTTTGCATGAGGAGACACCTTGATTAGAGGCCAGACTCCCCAGCTACTCAACACAATTTTGCCATTGCTCTGTCAGGTTTTGATAATAAATTTTCATCAGAGATAACTATGGCACTTCATGACATGAGTTACTTTATTTCATTGACAAGGAACCCAGTTTCTCGGTGACCAAGACATTGCTCTGAATTCACAATTTTTATTTAGTCAACATTCTTTCAAGTTAATGTTTAACCACAGTACTCACTCTATGTATCTCTACCAAGGAGCCTTGATTTCAAATTTCCAGATATCAGATGAGAGAGTTTAAGTATTACATGACACATGTGGTTAAAGTTTATTAAACCTTATCATTCAGATATTTTCAATGCATTGAATTACAAATCTGAGAATACATTAATCTTATATCAGTCTGGTTCAGTGGTAATTCTTAAACCAATATGATAGGAGTTTCTACAAAATTCTCAGACTGACTTGCATAACATGCAGCTTAAGTTCCTCAGACCATATCAGTAAATTTAGCTGACCAACAACTCAATAATGGAGCCAAAATAGTCACACCAGCTAAGAGGTATATGAATAAAGAGTACAAGCTGGTGGAGGAGTCAATCAGCAAGAGAAAAATATTTCAGAAGGGTGTACATCAACACACAGTGGCTGAGTCTGGAATTCAGACAGATCAGCTGACAGATAGTATCATGAAGGGAGTTGAAAGAAACTCTTCTTTAACAGCTCAACACATAGAAGGCAGAATCCTTTTTCAAGAGAGAAAAATGTGATATCAGATGAGAGTTGATCAGTTATTAGACAAGAGGTGTTCAAGATGTGACAATCAAAACACCAAGTCTAAATGCTCCCCCTGTCTAGATGCAATGAAATTTCTTTTTAGGTTTTTCAAAAAAAAATTTATGATATGCACTGCCCTTCATATGAGAAGTATGCAACAATTCTGATAAGGAGAGCATGATGACCGAGCAACAGCAAACAAGCTCCCCCTGACAAAATGCATGATATGCAATGAATCATTTCTTTTCAAATTTAATTTTCTTCAAATTGATGATATGCAGTACACTATTCTATATGAAAACTAGACCCATGGTACTGGGCGGATGACTTGGTCCAAGGACCACCTCACACATGGCAGTAGCATCAAGACATACTCCATCTGCCCTTCAGCACTGTTCCATTTAATATACCATGATGGCCATGAATGACAATTGCAGTGCCAATGCAGTTCTATATGTAGACAGTTACTTCTTTTGGAGTTTTCAGTATGATGATGCGCAATGCATTCACTATATGTATGCATATGCAATTTCAGACAATCATCAATATGCAAATCATGTATGAGGAGAATTCAGAAAATCTAAACCTGACAATGTTGAACATGAAAGAATGTGCAAAACTCAGATTCAAAAATCAGATTTAACATGCTATGCAGAATGTTTACTCAAACATCAGAGCATTCTTTATTCAAATAGCATCATGAGAGAGCAATCAACTTTTCAAGATAAATCAATTTAGCATAGATAGATCATTATGATATGCAGTCATTGGACACATGCATTGACTGTAGCACTAAATGACCCATTCAAGCTCAGTGCAAGTTATGCATTTAGCAACAATCATACAATTGTATTGACACAAAGTCTATATAATGCATCAACTATCTGCACTAAAGAATCATTCACACTTAGTGCAATAGATGGCAAGAGAACATCAATTTGAGCAGAATTTAACTTCAGTAGCTGAGTCTGGAATACAGACTGATCAGCTAGACAAGAAGAGATCATCAAAAATCAAACAAGCAAAAACAACAATTTCAGATGATGAATTTAAAACAAAGTTCAGAACTGACCTGAAGAATTGAATCCTGGGGTTTTCCCTTTTTGAGTGCCTTGGCTAAATTCAACCCCTTTTATTCATTTCCAAGGCACACCTGCAGCAAGACAATCATTTTGATCCTGCAGTGACCCAAACAGCCTTGGGTCCTGCATTAGTCCTGACAGGTGTTCTGAACAATCTCTTAACAGAATTATCATCATGATCCATCAGGTAACAGTTATCCATGAAATGACCGAATTTTCCACAATATCTATATGATGTAGCAAACCTTGAATTCTTTTTGTGGACATTATTATCATCATGGAATCTATGTGAGTTTGCATGAAAATTTTTGTTACTTGCATGAAGTTTTGATTTAGCATTACCTGCCCACCAGTATTCAGAAGCTCGGTGGCCAGATTTTTCACATTCAAAACATACAAGAATCTTTTCTTTAAAAATAGGTTTATTTCTACCAAGAAAATTTCTATTTGCAGGGAATTTAGCAAATTTGGAATTAAAATGTTTTCCCTGAGCATACCAGCAGTTCTTGACTGCATGCCCATACTTGCCACATTCAACGCACCTTGGGTGCTTACCTCTTGAACCATTATATCCCCATGAAGGCCTAAACCAACACTCAACAACTTTATGACCACGTTTGTTACAATTATAACAAGTGATGTGTTGGTTTGAAGCATACATGTTTCTTTTGGGGTGATGATGATTATTTGAAAAAGATTTATCATGCATCATATCATCCCTTTTCATCACACTGCAGTCATCCATATAATGACCATGCCTACCATAGTAGTAGCAAGAGGCATCAGATTTTCTAGGAGCATGGTTTCTATCATATGATTTCTTAGATGCATGCGAATGAGTACAAGAGGCATCAGATTCAGCAGAGCTAATAAATTTCAGAGTATAACCAGAAATATTCTTTGCCTTCTTTGTTTGACTCTTTCTTTTTAATTTCTGATTATTCTCAACAGGTTTTGTTTGCTTTTCAATTTTTTGAGCTTTGAACTGAAAGACAGATTTTTAAGGTGACTTCTGATTTTCATTTTGTTTTGGGGATTCCCTTGAGGTACCAGCTACATCAGAACTATGCACAAAGGTAGTATATAGCTGGTTTCTGGTAGTTTCCTTAACATCAGGACTACAGCCTGTCCCCTTTCTTGAATTGCCATCCTTCCTTTTCACAACAGTTTTTACTTTTCTTTCATTCTTAGCAGAGTTGGATGCTAATTTTTCTAGTTCCTGAATCTTATTTTCCAAAGATGTTATATGAAGCTAATAACTAGCTATCTCCTGTTCACTGCAATTGACACATTCACTTAAGATTTTATTTACAGTGTTATACTTCTCAATTTCTTGTTCCAGAATGTTCAAAGTTTGTGATTCTTCATCATGGACAGTTTTTCTTTTTTCTATTGTGAGAAGTCTTTCAGACAAGCCAGTATTTAACAGCTTTAATTTTTCAACTTCATCCTTCAGTTCATTGTTTTCTTCCTCAAAATTTTTTGCATGAATTTCATTACCAGCACATCTCTCTCTTCCATATATCAGCTTCAGTTTTTCAATTAGTTCCTCTTCTCTTTCTTCCACATTAATTTTCTCAGCAACCAAGTTTTTGTGATCCTCTTTAAGTGAGACTATTTGTTTATTCAGCCATTCATTCTCACTATAACGATCTTCATTACGTTCTCTTAGAGCTGAGCACATATGGCAGGTTGATTCAGCAGAAGAAGAATGTGAAACCTCCCCATTGATTTCATTTATTCTACCCATGAGATTTTCAATTTTCTTTTGAAGTTCTTCATTCTCAAGTTTCAGTTTATCCAATTCAGAATTAACTTGAGACAGTTCTTGCATGTCTTTTAGATGTTCATTTTTCTTCTCATTCAGCTGATTCTCAAGTTCTGATATTTTGTCCAAACATGTTTGATTTTCAAGTTTTAGAGAACCATTTTGTTCCTGAAAATTCTGAACATCTAACATACATGCATCATAAGATTGTTTCAGATCTGGACAATTTTTACAAGGAACTTTCAAAGTTATCTGATCACATTTCTTTTTCAATCTTTTATTCTCAGATTTCAATTTTTCACATCTATTATTAAGTTCCTCATTTATATTTCATAGGTCATCAATTGAAAGTTCTCCAGATTCAGAGCCTACCTCGGATGAAGTTTCATCATTAGCATTTCTCCGATCAGCCATCAAGTATTTGCTGTGATTCCTGATTAGCTTTAGCTTTTCCAAAATATCTTTGGCAGATCTGCAAGAAGAAATGCATTCGATTAGAGATCTGTCAATTGATTCTTTTAATAAAACTACAGCTCTAGTGTTGACAGAGTATTTCAGCTTATCCTTCATGGTCCATTTGGATTTATCCTTCGACAGTTTGTATGGACCGTGAGTCATTACCTTCCACAAATCAGGATCGGTTGTGCTTACATACCGATGCAACTTTTCCAGCCATGGGCCAAGTTCATCACCTCTGAATATCGGAGGATTAGCCATCAAAGTAGATAACAAGCAGATTCAAAGCACAAAGCAATCGACAAGAAAACACCACAACCAGATAAGCAAAGCAAGGAACTAATTTAGAGAAGTAGAACACGATCTCAAGAGACCCACTCTGAAATGCACCAAAAACTAGCAGGATCTGCTGTGGATTGTTAGATCCTATGCACAGCAACCTGCTCTGATACCAAGTGTTGGGTTCGGTGCAGTATTCAGAGGGGGGGGTGAATGAATATAGACCTTATAAAAATTTCACCCAATTAAAAACTAGAATGCTAACAAGACAGATTAGACAATCTGAAGGCTAATTAAATCTAATACTAAGAGCTGCGGAATTAAATCTACCTTCTTCAGAAGGACAAAGAGCAACAGCGGAATAACAAATCAAAGAACACTCAACACCACAGTCAAGCACATGGTATGCAATCAAGCCATATCGCCCCTATGCAAGCATCTAGCGCCGAACACACAAAGAGATCAAACCACAGTGCACAAGGGGTTTTTAGGTGGTTCGGTCCTGCAGACCTACATCCACCCCACACTCAAACCGAGTGTGGATTCCGCTGACTCACAGCTTGAATAGTTGGGCATCACAGCTTGCCATACAACCGCTGGGCAACACAGCTTGCCGTCTGAGGAATCCTCCTCGCCCGTTGAGCCTCACAGCTTGCTGTCCAGTGGAATCCACCACTGCAACCACTGGGGATTACAGCTTAACCCGTCCAGAGGAATCCACCTCTGCAAAACCCGCTGACTAACAGCTTGATAAAAGGTTTAAAAGGAAAAAACAAAAGCAAATAACAACATCAACTGAAAGCTGAAAAGCGATGAGGCACAATGTGGCTCAGAATGAGCTGACTGGCCTGGATTTGATCCACGGTCCAGTGAAGACTGATCTTCAGACAGCTGCTCTCCTCTTCTCTCGATCTCACTATTTCTTCTCAACTTCTTTCTCTTCTTCTTCTCTGCACACTCTGCTCGAGCTCTCTAGCTCTCTCTTTCTCTTCCTTTCCTTCTGCTCTTCTTCTTTTTCTTTTCTTCTTCTTCTCCGTGGATCGAAGACTCTCTGCTGCTTCTATCTCACTGTATAGACTTTTCCCTTTGATCTCTCAGCTTCGATCATCCTTCTTCTGTTGGACGAAGGCTTCCTTTTATAGGCAGTCACAGCAAGAGATAGCACTGGGCGCGTGTGGCTTCCATAGTTCCCGCCCAGATATTTGGCCACGTGTCAGCTTCTTGTCAGCCCTCGGATCACGTGCCCTTCATTAGCCTCCACGAGCAGCCCACCTGTCAGACAGACGAGAACACTTATCAGGTTAAGTATAAACCCTGTACAGACTTTAAGGAAACAATGCATTATATAGACTTTATGATGCTGAACAAGGCAGAGCTCTGTACATACTTGCTGATCTGGGGGTCGACCCATCTGGAGGGGGGGTCGACCCATCAGCTCAAAGCCAATGCAATGTATAGACTCTCCTCAAAGTATAGACTTCATATATGTGAAGTTATGTGATGTACATACTTTCTATATGAGTGAGCAATGTATAGACTTGCTGTAAAGAACAGTAATGTGTAGACTTGTGAAGCGCAACTGCATGCAATGTATAGAGTTCAATGTAAAGACTTGACGTTATGCAGCCTGGGCAATGTATAGACTTACACTAACGAGTGTGCAGACTTCATGAGAATGCAGCAGCCAGTGTATAGACTTGCAGTCTTGTACAGACTAGCCAGTGTATAGACTTGACGAGCATGCAGCACACGATGTGCAGACTTCGGGACTGATGCACGATGTACAGACTTCATGAGACTCGAATGAAGACAGATGATGTATAGACTTCAGGACTGATGCACGATGCAGACTCGTCCAATGTATACAGTTGCTCATTGTTCAGTCTTCACGAAAGATGTACAGACTTCCAATGTGTAGACTTTGTCAAGGCAACGTTGGTAAAGCAACCAATGTACAGACTTACTGAACTGAGTGTAGGTAAAAGATATGAGGAATGTATAGACTTACACAGTTCAGTTCAGAACGTAGGTAATCAATGTATAGACTTAACAGTAGCCTTGGCTATACAGACTTGGTCACAAACTGAACAGTCGGTTGTATAGACTTAACAGTCGCCTTCGCTGTACAGACTTGGTCACTCTACCAGTGTACAGACTTGCCACCGACCAATGTATAGACTTGACAATGTTGAATGAACGACTGAGCAATGTATAGACATTGGACTCAAATGAGAAGCCAATGTACAGACTTGCCACCGACCAATGTATAGGCTTGGTGGAAGGCATGCACTGTACAAACTTCACGATGAAAGCATGAACAGTCCGATGTACAGACTTGCCTTAAGCAATGGATGCACAGACTTGAAGTGAAGACCAATGTATAGACTTTGCATGAGACACTGGCCAAGACGATGGATGCAACAGTGCAATGTCTAGACTTGAAATCCAATGCAAACGGCTATACAGACTTGAATGAGACGCTGCATGATACGATGCAGCTACAGTGATGTACAGACTTATGAATGCCTTGCTGATGCACGATGTATAGACTTAGTTGCTCATGATGCAATATACATACTTGGGCTATACAAACTTCACCTCGAGCTATCTACAGTGCATCAATGTGTGGACTTGAATGAAAGTGCATGCATTGTATGGACTTGTACAGTGAAACGATGTATAGACTTCACCAAGACACTGCATGAACAATATGATGCGATGTACAAACTTGGGCTGTACAGAGTTCATGAACAATGCATGCTATGCATGAGTAAGAAGACGATGTACAGACTTTCAACAAGACTCTGTACAGACTTAATATGATACACTGACAATGTACAGACATGATGAAGCGTGAACAAGCCGATGTACAAACTAAGCCTGTATAGACTTAGTGCATGAAGCCCTGACAATGTATAGACTTGCTAATGCAATCTAGGGCGATGTACAGACTTTGTCCATGAACTGTGCACATGCATGAACGATGTATAGACTCTGAAATGCAAGCAATGCAGCAATGTCTAAACTTTGGGCTTTACCCTGCAGTGTATAGACTTGCTGGTCTGTTGTGGTACTACAATGTATGGACTTACAGCCATGCGAGCCATGCAGTGTATAGACTTATGCAGACAGAACACATGCATTCTCCAGATAATATACCAGTCACAATCATATGCATTTTCCACAGAGTATATCAGTTATGCATTTTCCACAGAGTATATCAGTTATAAACATTCATATTAGTTATAAACATTCATGTTGCTATCATTCAATGTGGTGACTCATCAATGTGGTGACTCATGCATGTTGCTATCATTAAAACACCACATTCATCAAAGCACAAGGGGCACAACATGCGGGTCACCGACTCCACTATAACAACGATATGTGGGAATTTGTGATGGAGGCGGGAGCCGAAGACCTTGGAAAGCGAATGGAACACTTAAAGAGGATTTAGGATCGATCTGACGTTGAAGCTCATCAAGTTGGTGTTGGGTTTGAACAATCATCTCTTGGGTAGGGAGAGATCGAGAAGAATATGGGCCAGCTTGAGCAAGAGGATGTGAATTCGGACCAGTATGATGATAATGTGTCGGATAAGAGGATCCGGGCTGAGAAGAAGAAGGGCCCATTCCAGGAGTAGAAGGATATGTGGGCCTAGAAGGATCATGAACATAAGGACCCATTGGCCTGGCAGCCTAAAGAGATGAAGAATGAGTCCCATTAGAAAAATAAGGCCCATTAGGAGAATGGGGCCCGTTAAGATGATGAGGCCCATTAATGAGAGAAGAATGCCCATTAAGAGAAGGAGGCCCATGAAGATGAAATGCACTAAGACGTTGGGCCTGGGCCGGGTCCATTTGGCGAACAAGGCTTGATATATGGGCCATGAGATTAGCCTATTCCTCAGAGGGATCAGAGGGACCACGGGAAGATGGGCCCGCATGGGAAGAGGATTCCACGCGGAAATAGGAAGAAGATTGAGAAAAAGAATGATACAAGGGGTTAGAATGATACTCCATGAGGGTTAATATAAGAGATTAAGGACAATACAAATGGGGAAGAACAAGGAGGGACTGACCCACTAATGCAAAGACCGATGGACAACGGACCAAGTGACAATGGACTGGACAATGAACCCACAAAATGGACTGACTTAAGTGGGCCTAACAACGACGAAATATGTGGATGCAACACAAAACACCACTAATGGGCTTGGACAAGCCCAAACAACATAAACAATGCAATGTGAGAGATTTCACCAAAGTCAAATAAGTTGATATGATGAGAAATATTTTAGGGATTTTAATAGACCTTTTAATGATTTGAATTAATAATAATTCCCTCAAGATAAGGTCCAAACTTTGGGTTGACTAAGGTTAACTCTCTCACACTTATGCAAATGCAAGCCTAAAGGGGTGGAAAGGTACAACCGGCCCGGTGTCCGTGTGGGAATCTACAGCTCACGGAGACTTATGGAGGTCCCGGATAAGATCACCTAGTCGACTCCAAGGAATATGGAGGCGAGAGGATCACTTACCAAGGTAGGAAATGGAACTATGATATGCAATGTATGGCCCTATGTGCACCGGAGTGCATGCAAATTCTAGCCTAAAACTAAAAAATCAAGACAAAATTAAACTATGCAAACATGATCCAAATAAGACAAACAGTAAATGGATGGAAAGATAATACAAAGGTTTACACAATGGGTCCAAGAACAGATCAATCTGACCTCGGGAGGTCAATCAAATCACTGAGCAAAGTTACCCCCGTGAACCTGTGCGCAGACCACATGCAGATTTTATGGATAAAATACTAAAATGATGACAATTTTTAACTAAGCAAATGAGACCCAAATGATGCAAATAAGCTATGGATGGAAAGACAATATAAAGGACTATCCAATGGAACAAAAATTAGTGCAATCAGACATCGGGAAGGCAGTCAAATCGCTGAGTAAAGATGTACCTGTGAACCTGTCCCTGAGCCTGCCTGCAGAACTTATGCACAAAACTCAAAAGGTTGGACAATATTAGAATATGCAAATGTTAACCAAATGATACAAATGATATATAGATGGAAAGACAATACAAAGGGCTATCCAACGGAAGAAAAATTAGCGCAATCAGACATCGGGATCAAAAGTTATGTCCCGACGAACACGGCCCTATGAGTATGCGCGCAGGACTGCCAGAAGCTGTAACGGTCTATCAAATGACCGTTACATGAATGTGGCGGTCTACTATAGGACCGTCACACTACCTGAGCCCTTAAAATGCCCCAAACAATGGAAGAATGGATAAAATATAACCATGCACACACCCAACTTACAAAAGAGCATTAAAACAAACGTGATGGGCATTGGCGTCCCACCGTGATCGCCAAAAAACTGTAGATTTGTTTTAATTAGATTCCTATCCCGCCCCCTTTAAATACATACATGCATAAACATGTGAATCAAAGACAAGAGGGATGAAAGGATGAGAAATACTAACTTTGATCGCCACCAAGGATTAACAACGCCAAAGGATGAAGAAGTGTAAAGAACGACGCCGTGTACCTTGGAACTTAAAGACTTGATCGCGCTTGAAACGGGGTGCAGGGAACTTGTAGATTCAAACCTCCTCTCCTTCCAGTCGGCTAGAGGAAGAGGGCCTCACGTTATATTCATGCTCTCCTGCAAAACAAAGTCAAAACAAGGACAAAAAAACCATTAGAACATGCATGTGTAGCATCAATCCCGCAGTGATAAAATAGGAGTAGAAATTGAGGGCAAACTCACCGGGGGGAGGTTTTTAACCCCTATTGAAGGGTGGAAATAATAGGTGGGTGTGTTGTGCATGCATGAGATTTGAAATCACGAGATTTGATTGAGAGAATAGAGAGAAAACAATGATGCAAAACATGCAAAAGTGCATGTGTAGCAGAAAAGTGCAGAATATTATGATGATTTATGATTTTGAGAGGAAGAGAACTAAGAATATAGACCATGAAATCAAGCCCAGAAGGATGAAATTGAAAGCTAATACTTCCCTCTTCAAGTCAAGGTCGAAGTTGTGAGTTGGAATTGCAGCATGGCTTCGCCCCGAACCAAGAAAGAGCCCCCCGTCGCGACTACGAACTGGGCAGTTTTTATAGAAAAGTGGTGAAACCCCCAACTTTCCTCCACGAGTTTAAGAGATTGAGTCCATCAAATCTCGAGATCTATGGATCAATCTCGAGATAATAGTCAAGATAAGTCATAGGAGAAAACGGGAATCTATTTGGATGAAGGATCTGGAAGATATGACTTCAGGAAGGGAGCCCCGGAGCTTAATCTGCAGAGTTTGAGTTGAACCAGGACACCTAAACCCTCAACTTTTGAGTGTGATTCTAAGCAAGATAGCCAATGAAATTTGGAGTTCTTTGTATTGAATTCAAGATAATACCAAGGAGAAACCATAGGAACAAACGGCACTCAATTCGGAGTAGAATTCAAGAAGTTATGGACTCTGCAAGAGGGCCACGACGCACAGAAACGGAGCAGAGTCCAGCATGAATTGGACTCTCAGGTGAGTGTAACGGTCTATCGTACGACCGTCAGAGTTATGTAACGGACTAGGATAGGTCCGTCACACTCTGGGGGTCAAACGGGACGATTTCGGACAAGTTTCGGTGTAACGTACCCATACTAGACCGTCACATGGACTCTGGCGGTCTAGGATAGGACCGCCACGCTCTAGGGGTCGAACAGAGCGATTTCGGGTAAGTTTCGGTGTGACGGTCTATCGTAGGACTGTCACACTGCCCTGGCGGTCTAGGGTAGGGCCGTCACACTGATGGAGGAAGATTTTGGGCAGACTGCACGTGACTTTGGAAATTGAAGCCTATCTCTCAAACGGGGTAGAACTAGCGAAAGTGGTAGAAGAAGATATTGTAGATAATTGAGAGAGGAACAACTTTTATGAAAAAAGCAAGTTGAGAAAATGATTATAAGAGGGAGAAAATGGGGCTAGAACAGAGAGAAAAATGCTGAGACATAGGTAAACAACATAGCACGCTGGAAAAATCCAAATAGATTACAAACGGGGCAGAACCGGCCAACGGCGTAGAAGAAGAAATTGTAGATCTTTGAAAGATGAACAACTTTGATGAAAAAATGTTTCGAAAAGAGGAACATAAGGAGATGGAAAAGGACCACTTTCAGGACTGCGCAGTGAGAGAGAGCTGATTACTTGAGGGAAGCCGGCCTAAATGGGCCGTAAGTCGACTTGGAAGCTGGAATTTGATAAGATAAGCTCCAGGGCTCTAGAAAATCATGATCTCTAAGGCTCAAAAGGAATGAAATGGGCTCGAAATCCATCCAAAGAAGGCTCCAAAATAATGTGTAATTCGGGACATCAAAATGATGAATAAGAGAAATGACGCAACTTGTGGGCTAAAAACGGGTGTCAACAGATGCCCCTCCTTGATGTCCGCTTTGCAAGGTAACAAGCGGATGCGACGCGGAGATGAAATGGAAAGGAGATGGAGCAAAAGCGATAGCGACGTGAAATGGGGATGAAGCGGAGATGAAGCGGAGAGAACTGATAAGCGGGCATCAAGGCAAAAAGACACCCGTCACAACCAACAAGCGACAAGAATTCTCCCGAAAATGCCGAACTAACCACCTGAAATGGATGACAAGGATGAGACATGTATGGAGAACTAAACTAAAGGAAAGGGAACACGACCAGCCTTATTGGAGACACAATCCACGGACAATGAGTGGGTCGGAAGGAACCCAGCATAAGAGCTGGAAAAGGAGAAAAAAACTGAGATAAAATCCAGACAGGAATCACGCTGGCCAACCAAACCAAGCGGCAAGATCAGAGAAATCGTTCAAACTCAGAGTGGAATGAAGAATCTCTTACCCAAGAGAACTGAAGTGCAATTAACTAGTGCTGAGGAGAAATCTTGAACGGATCACGAGGCGTGAGTGCTCAAAATGACATGATGCATGCTGGGTTAAAATAAAGAAATCATTAAAACGAATGTAAAGAAAGATAAAATAGAAAGTACTCAAGGGTAATATTGCTAGACTGAGCCAGACGGGGTCAAGAGTCTTCTTGCAACCACGGCGTGCGAGAAAGAGTCCGTCGTCCCCCACCCGACTCAACCGAGCGGCCTATCCAACGATTAACCGTATGCCCCTATATCATCATCGTTTTTGTTAAAGGGGAACATCAGATCCCAGAACACACAGATAACCAGTCGGTCCTTGAGAGGCTAAAATAACTTAGATACCATATAGTAATGCAACAATGAGAAGGAATCGAGAGCCATACCTGACTTACCTGTCAAGCGAAACGGCATCTTTTTTAGATTTTTTGATTTTCCAGATTTTTGTGAGTTTTCAAATAAGACAACGACAATATGAATGAACATGATAAACAAGCATGAACATAACGACGATAAGATAACGCTCAACTGAACGACACATAACAATCAAACGAATGGAAAACAACGCAACAAGACGAACAAGCACATATGCAATGGCATGAACAAACCACACGTATGCAAGATGAACGTGGGGGACAAGACACCAATGCAGTGAGAACACACGGTTGGGATAAGAACATGAGGGATGACCACACGGTTGGGATGACCACACGGTGGGACATAGACACGGCGAGACAAGGACACGGCGGGACAAAGGACATAAATAAATACGCCCTTCAATCAAAACCCAAGATCAGAATGAAGCAGAACCGCCAGGTTCATAATCGTAAGGTAAAGCCCTCTCACAGAAATATGATCATTGCAAACAAAAGCTGAGAAGGACATAAGCTTCAGAACAGATCGAGAGACATGATTGAAGAAGAGAACAGATCAGAAGATGTGGACAAGAGACAGAGCACAAAGATATAGCAAGGAATGCCTGAGTACCTGCAACCTGCACACTTAGCAAACAGATTACGTATCTATTCTCAAAATAAAATATAAAAGATAAATATTTTTAGATTTTTCAATTTTCTTGATTTTTTGGATTTTGAAAATATTTGATTTTTTTTGTTTTGTTTTCATTTTTTGGAATCTCATTTTTTTGGATTTTTGACAATATCTCATTTTTTTTAGATTTTTGAAATAGTAATCCGCAGCACCCAAAGACGGGCTCGAACTACTGGCCAGAGATCGCCGTCTCTCCCCTCTCATTAAAGACTTCCCTTGAGCAGGGCGTGCATGTGAGGGTGGCTTACCACAACCAACTACCTCTAAAGAACGGTGCCCCTACTAAGGCCATACCCGGGATGCAACCCAGCCTGTGAGGGAGAAATAGAAGAAAAATTGAAGATAAGCTTTGTACAAGATGGGAGACATCAAGATTCGACTTCCTTCCAGGGCACCACCCCTCAAAGAGTTAGCCTGTTGCGCCGGGATTTTGTGTCTTTTATTTTTAGACCCATATTTATCAGGCACGCATGCGACTGGGCTCATGACGTCCCGCGGGGAACTGTACTGCCACTCTTGCCATGCCTTTGATTCATAATTTTGTATTGATCTTCTCATTCATATATGATTTTCATTTGACAGCCCTTATTTGCTAGATAAAGCAAGAAAGCTTACTTTTCAAGGGTCAAGACTGCCCCTATTTGAGACCTCTCTCGTATTAGGGAGCGCCTAGGTTGGTCATCTCATCCATCCATCTCTTGCCCCTGAACTTGGCCGAGCAGAGAAAAGAAAAAGACCTTTATGAATACCCAAAGTATGGCCAAAGCAGCAACGGTGTGTCTCAGAGGGATCGGCTATGGCTCGCCGTGAAGTGTGTGAAAAACATATGCTCAAAGGTCACCCTCAACGATCGGGGAAAGAACTCAGACTCCCAGAGCGTGAAGCTATGACCAGCCTAAGGATGTTGTAGAAGCGAACTCATTCTAAATGAACTAAGCAAATTTCTAAAATCCAGTTAACCATGTCGAGGAACCAACGTTATAAGCATGTGCAGGAGTAATGAGAGTAATAGCAATGATAACATATTCTTGCACAAAATACCTTTGCAAAAACGTGGAGTGATCTTGACCATCGAGTTTTGAGGAGTTCGAGCTTTATTTTCCTTGCTTGACAGGACAAAAGGGAGAGGATAGCAAAGAGATTGAAAGATTCCTTGACGTGGAGGAGTGATAGACACCAAACTAGACGAAGGAAGATAAAAAGGAAGAGAGACAGGGGCTAGAACTCCCTCGTTAAGGCACAGAGACCCTGATAACAAGGAACCAGATACAGAAGAAACCAGATTAGCTCAGATCAAGATGGACTAAAGCCTCGAAAGCAGCAAGAGAAAGGGCAAAGACCCCGAAAGGGAGAAGAGGAGAGAATAGAAAGACAATGAGAGGATTGCTGTGAAGATGAGGAAGAAGGAGAATGATCATCCGACGTGGCCGAAGAAGGAGAGTAGTAGTCATCCGGCAGGGCCAGAAAAGGATCAGAAGCAACACCCGAAAGTCCTGGGGAAGAATTAGAGGCAACACCCGGAAGTCCCGGGGAAGAAGAATCGGGTGATGTCCCGAGATTGGGGTTGAAGGATGACATAGGCCGGGGCCTAGAATCGTGAGAGGAGGGAAAATCTGGAGGATCCGGGGAAAAAGGAGAGGAATGGGGACGCATGGACCTATGGAAGGAGGAGAAAATGATGGAAATAGGATCATATGGAGGAAGGTTCACCACCCAAGGGTGGGAAGTGAGTAGAAAGAAGGATGAATGAAAATAAAGGGAGGAATAGGCGGACCCCTGAATGCACAACTGACGGCTCTTGAACCTGCATCGCCGTCTCTTCTTAGCTAAAATTGGCTTGAAATGGACCCGCTTGGCCCGGGCTTGAATCCTTGGGCACCTTGCCTTGCAATATCTTCTCAAATAGCGAGCCCACCTAGCAGACGGCCTTGCCCGATTATGGACATGCAGCTTCATCGGGGCGGTTGCCCCTAGACTCCCGGTGCTAACAATAGTAGGACGTTCTTGAACAACTAACTCCTCATAATGCTGAATATCATAAAACCATGGAGTCTTGTTACTTGGCACAAGTAGCATGAGATTTGGCAGCTCCACTCGGCAATAAGACTTGAAGCATAACTCCCTTGTTAGAAGAGACGGGTGAAGCTGAGGGAGAGTAATACACGGTGTTGACATGGCCGGCTTGCTAATAAACTGAGGAAGATTGCATAACAAGTGCAGAATATCTCCAGAAAGTGTAGAATATACGGCCAATTGCACCTTGAACATAGAACCCATAATCTGCTTGGTGGTCGTATGCGTTTGCACAACACGGGTAGAGAACCCTTCTTGGCCTGTCATCTGAATGGCAATAGAGCGAGGAGAAATAATAGCATCAACAATGAACTCTCCGGCGAGCAAAGAGATTGCCACCGGCCTTGCTCGGGAAGAAACTGGCATCAACTCAAGGGAACTCTTCTTGTCAACCGTCTTCACTAGGAGTGTAGGCTCAACATCCCCAAAATAACTAGGGACCAGGATGCGGATCGGCATTCGGCAAATGAAGTCTTGGATCTTGAAATGCACGGCCGGCACGGAATCATCCTGACTTGGCTTATTGTCTCCCGGGGGATTAGACCCAAGGGGCACCATGGGTAATGCACACCCGCTCCGTGGGGTGGGAATAGGTGGAAGAATGGGGATAGGAGTAGGTTCAGAAGACGCGGGGGTTTCAATGGGTATGGTGTGTTTAGGTGGAGGCAAAGGTAAGGGTGGAGGTATGATTTGCTCGGGCGAGGGTGGCAAAGGCAAAATTTGCTCAGGCTCGGTCAAAGGTGATGACGGGGGTGATGGAGGTTTAGGCAATGGTGAGAGTGGGGGAGATGGTGTAGGCGATGGAGAGGATGGTGGAGATAGTGATGCGGTCGATGGAGGTAGTGGACATGGCAAGGATGAAGGAGGGGATTGTGGTGCCCACCGTCGACGTATTGACACAACGCGTCGAACGACATTGGGGGTGGAAGTAATGGTGGAAGAAGTAGAAGAAGGGGAGGTGGCACTATCCTGAGCAGAGGCTTGGGTTTGTGGAGGTTGCGGAGATTGAATAGGAGATAGCGAAGGTAACAGAGTAGGCGAAGTAGTAGGTGATGGAGCGGGTTCAACGCTAGACGAAGAATCACTGGGGTGCCCCCGGTCTTGTAGAGATGGAGACGGCTGCTTGGGCGGTGCTTCTTGTTGCTGCTGCTTGCTACAGAGATCTAAAACAACTTTACGCATTGCGGCCCAATCAATTCTTTTATTATCTTCCAGGTCATAAACATACTCTCGGAACTCGGGGCAATCCTCAACCAAATGCCCCTGCTGGCGGTGAAAATCACAATATTGAAGTATATTCCCGACCGCGGGTTGGCAAGGCACAACCGGAGAGAGCGGTAACGCATGAGCGGCCATTAAAGCCCTAAAAATGTCGGTAAAACACTCCGACAACGGAGGAAAAAAAGCCCGCTTCGGGCAAGGCGGATGCCGAGGGGTATGAGGTGGTAGAGAAGGTTGTGGAGACGGAAGTGAATGTTGCGTAGGCAATAGTGCTTGGCCGGCGGAGGAGGGATTTGGTGAAGGCATATGTGGAACGGAGTGGGGAGGTATGTAGACGGCATCCACCTGCTCGGGATGTGGTGTGACCTTGACCGGGGGTGAAAACGGAGACGGGTATGTGGACGCAAGAGGCTGACTCATGGAAGGTTGATATGCGGAGGCGTATATGTATGTAGAGGCGGGGGGTAGACTCATGGAGGGATATGTGGCGGAAGGTTGACTCATGGCGGGCTGACTCATGGGAGCGTAGGGTTGGAACGTGGAGGGTGAAGGTTGATATGTGGAGGTGGATGGTGGAGACTCGGGGTCAAGAGAATCTTGGATTTGTTGGCGGATGAACCGAGCTCGGCTATATAATTGTTGCCAGGAGGTGATGTTGTTGAGGGCTAAGATAAACTGATACTCGGGCGCGTCATTGGATATCAGCATCTTGATTTGTTCTCCCTCCGGAATGTGTCCCGGGACTTGCGCGGCCAAGCAACGCCAACAGTCAGCAAAGGTGCAGAACTCCTCGTCGGGCTTCATAATCTCATGGGCCAGATCCACAATAGAGTACTTGGGCCCAACCTGGTCTTGAAACTACTGTATAATTTTTTCTTGAACGGCTTGAAAATTCACAACTTGCTCTTGCGGAAGAGAGAAGAACCAATCCCAAGCCGGGCCTTCCAATGACATACCAAACAGATAAGCCATCAAGTGTTGGTCATGTCGAAATTGGGCCGACTCATAAACAAACTCCTTCAAGTGTACATACAGGTCACCGACTCCACTATAACAATGATATGTGGGAATTTATGGTGGAGGTGGGAGCCGAAGACCTTGGAAAGCGAACGGAACACTTAAAGAGGATTTAGGATCGATTCGACGTTGAAGCTCATCAAGTTGGCGTTGGGTTTGAACAATCATCTCTTGGGTAGGGAGAGATCGAGAAGAATATGGGCCAGCTTGAGCAAGAGGATGTGAATTCGGACCAGTATGATGATAATGGGCCGGATAAGAGGATCCGGGATGAGAAGAAGAAGGGCCCATTCCAGGAGTAGAAGGATATGTGGGCTTAGAAGGATCATGAACATAAGGACCCATTGGCCTGGCAGCATAAAGAGATGAAGAATGAGTCCCATTAGAAAAATAAGGCCCATTAGGAGAATGGGGCCCGTTAAGATGATGAGGCCCATTAATGAGAGAAGAAGGCCCATTAAGAGAAGGAGGCCCATGAAGATGAGATGCAATAAGACGTTGGGCCTGGGCCGGGTCCATTTGGCGAACAAGACTTGATATATGGGCCATGAGATTAGCATGTTCCTCAGAGGGATCAGAGGGACCACGGGAAGATGGGCCCGCGTGGGAAGAGGATTCCACGCGGGGATAGGAAGAAGATTGAGAAAAAGAATGATACAAGGGGTTAGAATGATACTCCATGAGGGCAAATGGAGACTTAATATAAGGAGATCAAGGACAATACAAATGGGGAAGCAAGGGCTTAATGGGCTTGAGAACAAGGAGGGACTGACCCACTAATGCAAAGACCGATGGACAACGGACCAGGGGACGATGGACTGGACAATGAACCCACAAAATGGACTGACTTAAGTGGGACTAATAACGACGAAACATGTGGATGCAACACAATACACCACTAATGGGTTTGGACAAGCCCAAACAACACAAACAATGCAATGTGAGAGTTTTCACCCAAGTCAAACAAGTTGATATGATGGGAAATATTTTAGGGATTTTAATAGACCTTTTAATGATTTGAATTAATAATAATTCCCTCAAGATAAGGTCTAAACTTTGGGTTGACTAATGCTAACTCTCTCACACTTATGTAAATGCAAGTCTAAGGGGTGGAAAGGTACAACCGGCCCGGTGTCCGTGTGGGAATCCACGGCTCACGGGGACTTATGAAGGTCCCGGATAAGATCACCTAGTCGACTCCAAGGAATATGGAGGCGAGAGGATCACTTACCATGGTAGGAAATACAACTATGATATGCAATGTATGGTCCTATGTGCACCGGAGTGCATGTAAATTCTAGCTTAAAACTAGAAAATCAAGACTAGATTAAACTATGCAAACTTGATCCAACTAAGACAAATAGTGTATGGATGGAAAGACAATACAATGGTCTACACAACGGGCCCAAGAACAGATCAATCTTACCCCGGGAGGTCAATCAAATTACTAAGCAAAGTTACCCCCGTGAACCTGTGCGCAGACCACATGCAGATTTTATGGACAAAATGATAAAATTATGACAATTTTTAACTAAGCAAATGAGACCCAAATGATGCAAATAGGCTATGGATGGAAAGACAATACAAAGGACTATCTAATGGAATAAAAATCAGTGTAATCAGACACCGGGAAGGCAGTCAAATAACTGAGTAAAGATGTACGTGTGAACCTGTCCCTGAGTCTGCCTGCAGAAC
Source organism: Amorphophallus konjac (assembly GCA_022559845.1). NCBI lineage: Eukaryota > Viridiplantae > Streptophyta > Magnoliopsida > Alismatales > Araceae > Amorphophallus > Amorphophallus konjac. The sequence continues at coordinate 269,068,978 of CM040121.1, read as the reverse complement.
TTATGCACAAAACTCAAAAAGTTGGACAATATTAGAATATGCAAATGTTAACCAAATGATGCAAATGATATATGGATGGAAAGACAATACAAAGGGCTATCCAACGGAAGAAAAATCAGCGCAATCGGACTTCAGGATCAAAAGTTATTAAAGACTAGGTTGGCAAGTACAGTTCCCCGCGGGACGTCATGAGCCCGGTCGCATGCGTGCCTGATAAATATGGGTCTAAAAATCAAAGACACTAAGTCCCAGTGCAACAGACTATCTCTTTGAGGGGTAGTGCCCTGGAAGGAATTCGAGCCTTGATATCTCCCATCCTGCACGAAGTTTGTCTCCAATTTTTCTTCTGCTTCTCCCTCTTAGGCTGGGTTGTATCACGGGTATGGCCTTAGTAGGGGCACCATTCTTTAGAAGTGGTTGGTTGTGGTAAGTCACCCTCACATGCACGTCCTGCTTAAGGGAAGTCTTTAATGAGAGGGGAGGGACAGCGATCCCTGGCCAGTAGTTCGAGCCTGTCTTTGGGTGCTGCGGATTGCTATGTCGTAAAAAAAAACTAAAAAAATGAGATATTGTCAAAAATTCAAAAAAAATGAGATATGTCAAAAAAATCTAAAAAAATGAGATATTGTCAAAATCCAAAAAAATGAGATATTGTCAAAATTCCAAAAAAAATAAATATTTCAAAAAAAATCAAAAAAAATCAAATATTTCAAAAATCTAGAAAAAAGAAATACTGATGAAAATCTAAAAAAATTGAAAAATTGAAAAAATCTAAAAATATGCCTTTTATTTTTATGCATTTTTTTATCTTGAGGACAGATACGTAATCCGTTTGCTAAGTGTGCAGGTTGCAAGTACTCAGGCATTCCTTGCTATATCTTTTTGCTCTGCATCATGTCCACATTTTTGATATGTTCTTTCCTTCTTCAATCATATCTCTCGACCTATTCTGAAACTTGTGTCATTCTCAGCTTTTGTTTGCAATGATCATATCTATGTGAGAGGGCTTTACCTCACGATTATGAACCTGGCGGTTCTGCTTCATTTTGATCTTGGGTTTTGATTGAATGGTGTATTTGTTTATATCCTTTGTCCCGCCGTGTCTTTATCTCGCCATGTCTATGTCCCACCGTGTTGTCCCACACATGTTGTTTTGTCGCTCACTACATGTTGTTAGTTGTCTTGCATATGTTGATAGTCGCCCCTCTATGTTCCATGTGTTGTCCCAACCGTGTGGTCATCCCTCATGTTCTTATCCCAACCGTGTGTTCTCACTGCATTGGTGTCTTGTCCCCCACGTTCATCTTGCATACGTGTGGTTTGTTCATGCCATTGCATATGTGCTTGTTCGTCTTGTTGCGTTGTTTTCCATTCGTTTGATTGTTATGTGTCGTTCAGTTGAGCGTTATCTTATCGTCGTTATGTTCATGCTTGTTTATCATGTTCATTCATATTGTCGTTGTCTTATTTGAAAACTCACAAAAATCTGGAAAATCAAAAAATCTAAAAAAGATGCCGTTTCGCTTGGCAGGTAAGTCAGGTATGGCTCTCGATCCCTTCTCATTGTTGCATTACTATATGGTATCTACGTTATTATAACCTCTCAAGGACCGACTGGTTTTCTGTGTGTTCTGGGATCTGATGTTCCCATTTAACAAAAATGATGATGATCTAGGAGCATACGGTTAATCGTTGGATAGGCCGCTCGGTTGAGTCGGGTGGGGGACGACGGACTCCTTCTCTCACGCCGTGGTTGCAAGAAGACTCTTGACCCCGTCTGACTCTGTCTAGCAATATTATCCTTGAGTACTTTCTATTTTATCTTTCTTTGCATTCGTTTTAATGATTTCTTTATTTTATCCCAGCATACACCATGTCATTTTGAGCATTCATGCCTCGTGATCCGTTCAAAGATTTCTCCTCAGCAATGGTTAATTGCACTTCAGTTCTCTTGGGTAAGAGATTCTTCATTCCACTATGAATTCAAACGATTTCTCTGATCTTGCCGCTTGGTTTGGTTGGCCAGCGTGATTCCTGTCTGGATTTTATCTCAGTCTTACCTCTCCTTTTCTAGCTCTTATGTTGTGTTCCTGCCGACCCACTCATTGTCCGTGGATTGTGTCCCCGATGAGGTTGGTCGTGTTTCCTTTCCTTTCTTAGTTAGTTATCCAGACATGTCTCATCCTTGTCATCCATTTCATGTGGTTAGTTTGACATTTTGGGAAGAATTCCTATCGCTTGTTGGTTGTGACGGGTGTCTTTTTACCTTGATGCCCGCTTATCAGTTCTCTCCGCTTCATCTCTGCTTCATCTCCATTTCACGTCGCTATCGCTTTCGCTCCATCTCCTTTCCATTTTACCTCCGCGTCGCTTTCGCTCGTTCCCTTGCAAAGCGGACATCAAGGAGGGGCATCTGTTGACACCCGTTTTAGCCCACAAGTTATGTCATTTCTCTTATTCATCATTTTTTATGCCCCGAATTAGCCATTGTTTTGGAGCTTCCTTAGATGGATTTCAAGTCCATTTTTACCATTTCATATCCTTTGAGTCTTGGAGATCATGATTTCCTAGAGCCCTGGAGCTTATCTTATCAAATTCTGACTTCCAAGTCAACTTATGGCCCATTTAGGCCGGCTTCCCTCAAGTAATCGGCTCTCTCTCACTGTGCAGTCCTGAAAGTGGTCCTTTTTCATCTCCTTATGTTCCTCTATTTAAAAAGTTATCTTCATCAAAGTTGTTCACCTTTCAAAGATCTACAATTTCTTCTTCTACGCCGTTGGCCAGTTCTGCCCCAATTGTGAGCTATTCGTGTTTTTCCAACAGGTTATGATGTTCACCTATGTCCCAGAATTTTCTTCTCTATTCTAGCCATATTTTCTCCCTCTTATAATCATTTTCTCAACTTGCTTTCTTCGTAATAGTTGTTCCTCTCTCAGTTATCTACAATATCTTCTTCTACCACTTTCGCTAGTTCTGCCCCGTTTGAAACTGTAGATTTGTTTCCACGACATCATACATGCATTTTCTAAAAGCAAGCTAGCACTTGAGATATAATTAAAGGAACTAAGAGTGGGAAGGTTTGGGTTCTCCGTTACAAATCTACAGTTTCTGGTCGTAAGCCATATATCAACCTTAGTTCTCCTCTCCTCAAAATCACCAATCATCACAGTTTCCTGTATTTTCTGCTACACATGTGTTTTTTTCCCTTTTTGCATCAACATTTTCTCTCTATTCTCTCAATCAAATCTCGTGATTTCAAATCTCATGCATGCACAATACACACACCTATTATTTCCACCCTTCCACAGGGGTTAAAAACCTCCCCCCGGTGAATTTGCCCTCAATTTCTACCCCTATTTTATCACTGCGGGATTGATGCTGCACATGCATGTTCTAATGGGTTTTTTATCTTTGTTTTGGCTTCGTTTTCCAGGAGAGCATGAATACAACGTGAGACCCTTTTCCTCTAGCCGGCTGGAAGGAGAGGAGGTTTTAATCTACAAGCTCCCCGCACCCCGTTTCAAGCGCGATCAAGTCTTTAAGTTCCAAGGTACACAGCGTCGTTCTTTACACTTCTTCATCCTTTGGCGTTGTTGGAACCTTGGTGGCGATCACGATTAGTATTTCTCATCCTTTCATCCCTCTTGTCTTTGATTCACATGTTTATGCACGTATGTATTTAAAGGGGACGGGATAGGAATCTAATTAAAACAAATCAACAGTTTTTTGGCGATCACAGTGGGACATATTTATATTCCTTGCTTGACAGAATAAAGGGTGAAAAAAAGGATAGCAAAAGATCAAAGACTCCTTTACACAGAGGAGCGGCAAACATTAAACTGGACGAAATAAGGATAAAAAATAAGAGAGACGAGGGCTAGAACTCCCTCGTTAAGGCGCTGAGGCCCTGATAACCAGGAACCACATACAGAATGAACAGAGATCAACCGAGATCAAGGCGGACTAAAGCCTCGAAAACAGCAAGAAAAATGGTAAGAACTCTGAAAGGGTGAAGAGGAGAAAACAGAAAGACGATGAAAGGATAGTTGCAAAGATAAGGGAGAAGAGTGGTGGTCATCCGACGTGGTCGGAGAAAAGGAATGACGATCACCCGCCAGAGGCGGGGAAGGAGAACCCAAACCTTCCCACGCGATAGGACTTCCCTCTCATTAAATTAGATTCCTATCCCGCCCCCTTTAAATACATCCTTCTTGGCTTGATTAAGTAATGGAAATCTAATTAAACTGCCCAGTTCGCAGTCGCGACGGGAGGGCTCTTTCTTGGTTCGGGGCGAAGCCATGCTGCAACTCCAACTCATAACTTTGACCTTAGCTTGAAGAGGGAAGTATTAGCTTTCAATTCCATCCTTTTGGGCTTGATTTCATGATCTATATTCTTAGTTCTCTTCCTCTTAAAATCACAAATCATCACAGTTTCCTGCACTTTTCTGCTACATGCACTTTTGCACGTTTTGCATCATCATTTTCTCTCTATTCTCTCAATCAAATCTCGTGATTTCAAATCTCATGCATGCACAACACACCCACCTATTATTTCCACCCTTCTACAGGGGTTAAAAACCTCTAGGGTCGTGTTTCAAACGGATACTTGCGTTCATGCAACATGTAATTTACTTAAAACAAGCTAGCACTTGAGATATAATTCCTACTGAGCGTTCGCTCACCTAGTGTTTTTCCCTATTTTTCAGGTAATTCCGATGACAAGACTCATTCGGATGGGGATGGACAAGAGTGAAGAGTTTAGAGCCATTCCAACCGTCAAGCGTTATCTAGTCCTGTCTTTTCTATTTTCTTGAGTCATCTATTGTACTTTTCCTTTCATTGAGTCATAGTTCTTTCATAAAGAATTGTAATGGAGTACTTTAAAGTTATGATTAATAAAGGACTTGGTTATCATTACTTGTGCGCACTCTATCTATGTATGTCGAATATACTTACGCTCTGATTGACATGATTGATATAAACTCGTCGCGCATCTCCAGGTTCCTTCCGCACTCGGGGTGTGACATTTTGAGTGTAAACCTAGTAAGTCTTCCGGAAACACATCGGGAAAGTCCTTTACCACACGGATCTCTTCCAGTTTTGATCCTTTAGGTTCCGCTACTGTGACAAATGCTAGGAAAGCCTCACAGCCTCTTCTTATGAGCTTGCTCGCTCGAAGGGCCGAAATCAAAGGTAATTTATTACTACTTCAGAGACTAGAGTAGACAAGCTTAGGATGTTCACTGAAGGTTACTAGACCCTTCCTGCAATATATGATAGCCTTATGTTTAGATAACCAATCTGCGCCTAGAATGACATCATACCCTTCCATATCCATGCACACGAGATCGGCAGCCAAATTGTGTCCTCCAACTAAGACTTCACTATCTGGGTAATGGTATTTAATCTCAGTTCCCGTTTCAATAGGAGTGGAAATAACTAGTTCTGATTTTAACAAAACAGGTTCCACAAATAACGAAACAGCAAAACTTCGAGAGATAAAGTGTTATGTCCCTGTGGTTTTGATGATATCAAAACTATGATTCATATGGTTCTGATGATGTTTTGCTCTTGATGATACTGTATACATGCATATCCATAAGCTATGTGAAAACAGCTTCGAACCCATGTGAAAACAGGATCAATTTTGAATAAAATGAAGAAGAGGAGTCGACTCCATGCTGAACTAGAGTCGACGTCGTCAGCCATTCGCTCCTAAGTGGAAAATGTTGACAAATGTCAGGATATTGGTGACAAATGTAGAATAACAGTGACAAATAGATGTGTAGTGCTGACAAATGGCAAGCTCGAGAGATAACAAAGCTAAAAGCTTGAACATGAAGAAGTGGAGTCGACGCAAGGCTGTAATGGAGTCGACGCTAGCCAAGGTAAAGCCATCTGCCAATTGAAGCTGCTAAGGGTGAAAATTTGGTCCTAAGGGTGACAAATAGACCTCCATAGGTGGCAAATGCTTGATGTGGCTGACAAATGGACGACAAGGTGAAAAGCATGAAAATAGAAGAAGTGGAGTCGACTCATGAGGAAATGAAGTTGACTCAGCCAAGGCTTTTCCACTAAAGTTTGCAGCTCCTGTAAGGGTGAAAAATGGCTAATACGGCTGAAAAATATCAAACAAGGTTGAAGAATGGCAAGCCAAGGGTGAAAAATTGCTACTACCGGTGACAAATAGCCAACAGAAGAGTCAAATGTCTACAATGGGTGACAAATGCGTAGCAGGGCTAACAAATAACTGACAACGGTGACAAATGGACAAAGGCGACGGCTGAAGGTAGAAAGAAAATGAACAACGGCGACAGCTAATGAGCGATAAGGGTGAAAAATAGCTCTCAAGGGTGAAAAATGATGGATAATGGTAACAAATGGCTTGTAGGGCAGACAAATGTGCGATAAGGGTGAAAAATAGTCTAATAAGGCTGACAAATAGTTAAGAAGGCTGATTTACTGAAAACTTGTGTCTACCACGCACCCAAGCTCGAAGACCAATTAGTGGGCATGTGATCCAAGGTTACCTGGGACTTCTCTGAAGAAGAATATTCTCTTTCCTGCCATGTGGACAAATGGAAAAATGAATTTCTCTTATCCAGAGATATTTCAGAGCTTCTGTGACAAATGCTAGGAAAGCCTCATAGCCTCTTCTTATAAGCTTGCTAGCTCAAAGGGCTAAAATCAAAGGTAATTTATTACTACTTCGAATACCAGAGTAGACAAGCTTAGGATGTTCATTGAAGGTTACTAGACCCTTCCTGCAATCTATGATAGCCTTATGCTTGGATAACCAATCTACGCCTAGAATGACGTCATACCCTTCCATATCCATGCACATGAGATCGACAGCCAAATTATGTCCTCCAACTAAGACTTCACTATCTGGGTAATGGTATTTAATCTCGGATCCCGTTCCAATAGGGGTGGAAAAAACTAGTTCTGATTTTAACAAAACAGGTTCCACAGATAACGAAGTAGCAAAACTTCGAGAGATAAAGGAATGAGTTGCTCCGGTGTCAAATAGAACGAAAGCGGACTTGGAACAAACATCTAGTGTACCTTCCACAATACTGCCTTCACTTTGCTCGGCTTCCTGTAGTGCTTGGAGACAGCCTTGTCTCTTTACGCCGCTTGGACGCTTTTCATTACTGGCTTGCTCGTTAAGTAGTGGACAATCGGGGATCCGATGGTCATAGCTCCCACAGTGGAGACATGCTCCCAATCTCCTCCAGCACTCCTCGGCTTTATGCTCTGCCTTGTCACAGTGTTTGTAATTCTCCTTGGATAGCGTAGTGGTAAGGGCGAATTGTTTGTCATTCTTTTTAAACTGCTTGTCCTTGGAGGAATCTCCTCCACCATTTGACCTCTTCTTTGTAAACGAAGCCTTGAAAGAACTGGAACTCATGACGTATTCCTTCTTATCTCTCCCACGGATCCTGTCAGACAACCCCGTGGCATCTTCTAGTAGGTGCGCCCGCCTAACCATCTAGAAATAAGCTTGCACGTCCATGGGCGCTAGTTGAGTGATATATTGGGGCTTCAATCCATTTAAAAACCTCCAGGCTTTCATCTTTTCCGTACACACCAAGTGTGGTATATAACGGGATAATCTTGAAAATTGAGCTACGTAGTCAGCGACTGATAGGCTCCTTTGTTTTACTGCGGCAAATTCTGTAGCCTTCTTTTCCTGAACTTGGTCAGAGAAATATTCATTATTGAAGTGGTCAACCAATTCTCCCCATGTTATATGTTCATGTGGCAAGGTAACTTCTACCGACTCCCACCACGACCTGGCATCATGTTCCAACTAGAAGGTAGCTAGAAGGAGCTTCTCTTCATCAGTGCATTGCATTACACGGAATATCGGCTCTATTTCCTTTATCCAGTTCTTGGTGTCATCGGGATCGGATGAGCCAATAAACTTCGGCGGGTTCATATTGCGAAAACTCCTATGGAAATCTCCCACTCCATGGTTCATCTCTCCTTGTGCCACTTGTTGGAGCGCTTGCGTAAGACATTGAACGGTCCTTTGCATATCCCTCCACTGAGCTCTTTCAACGGCCATGCTCCTACAAAGAATTCAAAATAATTAATATGTGCGACTAACTATAGAGTTCATCATCCTATATCGACTTAAACCATGGCTCTACCCATTCTCACCCGGTGAAAGGTATAAAACCTATCCTTGGACATTGGTAACCAAGGTAATTTAGAAAGCCTAGGCTTTGATACCACAAAATTTGTCATGTCCTGAGTGCGGAAGGAACCTGGGGGCGCGACGAGTTTATATCAATCATGTCAATAAGAACTCGAGGCATTCATCACATAAGACAGAGTACACTTAAAAGAAATAAACAAATCCTTTATGCCAAAATTCAAGATTTCAATTACAATATTCAATCCAATGACCCTAGTATGACTCAAGAAAAGAAAAATTACAATGTTGACATAAACAAGGAAAAATAAGACTCAAGGGAACATAAGACGTCTGGGTACAACTCTACTCTCATCACTCTTGGTCACCCCCGTCGAATTGAGAGTCCTCATTTGAATTACATGAAAAATAGGGAAAAACACTAGGTGAGCGAATGCTCAGTAGGAATTACGTCTCTAGAAATCAAGCTTGCTTAAAGTAATTTACATATTATATGACATGCAATGATGTCTATGCGTGACGATGCTCAAGATAGATTATAACAAGGTATCATCATGGTAAGCAAGAATATAATGAGTCTATCAAGTTCACATGTAATAAGGAGTTGGCTATTCATTACAAGTAAATACCCCTTCCGCGTCACTCATGATTATTGTCGAGTCATTAAACAATAGCACGTCGAGATAGTGGAATGCCATAGAACAATCTAGCAAGTCAAGCACTTCGGTGTAATGCCACACCGAGGTCAATAATAGCTCCCATGGACACAAGTACATTCGGGTGCTCCTCCCAGGACCAGAATGGACCCCATTAACGTCAGACATTGAGTCATGTAAATATCTAGACATCCACTATATATTAATAGCCAATGGAATTCCAAGGATGAACATAGTAGGAACTTTTAGAATGATCCATTGAGGACTTGAAATCAAGGATAGAGACTGGAAAAATAACATTTAAACAGTGACATGCGTGAAATCTGGGTAAAATTGGCATCCACTCAAGACACCTTGAATTCAAGAATTCGCGTCCACCTGATCGGGTGCTAATTCTAATGAACAGTAGGCACGAAAGAATTTGCGTCAACTGTCTAGATGCCAATTCAAGATATTGCAACAACTGTACCAGACACCAATTCTGGACAGAGTCAGGACTCTTACAGAACACCAATCACAGTGCTCTATGATGGCTGGAAGTCATGTTTCTTCATAGGGACATGACCAAAATAGGTTTAAGGATTTTTAGGGTACAACCAGTCCAGTGATCGAAAAGGGAATCCTTCGATGTCGGGGAGTTACTGAGGCCTTAGAGAAAGAATTTCCGATCCGACGAGAGGAATTCCTGACGGAGGGTCCTTCAATCTCCAAGAATTAAGGTGTATAATGAAGAAATCCACTCAAACATGGACCAAGTCTCAACAGTGAGACCATGGTGCAAAAAGATCCACGGTACTAGATCAAAACCACGTAAAACAGTACTGGAAGAATATACGTCAGGGGCAGTAGGCGCTAATTTATGTAATTAGCGTCCACTGTCAGGATGTTAATTCTTTTAAAAATCAATAACATGAAATTAACGCCAATAGGTCAGACGCCAATTAATGTGTGTCTCTGCAGAGAGGTGAAGAAACTTGGAGAGGCGTCTGGCTCATAGACGTTAATTCTCATAAGTGTCAGAGTTAAGAATTTGCGTCAGTTTCAAGGGCGCAACTTCTTTAATTTGCATCTAGGAACTGGACATTAATTCTTAGGAGTTCTAAGGTGTTAAAGATTTAGCATCAACTTAAAAAGGCATAATTTAATTGGCGTCCAAACTCTAGACGTTAAATCTTTAAACGTTAGAAGACAGACAGATGTCAAGAATTTGTGTCTCCGTGAAGGGGCACAGAATCTTGAATATGCGTCTGTACTCTGGACGCAAAATTCTTTTATCAATTCACACTCAATAAATTAGAGAATTTACGTCCTTCCAGAAAGGCACAGATTCTATGATGTTACATCAATTATCCAGACATAATTTCCAACATTTAATACAGTCACTGTTCATTTCTTTTAGCAAGGAATGAATAGTGCTATTTTTGATCTATAAGATTTTTCGGGAAACTAAAAACATGATCATTAAGAGAAAATTTCAAGGATTCTAAAAATATGCACATGTTAATTTTATGCATCGTGGTTCAATAGTTATTCAATTTTAAACGTTGGTTAATTATTTAAATTTCATAAGGAACTTGCATCAAGGCAATTGATGTAATTTAATTTACGTCTATTAGACTGACGCAACTACAGAAATTTGCGTATGCTTCACAGACGCAAATTAATTTGCGCCCACTGCCATGGTCGCAACTTCTTAATGAAATAGAACTTTAAATAGGAAGTTTTAAAGACTCAAAACAACGTGGATCTTGCATGAATTCAGGAAGATTTGGATACCAAGAAGTCAGGACTACATGCATGCTTTATTCTACACGAGGGATTTTATTGTTTTGCCCGAGACCACCTACCTTTGAACGAAGAGGAGGAAGACGGACGACACAGAGGAAGAAGAAGCAGAAGGAAGAAGACTGCTACGCACGAACAAGACCCCACGAATAGGAAGATAACCATGGAAGCAGACGATGCGTCGACGCACAGGAGGAAGATGGCCTCATGAGCTCTTCTTCCTTTGAACATAGCAGTAGCAACAGTAAACGTCTGTTGCGCATGCAAGGGTCTTATTTATAGGGCTTTTGGCTTCCCAGAGTCCTACGTCTAACAAGAATCCTAGTTTGTTTCAAATTTCCCAGATCGATCGTATCCTTTCTAAAATCTCAGCCACAACCCTTATTTGGTACACAAACCCTAAAGCACACATGCAACTTATTGTTCAAACCTTCGAACAGAATCCAATAGCATGGGTTTGGCGTAAAAGCCCATTTGCTGTTCTTAACGCCTTTAAAGTATTTGAAGGCTTCACGGTGATCCTTTAGCCTAATAGTTCTTAAGTGGGTTGGGTTTTGTTAAAAGTTTATTTGTAGTGGTTTTAAGGCCCACTCAATACAGCCCATTAACCCCTTTTTTAGCTTATTTTGTTAAAAGTCTATTCCTACTGGTTTTTACCTACGACACCTACCTACGCTTTTGTAAGTCATTACTATTTATGGGCCTATACCTACGGTTTTTTAGGATATTCTGTTACCTACTGTCACTGTCGTAGGTATATATCATACACTACCTACGGTTCGGTAGCACCGTAGGAATAGATAATCATATTGAATTACCTACTGATAATGTTGTAGGTAATTGATATGTCATACCTACGGTTCGGTAGCACCGTAGGAATAGATAGTCATATTGAACTACCTACTGATAATGTTGTAGGTAATTGGTATGTCATACCTACGGTTCAGTAGCACCGTAGGAATAGATAGACATATTGAACTACTTACTGATAATGCCATAAGTAATTGGTATGTCATACCTACTGTTCGGTAGCACCGTTGGAATAGATAGTCATATTGAACTACCTACCGACAATGCCGTAGGTAAGTGGTATGTCATACCTATGGTTTCAGTTGAGCCGTAAGAATAAACAGTCATATTGAAGTACCTACCGACAATGCCGTATGTAAGTGGTATTTCATACCTACGGTTCCAGTTGAGCCATAGGAACAGATAATTGCAATAAAATACCTACGGACATGGTCGTCGGAACGTACCTATGTTTCGTTACTATCGTAGGAGTAGGCCATCTGTAGAGTGATCGATGACATTATTTTTTAGTTGTTATATATTACCTACGATAAATGTCGTAGGTAATTACCCACTCGTTGTTTGTGTCGTAAGAATAGGTCACTCGTAGAGTGATCGTTATCTAAATTTTTTATTTGTTATACATTACCTACATATCTTATCGTAAATATTTACCTACTCTTTCGAAGTCGTAGGAATAGATCACATGTATATTCCCATATCTTTTATTTGTTATTCATTACCTACCCAAAATACCTCGGTCTGGGGGAGGTGCCGCCAAAAATTCACCATGCTTTAAAAAAAGAACAATCAAAGTAAGAAGAAGGAAATAAACATATAATAAATAATAATAATAAATGATTACAAATATATTATAGAGCTCAAAATAAAATACATGACCAGAATAAAAGCAAAAAAGGGGGAAGAGAAGAGAGGAAATAAAAGAAATAAAAATAATAAATAAATAAACTAAAAAACTAAGCTAGCCGAGAGCCTGTGATCTCACTATCTGGCAATCTTCTATTTGATAAACGGTGATAATACTATTCATGCATTTAATGCATTAACAAAAAAATAAACAAACAAACAAAAAATATAAAAAAATAAACAAAACAAATATCACCCCCTTTCTTCTTTCAAACATATGTATCTGGCAGCCTTGTATTTGATAACCGACAGCACCGCTGTTCATGCATTTAATGCATGACAAAATAAAAAAATAAACCTCAACCATAATCGGCACCCCATCTCCCTTCTTCAAAAATAATAATTATAATAATAAACTAAGCAACTATAATTGTTACCCCTCCCGTCTTAAAAAAAAGGTAGAATAAAACAAAAGCAATGCACATACATATTCGACAAGGATATGTGCATGTTAACCGGCATGACACTGGATGCATTATCCGATAGAAGACATTGGGCATGAACCAACATAATCACGGTTAATGCATTTATTGCATGTTTTTTTATTATTCAAAACATTATTCATCTTTTTCATTGTTTGCTTCACCGAGCACCCGTTTGATCTCGTATCGTCGCCCTGCTCGTCTCATGGGATAGAGCCGGTGATCCCCTACGCCCTGTCCAAAAGGGAGGTCCTCCGGACTACCGGATAGCTGGATATCGACGAAAGAGCGGACGCCAATGGATAGTATTTTTCAAACACTCATCCGACAACAATAAAAAATTCAAAAAAACACATAGTTAAAAAATAATTAAAAATAAATAACAAATCAAAATTAAAATTAAAATAATAAACTAAATAATAAAAACATGTATACGCCTAAAAGACCATAACAAAAATTTGTTATGTGATCAAATCAAAGTAAAACAGAAAAAGAAAAAAAAGGATATGATTGTAAAGAAAAGGGGGTGAAGTCGATCGACCGACCTCATGGTCGGTCAACTGAGGATGAGCTCAGTTGACTGACTACAAGGCCAGTTGACTGAGTCCTCTTCCCCCCTCTCATTTAAAAAAAATTAAAAAGAAAATAAACAGACTAACTGGCAGACTATAACCGGCACACCCCCTCACCCTCTAAAAAAAGGAAGAAAATTAAAAAAATAAAGAAAATTAAAAAAATGAGGTTTGTCGATAGGAGGTGTAGGGCCCCTGTCGACCCAGTCAACAGGGCCTCGGCCCCCCTATCGACTGAGACTCTTCAAAAAAAACAATAATAACAATAATAAAAATTATTTTTACATGGTCAATTCAAAGTAAAAAAAATGAAAATGAAAGAAATGAAAGAAATAAAAAGAGAGGAAATGAAAGAAATAAAGAAAGGTAAAAAAAAAAAGTGGAGAGTCTGTCGATAAGGGCCAGAGCCCTCTGTCGATTGAGTTTACATACATTACTCTGTCGAGTGTCCTCTGTCGACTTAGTTTACATGCATTAGTCGGTCGATAGAGTAATGCATGTAAAACTTAGTCGATAGAGACTCAAGTCGATAGGGCTCTTAAGCCCCTGTCGATTGAGACTCCATGCATTTAATGCATGTAGTTTTTTTTATTCTAAATATTATTCACTTTTCACGCTCATTGCTTTGTCGAGTGTCTGTCTGATCTCTGATCGTCGTCCCACTCGTCCCATGGGGTAGAGCCAGTGTTTCCCTACTCCCTGTCCGAAATGGGATCTTCTGGACTATTGGACAGCCAAACATCAGTGGAAAAGTGAGCGTTACTGAATAGTAACCATTAACTGTTTATTTTAGGCGCATTAAGGGCTAAATTCTATTATCTTCGCCACCGTTGCAATTCTATGCTCCAGAATGAATTCTTTTCACCACTCACGCGACTCCCGACTATCGGGCTTTGCTCTGTGTCATACTACCCCGGTCGGAACCCCAGGGTTGGCTCTTTTGCAACTGTTTGACCCGATCGGGTGTCCTTGAGTCATGAATAAAATAAATATAAACAAGGCATATCCCGAGCGCGGTTTGGGCCTGCGGGTTTGCCCCGCCGCATCCATGATCAGACCTCGTTTCAGAGCAGATATAAACTACGAGTTAATCTAACTCCGATTGTCTCGAATCGTCTCAGGCCGACTTGGAACTGAGTTAGGCCGATTCAGCCAACATGACATACGATGTGATATGGCTAATTCAGTATGTGTTGCACTGATATAACAAATTATGACTAAAACTTAATAATTATGGGTCTAAGTGTATATATATATATATATATATATATATATATATATATATATATATATATATATATATATATATCTCTCTCTCTCTCTCTCTCTCTCTCTCTCTCTCTCTCTCTCTCTCTCTCTCTCTCTCTCTCTCTCTCTCTCTCTCTCTCTCTCTCTCTCTCTCTCTCTCTAATTATAACAATTTCATTATGATATGTTATAAAAACTTATGAATAAAGTTCTACATATCTAGGTTAGAAATCAAAGCTCATTTAGCCTCTATGTCAAAGTTTAAGATAAAGTGAATTATGTTTCATGTTTTTTTTAAAGGATCATTTTTCTATTTGTATGTGCATTCATACACATGGGCCATGCTAATCTTAATTTTCTGTATCGTTTTAATTTTAGCGAATATCTCTAAAGAGGCTATTTTTTAGGTTATTAAACATTTGATGTAGTAAATAAAAAATGGTTTGAATCATTTATTTATTTACTTATATAATATTCTATTAAGTCTGATACATACGGGTATGACTTTTATACATTCTAGTCTGAGTACATACAGATTTATATATAGAACTTAGAGCCCTAAACTGAAGGAAGTCGGTTTATATTCGAATACCTACTTTATCAGAGATATTCTACGTACACAAATGTCATCAATTTCATCTTTTCACATGCCAATCTTAAGATCTTATCAATGTTGTAGGGAAAGTCACTGCCACTAAACCCTGAACAAGTTGGCCATCCGATTTCACACGAAACTGATCAAATCTGCCGTCTAAGCGAAGTGATACTGCAAAATTAATTAAGGTTAAGACTTTAAAAAAAATCTAATTTAAATATAGCTTTTATGTGGACGTATTTTTACAAATAGGTTGTAATTAATTCAATAGAATCTTTTTAGATTATGGTAATAACATATTATGATTTATTTGTATTTTAATCACGTAATCATAAAAAACGTCGATCATCCATATTTTTTTCATATTTAATTAGCTGATTTTGATGTTACATATCTTTCCTATATATTGATACTATTACTTGGTATATATAACTTCTCCGTGGGTTGAAATTAATTAAATTTGATGCCTCTACAAAAAGACTCATTTGCTTCTAAGAAAAGACTCAGAAGATATAGCAACACAACAAGAAACATTGGAAATATCGACAACATTTTCTGACGGAAATATTTCCGTTGGAAATCCATCGAAAACGTTATAACATTCTGATGGAAAATATTCTGTCGGAAATCGATCGGTAATTACCGACCACTTTTTGACCTATTTTTTTTGTCAAATTTTTGTCTTTAAAAAGAGACAACTTTCAGACAGAATATATTCTGTCAGAATTCAGTCAGTAATTACTCACTGATTTCCGACATCAAAATTTATGTCACTAATATATAGATATTTCTATGTAATAAATAACAGAAATGGATAGAAATATATCAACGGTTTCTGACGGAATCAAATTTGGTCAGAAATACGTTGGAAAGTTCCGACGTATTTTCGACCGAAATGCATTCCGTCAAAATTTTTTGATGTATTTTCGACCGATGTTTGATCCGCCGGAAACCCCCTGAAATATTTTTTTACCCTTCCTATAATTAATTAATAGTATTCTATAATTAATTATGTTTAATCATAATACGAGGTTCACCGACTAGGTGATCCGTCCCGGATCGGCGCTTCTCTGGCCCGGTACGGTACGCCCGAGTCACCACCGACTCGGCGTGCATCAATCATGTCTTCCCCTTCTCTCTCTCTCTCTCTCTCTCTCTCTCTCTCTCTCTCTCTCTCTCTCATGGTGACTTTGCCCGACTCGGGCGATCTCGGGATGAGCAGCACCGTATCAGACTTTCTCATATGCGATACGGTACGCTCAAGCCAGATCGAGTCGGCGAAGCACGATATAATATATAAATATATTTAATAAAAATAGAAATATATCAGTGGTTTCCGACGGAATCTAATTCGGTCAGAAATACGTCAGAAAGTTCTGACGTATTTTCGACCTAAATGCATTCCGTTGAAAATTTTTGACGTATTTCCAACCGATTTTTATTACGTCGGAAAGCCCTAAATAATAGAAATGGATAGAAATATATCAGCGGTTTTCGATGGAATCGTATTCGGTCGGAAATACGTCGGAAAGTTCCGACGTATTTTCGACCAAAATGCATTCCGTCGAAAATTTTTGATGTATTTTTGACTGATTTTTATTCTGTTGGAAACCCGTAGATATATTTTTCTACCCTTCATATAATTAATTAATAGTATACTACAATTAATTATGTTTAATCGTAATACGAGGTTTGTCGACTAGGTGATTCGTATCGGATCGGCCCTTCTTTGATACGGTACGGTACGCCCTAGTCGCCACCGACTCGGCATGTCTTCCCCTACTTCTTTCTCCCTTCCTCCCTCTCCTCTCTCTCTCTCTCTCTCTCTCACGGTGACTTTTCCCAACTCGAGCAATCCCGAGAATGTGTAATGGTTTTTGACATCAATGGAGCAAACACTCCCCCGCACCTACGGAAAAAGTGAGTCCCCCCTTTGTGCCTAAACCCTCTTTCCTCTGATATCCAACTCTAATCTCCGTAAAATTGTAAACTCTATTTCCTCCCCCTCTTTACTACACCTCCACCTCTCCAGGATTATCTTCCGTAGACCCTCCGCACCCTCTCCCTCCATGCCTTGCCTGCCCTCCACACCTCCCCCCTCTTTACTCCACCTCCACCTCTCCGGAATTGTCTTATGGGGACCCTCCTCACTCTCTCCCTCCATGCCATGCCCGCCCTCCCACTATCAAAAAATTACCTTTATAAGACTGAAAATAAAAGGTAGAAGTCAATTGCGACATCTATTATAAAGATTAAAAGGTAGAATAAAATTATGTCTGGTTAAATATCTTATATTAAAAGTAAAATATTAAATTATCTTATAAAATTTAATAAATAGAAAACAGAAATAAAATTACATCTTTTATTTAATAATTTTAAAGATGAGACCGGCCCCTCCCCCCGCCCCCATGCGATTTTAGTTTCCCTCCACCTCCCTCACCTCCCCGTCCTCTTTCTCCCCCCTTCCCTCCCTCCCTCTCTTCCTCACACTACCCGATTTGGTAAAACCTAATGGAAATCCTGAGAAGGGATCCCGCTGCCCTGTTCCGTACGTAGCCCTCCCCTTCCCTCTCTAACTCCGACCACTCCCTCCTACAAGCCTTTGGCTATAACCCCGCATCCCCCGTCCCGGCACCCCCACTGCAACCCTTGCCATTGATGCCTTATTCTTCCTCCTCTCCTCCACTATCCTCTCTCCCATCACGGCAGGGATGAAGCCGCCATCCGCGACTAGCTGCGACACTGCTGCCATCACCACCGCCGCTTCCTCTTTCATTTTCTCTCATACGCGGACTGCTGCAAGATCCCTCCGATCCGCTTCCACTGTCCTACCTCCTCAAGGCCGCCCTCGCCCTGACCGTCGCGGCCAGGTTCCACTGGGAGCTACTGGGCATCTCACTCACTTCTCTCTTCCGACAGTACACGCTGTTGACGATGGCGGTCGACAGCGCGCTCAGAACGTCGTCCTTCGGACGTATGACTTGGTGGTGGTGCGGCCGTTGAACCAGGCTGCATTCAACCAAGCCAGCAAGGATTCTCTAGTGCGTGAGTGTGAAAATAAGTGCTTAAAGTTCCTCTAATACTATCTTTCTTTTGATATCTCTTTTTTATATAACTTCTTATAGCCACCATTGATTGATCAATGTGTTCTGTCTCTAACTGGGAATCTACACGATCCAAAGGTTCCAGAGCATGTAGTTCTAGGCTCCTGCAACATCCTTTCATCACAAACTATTCTCAAGCATTTGACAATGGTTATTCTAGTTACAAATATCTTTAACATTTTCTTCTGCTTCACCTTAGGATGCAAGTGGCTTCTCATCCTTTGTCTTGGGTTTTCTTGCTAGGTAACCTCTATATGCATATTGCCTGTTTTTGTTCCCTTTTATGATATATATTTTTCCATTGGAGTTTGAATCTCACACCCTTTTCTTGTTTTGAAGTTCACATCATGAATCATTGAAAGCTCAGAAAGCTATCAATGAGGTTTAAGATTAACACTTGCTGAGCTGAATTGTGTTGGCGCTATCTTTATTATTTTCTTATAAAGACTTGCTGGTTTTATTTTAACAGCTATTTGTTAAGTATGACATTCATTTTGTTGGGATACCAAAGCGTTTCTTCAAGATTCCAGATAATCTTTCAGAACTCTCAGAATTTATAGAATTGATTTCTCAGATCGATCAGTTCCATGAGCTTTAGTTCGAATGGTATGCATTGGAGGGTGATGATTCTTATATTCTCTCATCTATTTTAGGGCACTATTGCTATTTTTGGTTGTTGACTTAACTGTCTGCACTTTTCGTTTGTGAGTTTCTTACAGTCGGTGCTTCTTAATAGCCAAAATAGAGCATCCTGTCTCTGAATGAGTATGGGAATAGATTTTGATGTCATGTATATAATTTACCTTGCGTGCCTTATCAATATAGTTTTTGGTCTGTAGGTCTGCCATAAGAAGTCTCTCTCTTTGACAGGAGTAAATGTGTGAGCGGGACATTTCTTGAGGAATTTAAAAAGTCAACAACCTCGGTCCAGGTTGTTTGCAATTTCAGTGTTGAACGCTCTATTGCAAGGATCACATCACAAAACCCTTGGTCATGAACAACATCAGTGTTAGGAATGTCCAAAAGAGAAGACCAAAACCTCTCTTGAAGGGATTTTGACTCAGATCTTTCAGGAAGATGATTTCTTCAGTGAGACACTGAATAGACTTTCCCATGTTCATTTGATAGCTGATACAGAGGGCTCATCTTCAACAGCAAATTATGGAACTCTCCAGAGCTCAATTTCAGCACCATCTGTAGAATCAACACCACAAAATTCACAAGGACATTGTCCATAACAAAGGCAAAAAGATATGGGCTCAGAGGTGATTTTTAATATGAAGTAGCCATAGTTTGAAAATCATTCATTCACTCTATATCGTAAAGACACATTCTTCATAGCTCATTCATGTATGCCTTACGTCTAACCTTTAGTACTTCTTAATACTCCTTTCTTTTCTAATGCCCATCTAATGATATCCTTGGGTGCTCTATCGTATGCTGTCTCCCAGTTGATAAAATCATGCATTGAACCTTCTTTAATTGCTTCAATCGTCAATTATTGTGGCATAAAATCAAGTTGATTTTCAGACGCTATTGTCATGGGTCTTTGTTTTCTTGCCATGCTCTTTGTCATAGCTTAATGGTCTGGTTCATTAGCTTTGTGTCATGATAATTCAGTCACCTTCCTAGTTCTTATATAGAATTACACTCTCTACTTGAGATGGTATATAGGGTGTATTACAAGTTTCAATAAAGAAACAATAATACATCTATGAAAAATACTTCATAGCAGCATGGGCCAGGTTGACAATGCTAAGAGAATGCTAAAACATAAATAAATACTTTAAATAACCTTACTACATACTTCCAATGCCTCTAAACTAAGATCAAACTACCAGACACGATATGGGCTAATTAAAATGAGGTCCACTAAAAATCTCTCGAGACCACAAGCAGGAAATAGAAGAAAGCATGAACAAACAAATACTCAACAAGTTACCACACATCTATATTCTACTCCTCAAAAAATTGTTGGGCTGTGGCCATAGCATCAGGCTTCCAGCAGGAAAGCATATGCTACATTATTGCCATTTGGTCTGCATTGGATACCATAACCCCTGTCTATCCTTCCCTTTAAAAGTGAGCATTTTTTTCTCATTTCTGCATTGCATTATGGCTACATGGAAGTATATATTCTTTTGTAGCTCCATCTGACTATGGAATGTCAAAACTTAGATTCCATCTGTTTTAGCATGATTGTTATGTTTACTACTTGGCCCAGAAGAGTTTCTTTATGACGTTCTTCACAAAAATACTTGGGCTTTTTACATAGAAGCACGATAAATGTCAGTCATGTGTTTAACAGTGACACATGATTTAGCAAACTAAGGGCTTTTTCCATATCAAGGCTTGTTCTATTATTCATACTTCATGAACAAGGACATGTATTCATTGGCTGAATTTAATTCGGTAGGCCAATCACCAGATCTCACTTGTTTGAACAGATCTGGTGATGGATTTTAGCTATGGCTTTGTTGCCTTGGCAAATAAAATCATAGGATAATTCTGCGCCTCTACAGGGATGTGTGGTTTTCTCCGGATCATTTGTTAGTCATAACCATTGGCTGCAGTGACACGGGATTCTAATGTTCGGGCATTGTAGAGGCTGAAAATGTTAGATTTGGACAAAGAGCATGTGGAGACTGGACTTGTGATGAGTGTTGATAAAGATAAAGTCGGCATTGTAGATATGTATTTCCCCTTTCCTCTTACCTTTCTATATCAAGATACGGAAATCAAAATGATGCTAAAAAGTGTGGGGAGGTGTGTGAATGGATCGTGATCGCCACCAAGACATGGAGTGTAAGGATGAACACCACGTACCTTGGAAAAGGGAGATGAAGCATTCGCCAAAGGAACACTGTGAAGGTCGAACACGGTCCAAAGAGGACTGCCTATGGATGTAGACGGTTGCCCGATAGACCGTTCATAGCGCTGGGATGAGAACACGGGATGAAGGTTGACTAACGCCTGAACGGTCCGAGGCACACCGTTGAAAGGAGAAGCACGGTCTACACGTGGCCGTGTACTCCTGAGAACGGACAAAAGTAGACCGCTTGACGTTGCCAAACTTCAGGTTGTGGGGGACCTGATCCTCCACCCCTTCCGGTCGGCCAGAGGGGATGGGCCTCGTGCTGTGCTTGTGTTGACCTGCAAAACAACTCAGAGAACGAGAAAACAAAACCCAAATCAGTCTTGGAATGTGTAGTAATTATAAAATAAAATGCAAAACTAACATGATAACATGGAGTGGGGGATACCTGGGGTGATTTTTAAACCCCTATAGGGCGTGAAAATAAGTGGGAGGTGTGAAAATGATGTGAAGACAGTAAAAAAATGTGGGTAGAAAATAAAGGAAATGAGCATGCAATGGGATGAGAGAACAACTAAAAGCCTAGACCAAAAGAAAGCAACACTAATACTCCCTGAACCGGAGGTACAAACGGACGTAGAGAGCCTCCCTCCCTGGCTATAGCTCGCTCAAAATCTCGGTAGTGCTTCGCCGTCGTCGCTGGATCTCCCCCTTTTCAAGCTTGGACTAAGGGTACTATTTATAGACCCCTGAAAGTCCAGCCCCGAATTAGGGTTTTCCAGTGATAATTAGGCCGGGAATATAAAATAAAATCTGTAGATAATACTCTAATCTCCCGCCCAGATCAAACGGGACCTCATTTGGTTGAGAAACCGTCGAGAAAAGGTCGAGGGAAGTTTGAGTTTTAACCGTAGGTGGAGAGAGAGAATCCAAACAGTCCATATATCTCGGTTTGGTACGCGATCGTTCGATAGGCCACCCAGCTCAATATGCGGTCCATTGCTAGACCGCCTATATGTGTCGGTGATAAATAAATAAAATGATAAATTATCCAATTATCCCACCGAACAGATCGGCTATCACGGCGCTGGACTCTCAGGATATAAACGGTCTAGAGATAGACCACTCAAGAAATCACACGGTCTAATGCTAGGCCGTGTATAACGTGTCGGTGATAAATCCAATAAAATAGGATAAATAGATAATTATCTGAAAGACCCACATGCTTAGGACTCTGAGAGATAAACGGTCTAATTCTAGCCGTTCAACCTGGGTAAACGGCTGGATCCCAAACCGTGCAGATGCTTTTCGGTGGAAATTCAGATAATTAAATAAATACCAAATAAATCGCTCTGAGCTTATAAATGGTCTTAAAACATACCGCCGAACACTACGCGGCCTATCGCTAGACCGCATACAGGCTGGGCGGTTGGAATTAATAAAAGGGCAAAAACGAGCCCATTTACCCTACAGACCAAGTGAGATCAAGGCCCATTAAGCCCAAATTCAAAAGCAAACTTAGCCAGGGAGGGAGATACCCATAAAATCAGCCCAAAGACATGCCTGAAAATGGCCCAATGAGTAATGGACAACTCGAGGCATCAAACTTGATGGTAAGATGAATGACCCAACTCATAGGCAAAAAACGGGTGTCAACAGATGCCCTTCCTTAACGTCCTCTTTGCAGGGGAGCGAGCGGAGGTGAAGCGAAGGCGAAATGGAACATGGAGATGAAGCGGAAATGAAGCGGAGCGGACTGAAAAGCAGGCGTTAAGGTAAAACGACACTCGTTTTCTCGCCAACAAGCGATAGGAGTTTTCTGGAAAACTCCGAACCAAACACAAGGAATAATTAGACCAAAACGACACCAGTCTGGAGAAATTATCTAAACGAAAAGGAAAACACATGACCAACCTCATGGGGGACACAATCCTTCGGACTAATGAGGAGATCGAAGCAAGCAGTGAAGAAAAGTAAAAGGGTAAACTAAAACTCCAGTCCGGGACTCTTAGTCAACCAAACCAGGTGAATAGACTAGAGAAAACCCTCCAACTCAGAGTGCAATGGCTTCTCTTACCCAAACCGTAAATGCACAATCATCCATCACAAACGAGACATTTTCAGACAAGCCATGAGTCGTGAACGCTCAAAAGATGCGTATGATGCATGCTGGGCTAAAATAAATGAAATCATTAAAACGAATGCAAAGAAAGTAAAAAATAGAAAGTACTCAATGATAATATTGCTAGACTGAGTCAAGACAGGGTCAAGAGTCTTCTTGCAACCACGGCGTGCGAGACAGAGTCCATCGTCCCCCACCTAAATCAACCGAGCGGCCTATCCAACGATTAACCGTATGCTCCTAGATCATCATCATTTGTGTTAAAGGGGAACATCAGATCCTAGAACACCCGGGCAACTAGCCGGTCCTTGAGAGGCTATAATAATGTAGATATCATATAGTAATGCAACAACGAGAAGGGATAGAGAGCATACCTGACTTACTTGCCAAGCGAAACAGCATTTTTTGTGGATTTGGATTTTTTTTATTTTTTTGTGGATTTTCAAATAAGATAACCAACAACATGAAAAAATAAGCACGAATAACATGAAAACATAACAACCAAATGAACGAAAGACAACATAACATAACTAAGAATGAACGAACAAGCAACATATGCAAAACACCACATAAACAAACAACAAGCATGAGAACGGAGGAAATAGTGGGACATGACAAAACATGGCAGGACGACACACACAGTTGGGACCAGATCATGGCGGGACAACACACCATGCAGAACAAAACCACATGCAACGGGACAGAGATACGTAGGACAATGACATCTAAGACAACCACAGGGGAGATGGCATAACACATGTGAAACAACCACATGGGACAAGGACACATGCAACACATGGCAGAACGAGATAACACGTGGAACTAGAACATGCCTGAGATGACCATAGATGGGACAAGGACACCTGGACGACGACTACAGGGGGACAACAGGGGAAATGACAAAATATGTTCTTCAATCGAGTCTAAGATTTGATGAAGGAGAACCGCCAGGTTCACGATCGTAAGGCGAAAAACCCTCTCATGGAGATATGAGGAGAATTAGGTAAAAGCTAAGCACAAGCTGGCTCCAGAACAGATCGAGAAACCAGATTGAAGAAGAGAACATATCAAAAGATGAGTGTGAACAGGAGATAGAGCGAAAGATGAAAAGCGAGGAAACTTCAATACCTGCAACCTGCACACTGAGCAAACATATTACGTATCTATCCTCAAGACAAAATACATAAGAAATAAAAGACATATATTTTTAGATTTTTTGCAATTTTTTTTGGGTTTTTTTTGAAATATTATATTTTTTTTATTTTTTTTTTGAAAATTTGACATCTTTGAATTTTTTTTGAGATTTTTGAACAATATTTGATTTTTTAAGATTTTTGACATATAGGCAAAGCTATCCGCATCATCCACAGACGAGCTCAAACTACTGGCCAGGGGTAATCATCCTACCTTTCTCATTAAAGACTTCCCTTGAGCATGGCGTGCATTTGAAGGTGGCTTACCACAACCAACCGCCTCAAAAGAACGGTGCCCCTACTAAGGTCATACTCGGGATACAACCCAGCCTAAGAGGGAAAAGCAGAAGAAAATTTGAAGACAAGCTTTGTGCAGGATGTGAGACATCAGGACTTGAATTTCTTCCAGGGCACTACCCCTCAAAGATACAGTCTGTTGCGCCAGGATTTTGTGTCTTTGATTTTTAGACCCATATTTTTCAGGCATGCATGCGACCGGGCTCATGACGTCCCGCGGGGAACTGTATTGCCACTCTCGTCATGTCTTCCAATCATAATTTTGCATTGAATTATTTTGTCAAGTTGGGAGCCCTTATTGGCCAGATTGTACATGAAAGCTCACATTTGAGGGTTAAGACTGCCCCTATTTGAGACCTCTCCCGTATTGGAGATTACCTAGGTTGGTCATCTCATCCATCAATCTCTTGCCCCTTGCATTTGGCCGAGCAGAGAAAAGAAAAGACCTTTGCGCATACCCATAGTATGGCCAAAGTAGCAACGGTGTTACTCAGAGAGGTCGGCTATGGCTTGCCGTGTGGTGTGTGAAAATCCATGCTAAAAGGTCACCCTCAACAATCGGGAAAAGAAACTAGACTCCCAGCACAGAGCTGTCACCAGCCTAAGAATGTGCAGAAGTGAACTCGTTTTGATCTTAACTTAACTATGCAAATTTCTAAAAGTGACTTAACCATATTAAAGAACCAACATTATAACAATGCACATGCATAATAATAGAATAATGAAAATGAAAGCATATTCTTACACAAAATAAAGATACCTTACAAATCCATAGTGTGAAAAATAGTATCCTGAAGCGATCTTGACCCTCGAGCCTTGAACAACACGAGCTTTGCATTCCTTGCTTGACAAGACAAAGTGGGAGAGGACAACAAAGGATCGACGTTCCTCTACACGGAGGAGTGGCAGACACCAAACTGGATGAATAAGGATAAAAAGGAAGAGAGACGAGGGCAAGAACTCCCTCGCTAAGGCATAGAGGCCCTGATAACAAGAAACCGGATACAGAATAAACCAGATCAGCTGGGATCAAGGCGAACTAAAGCCTCAAAATCAACAAGAAAAAGGGTAAGAACCCTGAAAGGGTGAGGGGGAATGAGTAGGAAGATGAGAAGAAAAATCATCCGACGTAGTCGGAGAAGGAGAATGAGAGTCACCCGCCAAAGGCGGGGAAGAAGTAGCGTGATCGCCTGACAAAGTCAGGGAAAAGGAAAGAAGATCACCCAGCAAGGTCGGGGAAAGAAAAGGGTAATCGCCCGACACGGTCGGGGAAGGATTAGAAAAATCACCCGACAAGGTCGGGGAATAAGCATGAGAAACCCCCGACGGGGTCAGGGAAAATGAATGAGAAGTGGAATCCGGACATACCTAGGGAGGAAAATTGAAAGAAGTCCTTAGATCTGGAGAAAAGGAGGACATAGGCCGAGACCTAGAATGGTGAGGATAGGAGAAGATGGTAGAAAGGTGATCGGGTGATGGAAGGTACACCACCCAAGGATAGAAACTGAACAAGAGAAATGATGAATGAGAGGAATCAGCATTAGGTGGAGTGGACCCCCGAGTGCACGGCGGACCACCCCTGAACTTACGCTGTCGCCTCTTCTTAGTGGGAATCTCCTTGAAACAAATCTGCTTGGCGCGGACCCGGGCCTTCAAGCTTCTTGACCTGCCATGTCTTCTCAGATAACGAGCCCACCTGGCAGATGGCCTGGCCCGATTATGAATATGCAGTTTTATTGGGGCGATTGACCCTAGACACGCAGTGGTAACCATGGGCGGACATTTCTAAATAACCAACCCCTCGGGATGAATATCAGAAAGCAGTGGAGTTTTGTTGCTTGGCACCAGAAGCATGAGATTTGGCATCTCCACTTGGCAGTTGGGCATGAAGCATAACTCCCTTACCAAAAGTGTAGGACGATATTGAGGGAGGGTAATGCGTGGCGTTGAAGTGGTCGTCTCGTCAACAAACCGAGGGAGATTACATAACAAGTGTAGAACGCCCCTAGCCAACCTTAAAAATACGGCCAATTGTGCCTTGAACATGGAACTTAGCAGGCTCTTGGCGGCCGTATGGGTTAGCACAATATGAGTGGAGAATCCCACCTGGCTAGTGAATTGAATAGCAACCGAGTGAGAGGAGATAACTGCGTCAGTAGTCGATCCTCCGGCAAACAATGAGACTGCTACCGGCCTCACTCGAGAAGAAACTGGCACTAGCGCTAAGGAGCTTCTCTTGGCAACCGTCTTCAAAAGTGTAGGCTCCTCATCCCTAAAATAGCCAGGGGCCAGAACTCGGACCGACATGCGGCAAATGAAATCCTGAATCTTGGAATGCACAATTGAAGCTTGGCTCGGCTTATCATCTCCCTGGGGACTAGACCCAAGGGGCACCAAAGGTAATAAACGCCCGCTCCGTGGGGTGGAAAGTGATAGAGAAGGGGCAGAGGAAAGAGGTTTAGAAGGCGTTGGGAGTGGTAATGCGGGTGACGGAGGGGTAGCGGTGATGACAGGATCTGGTGGAGGCAAAGGCAAATGTGGAGGTATAGGTGTGGGCTTGGCCTGCTCAGGTTCGTACAACGATAGCGAAAGGGGTAGCAAAGGTGGTGGAGGTGATGGAGGTGGAATAGGGACCTTTGGGAGAGAAGGCGATGGTGATGGTAATGGGGGTAATGGAGATGGCGGAGAGGGTGATATGGTTAATGAAGGTAATGAAGATGGAGGTGGAGAAAGCGGTGAGGCAGAAGAAGTGGCAGGTCGTGGCACCCGTCGTTGACGTATCGACACGATGCGTCGAGCGGCGTTGCGGGTAGGAGCGGTGGTGGAAACGGGAGTAGAAGAAGTAGAGACACTTACCTGAGCAGAGGCTTGGGTAAATAGAGGAGATGGGGTAGGAGAGGACGGAGGAGAGGGTAATGGGGTAGGTGAAGTAGAAGACGGAGCGGATGCTTCATTGATTAAAGAACCACAGGGGTGCCCCTGGCCTTGTAGTGGAGACGGCTGCCTAGGCGGCACTTGCTGCTACTGCTGTTTGCTGCGGAGATCTAAAATAACTTCATGCACGACAGCCCAATCAATCATCTTCTTGTCTTCCAAACCATAAACAAATTCCCAGAACTCGGGGCAATCCTCGACCAAATGCCCCTGCTGACGATGAAACTCACAAAAATGGAGCAAATTTCCGACCGCGGATTGGCAAGTCATAACCGGAGGAAGTTGCAATGTGCAAGTGGCCATCAAAGCCCTGAAAATATCTGTAAAGGATTCCGACAACGGAGGATGAGGAGCCCGCTTCAGACAAGGTGGATGCCGAGGGGTATGGGAAGGTAATGGAGATGGTAGTGGGGGTTACGTAGGCAATGGCAATTGCGTAGGTAAGGGTGTAGGGCTAGTGAGTGGATTTGGTGGAGGCGTGTATGGAGTAGGAATGTAGTGAACGGCATCTACCCACTCGGGGTGTGGAATTCCCTTGACCGAAGATGGAGAGGATTGCCTCTGGGAGGCAGCATGTTGATGCATGGGAGGTTGATATGTGGGGGTATATGGGTAAGTGGGGATGGAATGCTGACTCGTGGAGGGATACGTGGCGGAGGGTTGACTCGTGGAGGATGACGGATGGGAGGCGTATGTGGGTGTAGGAGGTGAGGGAGACTCGGGGTCAAGGGAACCTAGGAATTGTTGGCGAATGAAACGGGCTCGGCTGTAAAGCTGTTGCCAGGAGGTGATATCATTCAAGGCTAAGATAAAGCGGTACTCGGGCGTTGCATTAGAAATAATCATTTTGATTTGCTCTCCCTCCGGAATATGCCCCGGGACTTGAGCGGCCAAGCGACGCCAACGGTCGGCAAAGGTCGAGAACTCCTCGTCGGGCTTCATCTTCTCATGGGCCAGATCAACCATAGAGTACTTGGGCTCATCCTGGTCTTGATGTTGCTGAATGAATTTCTCTTGTACAACTTGAAAATTCACCACTTACTCTTACGACAATGAAAAGAACCAATCCCGGGCCGGGCCCTCTAGTAACAGACCAAATAAATAGGCCATCAAGCATTGGTCATGTTGGAATTGGACCGACTCATACATGAACTCCTTTAAGTGCACATAGGGGTCACCGACTCCACCATAGTGGCGATATGCGAGAATTTGTGAATGCGGTGGAAGCTGAAGACCTTCGAATGCGAATGGGACACTTAAAGAAGTTTGAGGATCAATTCGGCGTTGAACTTCATCAAGTTGGCGTTGGGCTTGAGCAATCATCTCCTTGATGGGGAGAGACCGAGAAGCATGCGTGCCAGCCTGTGCAAGAGAGTGTGAATTTAGACCAGGATTGTGATATTGGGCCAGATAAGGGGATCCATCCGGAGAAGAAGAAAAGCCCATCCCAGGAGTGGAAGGATATGCGGGCTTGGAAGAATCATGAAAATGAGGATAAGGACCCGCCGGGCCAACAGCAAAAGGAGTGTGCCCGTTAAGAGAAGTAAGCCCATTAAAAGAATAAGAGGGCTCATTAAAGAAAGGGGGCCCACTAAGAGTAGGCGAGGGGGGCCCGTTACGAGAGTGAGGCCCGTTAAGATGATTGGCAATGAACTTTTGGGCCTGGACAGGGCCAAGAGGTGATAAATGGGCCAAGAGACTTGCTTATGTCTTGAAAGGGCCACGAGAAGATGGGCCCGTGTGGGAAGAGGGATCCACGCAGGAATATGAAGGCGAATAAGAATGGTACAGAGGGTTGATGTGGTGCTCCATGGGAGAAATGGAGACTAAACACCAGGAAAATCAAGGGAATACAAGGAGAGAAATAAGGGTTCAGTGACACAAGAAGGGAGCTGACTTAACGATATAAGGGAAAAGAAGAACAACAGAGCCCTAGGACAATGAGACTAGTCAAACGGACACACAGAATGAGCTAGGCTAAATGGGCCTAACGATAAAACCTATATGAATGATGGGGGGAATGCAACACAAACACCACAAATGGGCCTGGATAGGCCCCAAACAATACGACCAATATGAAGAGGTCACCCAAGTCAAACAAGTTTGAAATGATGGGAAATATTTTATTGTCAAAGTTCTGGGCCTTTTAATGATTTGAATTAAGATTAACTCCCTCCAGATAGGAAACCTATAGGGAATAAGGTCTGAACTATGGGTTTGACTAAGGTTGATCCCTCACAACGTATGCAAAATGTGAAACCATGGGGTGGGAAGGTACAACCAGCCCGGCGTCCGTGTGAGAATCCACGGCACACGGGGACTTACGGAGGTTCCGGATAAGGTCATCTAGTCGGCTCCAAAGAATATGGAGACGAGATGATCCCCTACCAGGGTAGGAATGCAACTACAATATGATAAAAATGCATGGACCTATGTGCACCGGAGTGCATGCAAAGTCTAGCCTAAAACTAACAAAAAATGATCAAATCAATATGGCAAGTATAATACAATGATACATAACAACCAGGGGGAGATGAGATGCACCCAAAATGAATACGAAACGATATGAAATAACACACAACTATCAACCTCGGGGTGCACTGTAGCAAGAACGCGGTCTGATGGGAGACCGCTTAGGGAGTGTAGACGGCCCTGGGAAGGACCGTTCGGTAACAGGGAGTAGTAAAAATAATAAAAGCACAGAGCTGAAATGGAATGAAATGATTAAGATCTATGCGTACCTGAGGGAACTGCGCGGTCTGTCGATCGTCCGCCAAACCTGTAGAACGGCCCTTATAGGACCGTGGAAGTGAACAGGCTCACAGAAATATGGAACGCAGGAATGCATGCAAAGAAGACTTGCACGGTCTATTATAGGTCCGTGCAAACTTATACACGGCCCGAAGAGGACCGTTGACAATGACAAACCCACAGAAGAACAAATGGCAAGAACGTACCTGAAACTGCCATGAACGGTCTATCGACAGACTGTGGACAAATATACACAGCCCGAAGTAGACCGTATAAAATAATAAGCTCACGAAAATGGAAGTAGAGATGGACCTAAGACAGTACAGTCTATCGACCGGCCGCTGGAACGTTTAAACGGTCCTGAGAGAACTGCGTAGAACTCTGGGAACAGAAAACAGCAGCGGACAACACGGCAAACTCAAAAGGGCCAAGAACTTACTAAAACACACCAGGAAGCATGTCAACACAATCAAAAGTACTATGGGCACTAGGCGTCCCACCGTGATCGCCAAAAAATAGGATGTAGATATGTATTTCCCCTTTCCTCTTACCTTTCTATATCAAGATACGGAAATCAAAATGATGCTAAAAAGGGTGGGGAGGTGTGTGAATGGATCGTGATCGCCACCAAGACATGGAGTGTAAGGATGAACACCACGTACCTTGGAAAAGGGAGATGAAGCACTCGCCAAAGGAACACTGTGAAGGTCGAACACGGTCCAAAGAGGACTGCCTATGGATGTAGACGGCTGCCCGGTAGACCGCTCACAGTGCTGGGATGAGAACACGGGATGAAGGTTGACTAACGCCTGAATGGTCCGAGGCACACCATTGAAAGGAGAAGCACGGTCTACACGTGGCCGTGTACTCCTGAGAACGGACAGAAGTAGACCACTTGACGTTGCCAAACTTCAAGTTGTGGGGGACCTGATCCTCCACCCCTTCCGGCCGGCCAGAGGGGATGGGCCTTGTGCTGTGCTTGTGTTGACCTGCAAAACAACTCAGAGAACGAGAAAACAAAACCCAAATCAGTCCTGGAATGTGTAGTAATTATAAAATAAAATGCAAAACTAACATGATAACATGGAGTGGGGGATACCTGGGGTGATTTTTAAACCCCAATACGGCGTGAAAACAAATGGGAGGTGTGAAAATGATGTGAAGACAGTAAAAAAAACGTGGGTAGAAGATAAAGGAAATGAGCATGCAATGGGATGAGAGAACAACTAAAAGCCTAGACCAAAAGAAAGCAACACTAATACTCCCTGAACCGGAGGCACAAATGGACGTAGAGAGCCTCCCTCTCTGGCTATAGCTCGCTCAAAATCTCGGCAGTGCTTCACCGTCGTCGCTGGATCTCCCCCTTTTCAAGCTTGGACTAAGGGTACTATTTATAGACCCCTGAAAGTGCAGCCCTGAATTAGGGTTTTCCAGTGATAATTAGGTCGGGAATATAAAATAAAATATGTAGATAATACTCTAATCTCCCGCCCAGATCAAACGGGACCTCATTTGGTTGAGAAACCGCCGAGAAAAGGTCGAGGGAAGTTTGAGTTTTAACCGTAGGTGGAGAGAGAAAATCCAAACAGTCCATATATCTCGGTCTGGTACGCGATCGTTCGATAGGCCGCCCAGCTCAATATGCGGTCCATTGCTAGACCGCCTACAGGTGTCGGTGATAAATAAATAAAATGATAAATTATCCAATTATCCAATCGAACAGACCGGCTATCACGGCGCTGGACTCTCAAGATATAAACGGTCTAGAGATAGACCACTCAAGAAATCACACGGTCTAATGCTAGGCCGTGTATAACGTGTCGGTGATAAATCCAATAAAATAGGATAAATAGATAATTATCTGAAAGACCCACATGCTTAGGACTCTGAGAGATAAACGGTCTAATTCTAGCCGTTCAACCTGGGTAAACGGTTGGATCCCAAACCGTGCAGATGCTTTTCGATGGAAATTCAGATAATTAAATAAATACCAAATAAATCGCTCTGAGCTTATAAACGGTCTTAAAACATACCGCCCAACACTACGCGGCCTATCGCTAGACCGCATACAGGCTGGGCGGTTGGAATTAATAAAAGGGCAAAAACGAGCCCATTTACCCTACAGACCAAGTGAGATCAAGGCCCATTAAGCCCAAATTCAAAAGCAAACTTAGCCAGGGAGGGAGATACCCATAAAATCAGCTCAAAGACATGCCGGAAAATGGCCCAATGAGTAATGGACAACTCGAGGCATCAAACTTGATGGTAAGACGAATGACCCAACTCATAGGCAAAAAACGGGTGTCAACAGTCATGGGACGACAAATTAGAACACACAGACACACGCACACACATAGCCCTCCCCCTCCCACCCTCTCTCACTCTCACACACAGACACACGCACACAGACACATAGGGAGGGGGAGGGGCTTCGCGGGATATGCCGGCGGAGGGGAGGGGAGGGGCCAAAGGAGGATGGGATGGAGGGATTTTTTTTTAAAATTTGAGTGTGTGTGTGTGATATTTTTTTATTTTGGAGGGTGGGAAGATTTTTTTTTTAAATGAGAGAGGGAAGGGGGCGAGGAAGAGGATGGGAGGGTGATGGGAGGGGGATGAGGGGAATGTGTATGTGAATTAATTTTTTTGACAGGTGTGGATGCCGATATGAATGTGTACAACGATGAGAGGATGTAGGAGGAGCTGGTGGAGTGGCTCGAGGGCTAAAGTATTAGAGGAGGAACAAAGGGAGGGATCAAGTGTTCGTCTGCCAAGACCCCAATGCGTTCTTCAAGGTGATCAACCATGTCACGCCTGAAGCTTTTAATACAGCGGAAGGAATCTCGGCAACGTGGACAGTCGGCATGGTAAGCCTCTCGCAAGTAAGAAATCAGAGCGCAAGATAATCACATAAAAGTAATTGCACAAGTAATTGCTCAAAACTCCAACTTTATTTCATAATAATAATAACCAAAAAAGTACATAAGACCATTACTTTTGACATCCTTACATCATACGACTCAAGAAATTAAAAATTAGAATATGACTCGACTAAACACTAGATAACTAGGGCTTCTCTCATTCCAATGGACCATCAATCGCTCTCGGACCCGATACTTGCATAATCTGAATCCGATTCACTAGTATCTCTTGAAAAAAAAAAGAGAAAGTAGGTATCAGCACACATGCCGAGTAGGTATCTTCATATCAACATGAAGGCAATATTTAAGTGATTAACATTTTAGCTCTAGAATGAAGATAAAAATGAGAATGCGTCAAATCATACGGCATAAACTAAAATAACTAAGAATATAGAGTCATAAGATATCTGAGTAAGTAGACATGATCGAGTACATAACATGAACAAGCAAGATTTAATCCGGTAGATGTAAATTTGGCCTTTCATGAACAAGAAAGTACTTGTCATAACCATAAAGGCTATGCACTAGAAAGTTATGTAACGAGAATGTACTAGCAAGCATGTAACTTCACAAGAATACCTCGTGAGTATTCGTCGGTATCTGTGGATTTTACCAATTTATAAAAAAAGTACCCCCAGCGTAATGCAACGCCAGTGTTCATCATACCCCATGGTTTATAGTATGTTTCCGGCTATCTGTCGAGGGGACTAGAGTGGAGCTCTTGGACACTGTCCGTGCCCGCTCTTGCATCTTCAAGTTATAAATCAAGCTACTTCCACGAAAATAAATATGGCCAATAATGTAACAAATTCAAATTATGGTTCCACGATAACAATATCAAGGTAAGAATGCTCCAAAACTGATATGAGATTTCAAAGAAGAATTAAAAGAACATTATGCTACGGCGACATTCCGGCAACATAACGGTACATTAATTAAGTTCCATAACTTAACATTAACTTGTTACACATAGATTGGGAATCCAGATAATACTAAGATCATCCAAGAATAGAATTTAAACAACCCTTAGGTCAAACCTCGGGTTATGAACCTGATAGAAAGCGACGGTCATTTACTGGTCCGTTTCATGCAGAAGACGGTCACAGTCAGGCCACTTAAACAATACTAGCAGTCCGGTGAAGGCCGCAACTAAACTGTGTCAACCAGAGCGAAGGAAAAGTCGACACTTGAGGAACTCTGGAACAATTGTGGTCTCAAGGTGGCCGTTTTATGACAAAGACGGTCTGAGTAGGACCGCTAAGTAACAGTGACGGTCTCCTAGAGGTTCGCAATTAACCAGGGTATAGAAAGTAAAACATTGGTCACGTGAGTGCTCTCTAGACAAGTTGGGCTTTAAGGGTACAAGCACCTCGGCGTCCTAGTGGGAATCCCAGGCTCACGGAGTCTTACGGAGGCCTTGAAACATGATCCCCTACTCTGACAGAAGGAATATCCGGCGGAGAGGTTCACAAGTCCAAGAGATGTGTCTATAAGTGCAACGTGTATCTAATGGTCGCATATCGGAGTATACGCCATGTACTTAAGAAAATGACTCAAGAGATGAGAGTGAGCGATAAAACACTCGGTTAAACCATGATAATAACACCACATAGATCTCCTTCATAACATGGAAATTATTTAATTACAAAATTATAACATTTAGGCATGAAATTACATAATAATGAAAATAATGTTTAAAATCATGCACATGCTGAAATAGGGTTTCTAACAGTAAGTTTAAAACATGATAGTACGAGAAATATCATAGTTATAATGTTAATAAATATGGAAAAGTCAATTGGGTTCAAACTGGTTCGCATAACCAAATAGCGGTCAGGGTCTGGCCGCATAGGGGTCCAGACGGTCTTGCGATAGACCACTGTTATATGCAGCGGTCACTTTATTGACCGTTATTTGTCTGACAAATAGAAGCTGTAAAATAGTTAAATAAAACGCTAATCTAGGACATGTTATGCATGGAAAATGATGTAACATCGTAGCTAAGACATGTTAGAAGATAATTAGGCCATGAATATGCATAGGTTGTGAGAATTAGGTAAGAATTTCATCTTAATTGCATTAAGGCTAAGTTCATGCATGGAAAATATGGTAACTTGCGTAGTCTCAATAAAACACAAAATACTCCAAGCACCATGCATGAAAACGACTGAAAATTGAGGTCTTTTACTCCTAACATCAAGTTTAAGCCGTTCATGAGATAACCTACCTCTAGACAGAGCTCTAAACTTTGAATTTTGGGCTGGAAAATGACCCTAATTCATGTTTGTCCTGAATCGAATTAGCAACTTTGTGACCTTCTAACTTCTGATCCTTTTTACCTATGACCAGGAAACTTAGAGGGTAAGAAGAGAGTACTAAAATGAATAAATAATTCTAAAGAACTCATATCTAATTATCTCGTTTATGGTTTCTAATTCACTGATCAATCTGGGTCGTTCGCACAAGTTCCTAGGTTACTTGCACCGAACCAGCGTCTTTGCAGGCTTCTAACTTCCTGTAGGCTTGATCTTCTAGAACGAAATTTTGAGGAAAGTTAGACCTTACTATCATGAACAAATTCATCTAAAGAACTTATCTCTAATTTGGCCTCTTTACCTTAGTTCCACGCGAGCCAAAAGTAAGGGTTACACAGGTGAGACTTAAGGTCTATTTATAGGATTTAGCTAGGGTTTTGAGGATTTGGATGAACCTAGAGTCCTAAATTAGAGTAAAGTCTATCCCTAGAGAGTTCTAGAGAGCCATCTATGCCAAGTAGCTTCGATCTAAAGATGATTAGGTTGCCAAAGATCCCAGCTTTTCAAGCCTTCTTTGCTGTTCGGATCTGCCTGTCAATAGCGGTCACATGAGGACCGCTTTGGACATCATGCGGTCTCGCGATAGACCGTTTTTATCCTAGAGCGCTGAATTTCGAAATTGATTCAAACTCTTTTGTTATTTATCCTCTATTTATCCTTAAATTAACCTATTTATCTCCTAATTCCGTAAATACATCAATTTAAGCTTCTAGAAGATGGGCCAAATCTTGTGGGCTTGGGTTTAGGTTCTTTGGGATTATTTAAAAGGGCTAGGTCAATCAATGAATATAGGATCTTAATATTTTGCTTTAATTAATTCAATTTCATCTAATAATCTATTTATTTCTAGAAAAATCTTAGAAAATCTTATAAAAATTTTAGAAAATTCTAAAATACTTTACATAAATTTTGGGGTATTACACCCTCCCCCACTTAAGAGAATTTGGTCCCCAAATTCAATTCATAGATTTTATGGAGAGTGTACTTACAGTTGAATAGCTCGGGAAATCTCCTACGCATGACTTCTTCTGTCTCCCATGTAGCATCTTGATCCGATCCTTTATTCCACCAAGTTTTTACCATGGGAATGGTTTTATTTCGAAGTTGATGTACCTATCGATCAATGATTTTGTAAGGCCTTTGCTCGTACGTCAAATCTTTTTGAATCTCCAGATTATCATAAGTGATAACGTGGAACGGATCATAGACATATCTTTTCAACATAGAGACATGGAATACATCATCAACTCCTGCCAGCTGTGGAGGCAATGCTAGACGATACGCCACTTCTCCCACTCTTTCAAAATTTTCAAAAGGGCCAATGAATCTTGGTGTAAGCTTGCCTTTAATACCAAACCTGCGAATACCATGACCAGGGAAACCTTGAGAAATACATGCTCTCCCACCTGAAATTTCAGGTCACGCCTTCGGTTATCAGCATAGGACTTTTGCCTATCTTGGGCCATCTTGAGTCTTTCTCTTATCACTTTCACCTTGTCGGTTGTATCTCGAACAAGGTCAGGGCCTAGAATTTATCTTTCACCGACCTCGTCCCAGCATATAGGTGTACGGCAACTTCTTCCATATAATGTCTCAAACGGTGTCATTTGAATGCTAGCTTGGTAGCTATTATTGTAGGCAAACTCCACTAATGGTAAATGGTCGTGCCAGCTTCCACCGAAGTCTATAACACATGCTCTTAGCATATCTTCCACCACTTGATTTGTCCTTTTGGTTTGTCCATCAGTTTGTGGATGAAATGCAGTGCTAAAATTCAATCGGGTCCCTAAAGAATATTGTAGACCCTTCCAGAATTGTGAAGTAAATCGAGGGTCTCGATCACAAATAATGGTGACAGGGACACCATGCAATTTAACAATCTCCTTTATATATAAAGCAACCAAGATATCCACAGACCATCGACTTTTAATAGGTAGAAAATGAGCCGATTTTGTTAAACGGTCTATGATCACCCATATCTCATCATGTCCTCCTCTTGATTTAGGCAGCCCCATGATAAAATCCATCATACTCTCCCATTTTCATTCCGGAATTTTCAAGGGATGTAGTTTTCTAGTAGGCTTTTGATGTTCTACCTTAATTCGTTGACAAGTAAGGCAACGTGACATATAGTCCGCTATCTCTCTCTTCATATTGGGCCACCAATAATTTCTTTTAAGGTCTTGATACATCTTGGTAGCACCAGGGTGAACAGTATACTTAGATTTATGAGCTTCTTCTAAGATCATCTTCTTAGTACCATCATGATCTGGAATACAAGTACGACCTCGAAACAATAATCTTCCATCGTTTGCAACAACAAAATCCGGTCGTTGCTCCATATCAGCCTTAATCTCTAATAACATAGGGTCATTCTCTTGTAACTTGACTAGATCTTCAATCAATGTAGGTTGTGTCCGGATATTGGCTATAAAGCAATCTTCTTTCTTCATATCAACATCTAAATTCAATTGAGCAAATTTAGAAATAAGATTAGTCATACCTTCCAGAAGACTTGACAGCTTTCCCACTGGTTTTCTACTGAGCGCATCAGCTACAACATTCGCCTTGCCTGGATGATATTGAATATCGAAATCAAAGTCCTTGAGATACTCCAGCCATCGCCTTTGCCTCATATTCAACTCCTTTTGAGAAAAGAGGTATTTCAGGCTCTTATGATCTGAATATACAGTAAATTTCTCCCCATAAAGATAATGATGCCAAATCTTCAAGGCGAATATGACAGCAGCCAGCTCTAGGTCATGAATAGGATAATTCTCCTCATGCCGCTTCAATTGTCTTGAAGCGTAGCAAATCACCTTGCCATTTTGCATGAGCACGCACCCTAGGCCAATGCCGGATGCATCAGTATAAATTTCAAATGTACCACCTTCAACAGGCAAAGCCAGTACAGGTGCCGTGGTGAGATGCTCCTTAAGAGTCAAGAATTTTTTTTCACATTCCTTTGTCCACTTGAAAGGGTTTTCTTTTCTAGTGAGTCTTGTTAAAGGAGCGGCGATTTTGGAGAAATCTTTGATAAACCGCCTATAGTAACCAGCCAGGCCAATGAAACTCCAAACTTCAGATACGGTGTTCGAGCGGCTCCAGTTCTTAACAGCTTCAACTTTAGAAGGATCTACTGCAATGTCTTCTTTAGAAATAATGTGGCCAAGAAAAGAAACCTCCTTAAGTCAAAATTCACATTTGTTCAACTTAGCATAGAGTTGGTGTTCCTGTAAGGTTCGCAAAGCAACCCTTAGATGTTCCTTGTGTTCCTCCTTTGTCTTAGAATAGATAAGGATATCATCAATGAAGATGCCCACAAATTGGTCAAGATAAGGCCGAAACACATTGTTCATTAGTTGCATAAATGCGGCCGGGGCATTAGTTAACCCGAACGGCATTACCACGAATTCATAGTGCCCGTATCTGCTTCAAAAAGTAGTCTTGTAAATATCTTCCTCCTTGATCCTTAGTTGATGATAGCCCGACCTGAGGTCGATCTTGGAGAAGTACTCCGCACCAGAAAGTTGGTCAAATAGCTTATCAATACGCGGCAGTGGATATTTGTTCTTAATGGTAAGTTGATTCAACTGCTGGTAGTCGATGCATAACCTGAGGGAACCATCCTTTTTCTTGACAAATAAGATCGGCGCACCCCAAGGGGATGTGCTAGGTCGAATGAAGCCTTTTTCTAGCAACTCTTGAAGTTGCTTCTTTAATTCCTTCAACTCCGTGGGGGACATCTTATAAGGAGTTGTTGACACAGGTGCTGCTCTGGGAACAAGTTCAATGGAGAAGTTTACTTCCCTTTCGGATGGTAAACTGGGTAGATCCAATGGGAACACATCGGGAAACTCATTCACAATGGGAATATCTTCTAAGATGATTTCCTTGGACTCAGTGGTGATTACGGAGGGAAGAAAAGCTTCACATCCTTGCGAAATGAGTTTGCAAGCATGAAGAGGTGACATAAGGGTAGGATGTTTCCTATACTTGATGTCAAGAAAGGAAAATTGCGGGATATCTAGTTTTCGAAAAGAGATTATTCTATTGCGGCAATTTATATAGGCATCCTGGTCTACAAGCCAATCTACACCTAGGATAACATCGTAGCCTTCCATGTCAAGGCATACGAGGTTTGCAGGGAGATTATGACCTTCTACCATTACCTCGCTATCGGGGTAGTGAGTTGTAAGTTTAGTTCCAGGACCTAAGGGTGTGGTGATCGCTAGGTCCGAGGGTAGAGGAACTGATGAAACTGGCAAGGTTTTTGCAAAAGCAGTAGATATAAAAGAATGAGAAGCACCAGTATTAAATAACACGAATGTAGGATGTGAATAGATTTGAACAGTACCTTCCATTGGCCCATCATTCTTGGGCGCCTCTTCATCATCCAGAACAGCGTTAAGACGAGCCTGTCGCTTGCGTCCACCACTAGAAGATTGATCTTTCATAAAGGGGCAATCCGACATGCAATGCTCCCGGCTTCCACATCTCTAGCAAGCGCCGAGACGCTTCCAACACTCCTCGGCCGTGTGGCCGAATTTCTCTCAAAACGTGCAAGCCGTCATGACTTGCTTATCTTCCTCATTCGCCTTTTTGTTCTTGTGGTAGCCACTACCACTCCCATTCCAGGATCTCTTCTTACTATCACGGGATTTGTAAGGTTCCGTGATGCTAAACTTCTCCTTTCCACGCCGATCAGACTTTCGATTCGGCTCCTCCCATTTGCCTTTAAGTTCATCAACCTTCTCCAAGGTTCGTTCACACAAATGTGCCCGTTGGACCATCTCTGCATAGGTCCGAATATTTTGC
Organism: Amorphophallus konjac; assembly: GCA_022559845.1. NCBI lineage: Eukaryota > Viridiplantae > Streptophyta > Magnoliopsida > Alismatales > Araceae > Amorphophallus > Amorphophallus konjac. The sequence goes on along the minus strand of CM040121.1, from coordinate 269,028,554 downwards.
CAGCCCAGTTGCTGGATGAAGATGGGCCGCAGCCCGTCCAGAAAGTGATTAGCTTTGAGAAGATCAGTGCTCACTAAATGCTGAGCATAGGGTGCTAGGCGAGAGAATTGCAGCTTATACTCTGCCACCGTCATCATGCCTTGACGTATCGAAGCGAACTCTGCCGCCTTCCTCTCCTTGACATGTTCGGAGAAGTATTTTTCTTGGAAGAGGGTGAAGAATCCCTCCCAAGTGTGTGGTGCGTCTGTAGGCGGGGCTGGAATAGACTTCCACCAAGTATGCGCATCCTTGTTGAGTTGGAACGTGGCGAGGCGAACCTTCTCTTGGTCGGCACATTACATGACCTCGACCATGCGGTTCATTTCATCGATCCGGTTCTCAGCTTCATCTGGGTTGGAAGAGCCAGAAAATTGTAGAGGATTTAAACTTCAGAAATTCCTATGTAAGTCGTCGGCACCAGCCCTTGCACCGGCTTGAGCCATATTCTGAAGTGCCTGGGTAAGACCTGCAACAGTTTGTTGCATTCTATCCCAATCAACACGGTGAGCCATCGTAGGAATGAGGTACCTGAGAAGAGTAATAGATTTGTTAATTCTAATGGAATTGGTGGGTTAATCTTAGAGATAATTTTTAATTAGTATCTCATCCCAGGTTCTACCCAATTGCTCTCATGGGTTGGGAATTTCTTTCTTTGTTTCATAGGTAGGGGTCCTTAAGCCTTGGACATAACTTTTGACATGACATCTTTCCTAGGAATAAGTAAGTCCTAAGACCTATGCTCTGATACAATTTTAACTCTCACGCCCCGAGCTTTTAATACAGCGGAAGGAATCTCGACAACGTGGATAGCCAGCATGGTAAGTCTCTCGCAAGCAAGAAATCAGAGCGCAAGACAATCACATAAAAGTAATTGCACAAGTAATTGCTAAAAACTCTAACTTTATTTTATAATAACAATAACCAAAAAAGTACATAAGATCATTACTTTTGACATCCTTACATCATATGACTCAAGAAATCGAAAATTACAATATGACTCGACTAAACACTAGATAACTAGGGCTTCTCTCATTCCAATGGACCATCAATCGCTCTCCGACCCGTTACTTGCATAATCTGAATCCGATTCACTAGTATCTCCTAAAAAAAGAGAAAGTAGGTATGCACACACATGCCCAGTAAGTATCTTAGTATCAACATGAAGGCAATATTTAAGTGATTAACATTTTAGCTCTAGAATGAAGATAAAAATGAGAATGCGGTAAATCATATGGCATAAACTAAAATAACTAAGAATATAGAGTCATGAGATATCTGAGCAAGTAGACATGATCGAGTATATAACATGAACAAGCAAGATTTAATCATGTATATGTAAATTTGGCCTTTCATGAATAAGAAAGTACTTGTTATAACCATAAAGGCTATGCACTAGAAAATCATGTAACGAGAATGTACTAGCAAGTATGTAACTTCACAAGAATGTCTCGTGAGTATTCGTGGGTATCCGTGGATTTCACCAGTTTATAAAAAAAGGACTCCCAGCGTAATGCGACGCTAGTGTTCATCATACCCCATGGTTTATAGTATGTTTCCGGCTATCTGCCGAGGGGACTAGAGTGGAGCCCTTGGACACTGTTCGTGCCCGCTCTTGTATCTTCAAGTTATAAATCAAGCTACTTCTATGAAAATAAATATGGCCAATAATGTAACAAGTTCAAACTATGGTTCCACGATAACAATATCAAGGTAAGAATGCTCCAAAACTGATATGATATTTCAAAGAAGAATTAGAATAACATTATGCTACGGCGGCATTCCGGCAGCATAACGGTACATTAATTAAATTCCATAACTTAACATTAACTTGTTACACATAGATTTGGAATCCAGATAATCCTAAGATCATCCAAGAACAGAATTTAAACAACTCTTAGGTCAAACCTCGGGTTATGAACCTGACAGAAAGAGACGGTCATTTACTTGTTCGTTTCATGCAGAAGACAGTGTCAGGCTGCTTAAACAATACTAGCGGTCCAGTGAAGGCCGCAACTAAACTGTGTCAACCAGAACGAAGGAAAAGTCGACACTTGAGGAACTTTTTAACAATAGTGGTCTCAAGGTGACCGTTTTATGACAAAGATGGTCTGAGTAGGACCGCTAAGTAACAGTGACGGTCTCCTAGAGGTCCACAATTAACCAGGGTACAAAAAGTAAAACGTTGGTCACGTGAGTGCTCTCTAGACAAGTTGGGCTTTAAGGGTACAACCAGCTCGGCGTCCTATTAGGAATCCCAGGCTCGCGGAGTCTTACGGAGGTCTTGAAACATGATCCCCTAGTCCAACAGAAGGAATATCCGGCGGAGAGGTTCACAAGTCCAAGAGATGTGTTTATAAGTGCAACGTGTATCTAATGGTCGCATATCGGAGTATATGCCATGTACTTAAGAAAATGACTCAAGAGATGAGAGTGAGCAATAAAACACTCAGTTAAACCATGATAATAACACCACATAGATCTCGTTCATAACATGGAAATTATTTAATTACAAAACTATAACATTTAGGCATGAAATTACATCATAATGAAAATAATGTTTAAAATCATGCACATGCTGAAATAGGGTTTCTAATAGTAAGTTTAAAACATGATAGCACGAGAAATATCATAGTTATAGTGTTAATAAATATGGAAAAGTCAATTGGGTTCAAACTGGTTCACATAACCAAATAGCGGTCAGGGTCTGGCCGCATAGGGGTCCAGACGGTCTTGCGATAGACCGCTGTTATATGCAGCGGTCACTTTATTGACCGTTATCTGTCTGATAGACAGAAGCTATAAAATAGTTAAATAAAACTCTAATCTAGGGCATGTTATGCATGGAAAATGATGTAACCTCGTAGCTAAGACATGTTAGAAGGTAATTAGGCCATGAATATGCATAGGTTGTGAGAATTAGACAAGAATTTCATCTTAATTGCATTAAGGCTAAGTTCATGCATGGAAAATAAGGTAACTTGCGCAGTCTCAATAAAACACAAAATACTCCACGTACCATGCATGAAAACGACTGAAAATTGAGGGCTTTTACTCCTAACATCAAGTTTAAGCCGTTCATGAGATAACCTATCTCTAGACAGAGCTCTAAACTTCGAATTTTGGGTTGGAAAATGACCCTAATTCATGTTTGTCCTGAATCGAATCAGCAACTTCGTGACCTTCTAACTTCTGATCCTTTTTACCTATGACCACGAAACTTAGAGGGTAAGAAGAGAGTACTAAAAGGAACAAATAATTCCAAAGAACACATATATAATTACTTCGTTTATGGCTTCTAATTCGCTGATCAATCTGGGTCGTTTGCACAAGTTCCTAGGTTACTTGCACCGAACCAAACTTCCTGTAGGCTTGATCTTCTAGAACGAAATTTTGAGGGAAGTTAGATCTTACTATCATGAACAAATTCTTCTAAAGAACTTACCTCTAATTTGGCCTCTTTACCTTAGTTCCACGCGAGCCAAAAGTAAGGGTCGCACAGGTGAGACTTAAGGTCTATTTATAGGGTTTAGCTAGGGTTTTAAGGATTTGGACGAACCTAGATTCCTAAATTAGAGTAGAGTCTATCCTTAGAGAGTTCTAGAGAGCCATCTATGCGAAGTAGCTTCGATCTATGGTGATTAGGCTGCCAAAGATCCCAGCTTTTCAAGCTTTCTTTGTTGTTCAGATCTGCCTATCAATAGCGGTCACATGAGGACCATTTTGAACACCATGCGGTCTCGCGATAGACGGTTTTTATCCTAGAGCGCCGAATTTTGAATTTATTCAAACTCATTTGTTATTTATCCTCTATTTATCCTTAAATAAACCTATTTATTTCCTAATTCCATAAATACATCAATTTAAGCTTCTAGAAGATGGCCCAAATCTTGTTGGCTTCGGTTTAGGTCCTTTGGGCTTATTTAAAAGGGCCGGGTCAATTAATGAATATAGGATCTTAATATTTTGCTTTAATTAAACCAATTTCATTTAATAATCTATTTATTTCTAGAAAAATCTTAGAAAATCTTATAAGAATTCTAGAAAATTCTAAAATACTTTACATAAATTTTGGGGTATTACAAACCGTGTGAAGAATGGGGTCCCGTTGGTCTCGGATTTCAGGTGGTTGAGGGCCGACTAGGTCTTGCTGGTGAAGGATGTGATCCTGCCGTACTCCCACCGGATCAATCCATTCAACGGGGAGGTTGGCATAGAGGACAAGAAGTCGTTGCTCTTCTTCATGGGGAACCGGTATAGGAAAGAGGTGATCTTTAGCTTTCTTGTGTTTCCCTAGCTTCTAATTTTTGACAAACTACAATTTGTTTGATCTACTGCAACGCCAGTTAATAAATTTTTCATTGTTATGCAAGCTGAAATTTTGTGCTCTAGGCGTGATTTATTTCAGAATGTTGATCGGTAACAAGATATGCTAGATTGTCAATAAGCATCTTATTTTTATTTTTCAAATTTGCACTCCTCGTATGCAAGACAAGAACATTTCACAAGATTTTCATGCTGCCATAATGATTAAACAAAAAAGGAGGGGGCCAAAATGTGAAGTTGCCTTTCAATGTTTGCCAAAGTAGTATGGACTGAAATTATATGTATAGGTGTATAACTTTGTTTGAGACTCAGCATCAGAACACCAACTCAAGTTGAGAATTAAGGTTTTGACATATACACTAACTCAAGAGCACAAGATAAGCTTGATACTGAAGAGTTTCAGGCCTATGTAGAGTGAGTTTGCACACTCATTGACTAAATGTTATTTGATTTTTGTTTAACTTGATAGATGATTTAATTTATTTCAAGCATATGTGGGAGGAAACATATAGTGGTACTACTCACTTTCAAAAAACTAGTATGAGTTCTGCATTGTATCTTATGGTATATGTTTCTGTTGGGTTTGTTGCACTCCCTCTTTGTCTTTGATATTGGTTTTGATGATTACAATATATTGTGTGGTTTGTGTATACATTGATAATATTGTGTGCTTATCTTGTGGAAAACGTCTTCATGCAAATGTCATGCAAATGTGCTCAGATGTTGATATCATGTTTTGCAGGCTGCGTTATAGGGTTGGAAACATGGTCCTTCATGAATATAATTCTGATGTTGACTCACGCATGTTGGTCATGAGTCTTTGGAGCTTTCATGTGAGGTTTTTCAGTGGATATGAAATTGATTGCATAGCACTGTGTAAATACATTGCCACTTCATTTCAAGCTCCTCTTGATAAGCTCATCATACTCCCTGGATCCATGGGAAATCATGCCTTTATGTTAAATGTGGTATTAGGTGCTTAAGACGATCTTTTAGGTGAGGTGTCAACCCCTGGGGGTCGACCCTCCCTTGTCCATGGGGCTGTCTACACAGTAGACAGTCTAGACAGAAAGAGTGTCGACATTGAGAGTCGACATTTCTGCTGTTATTGTTTCATGAATGATAGTTGTTTAATCTATCGATCATATGGCTTCTATGCTTTCACAGGCTTAATCAATCTCATTTGTTCATGTTTGATCATGATGAAATCTTGATATATGGGTTAGTCATTTTTCTTGATTGAATTCTATTTGAAAGCTTTGTTCAATGGCTTTCAATGAGCTAAGCGTAGTATTGTTACCTGTTAAATGGATTTGTGTTTACTCATATTGCTTGTGAATGAGTTAAGTTCAGATTGCTTTTGATTGTGCTTGAATTAATTGGACTGAACTTTGGATGATTGAACTATGTCTGGAACTTTTGAACTGATCTTGATAGTCATGGTGTGAAATAGAACTCATGTGTGGTTTGCTTGAATCACATTTGATATGTGAGTTTATGAAGAATTCGGTTTGAAAATCCCTGAATCACTCATATGTAATACTGCACTTCAATATATTAATTTGCTGGTTGAAGGATTTTTGCATATGTTATATGGCTATTCATATTGAGTTGAAGTGAATTTGAAATAGCCCTTCAATGCATGATCTATACCTTGATATGTGAGCTTGTGTAGCTTGTTGTTGAAATCTTAGACTGATCTAAACAGTCTTGGTCTGATCATGAAACTCATGGTTGGGCTGTTTTAATCATAATTGATATGTGTAGCTGCATCTCAATATATTATCTTGCAGGTTGAATGGCCATCTTGAGTTGTAAATGAAATGCTCATACAGTTGATCACTTGTGTTATTTGGATTGTGTGAGTTCAGTTTGGCTTGGACTGCATATGATACTCATGTCTTAATTGATTCAATATCAAGTGATGAAGGTATACATTTGCTTGAATTGGAAATAGCTTTCCATGTCTCAATGTACTTCTCTTGAAGTTGCATCTTTCTATACTGCAAGTTGATTGAGATAGTTAAGTGTGCAAAAATGGGTTAAAAATGGTTTCTTCAAATGCATTGACTTATAACTCTCATGAATTTGAATTTCTGGAAACTGCAGGTTTGAATGCCCACAAATCTTTGAAGCTATGGTAAGATTTCATTTTTACTGGATTTCCGTGTGCCTAGATTGGGCTTGAATCATGTATTTTGGTATTGGGCTTTATTTCATTACATTAGGCTATTTTCTATTTTAGTCGACTCTTAGTGTTCAGGGGGCTATTTTGATGCAGTCAGAAGTGTTACCAATAAGTGTCGACTCCCTGAGTCGACACTTCTGGCTGGGCTAGGTTTTGTTCAACACGGACAGAACTCTTGCTGAAAAGAGTCGACTCTGAGAGTCGACTCTTTGAACCTGTGTTCGGTTCTTTTATTCTCTGCCAGAACGCCCTGCAAAAAGTGTTGACTCTGAGAGTCGACACTTATGTAGAGCGGTCCGGTTTGGGTTTTGCGAACTGGATCCTTATCTCCATTAACCCATACCATTTTACTTGGGCTTTTTACCATTATATCCTTAGGGTTTCTCCTATGGTTTGGGTGAGGTTTTGAGAGGGTTTTGGCGTGGGCTTTTATGTCTTTATTCATCTCCTTGCCTTGAGTATTAATAACCTGCGAACTCCATTATAGGAGGAAATTCCCTGTGGCTAATGCTTTCTATCTGCTTGCAGGAAAGGAGAGAGGGCAATGCACCTTGAGGAGGAAGAAGAAGACCAAGGCAACGTCATCTTTGTGCCATCCCTGCTGATCTGAGTTGTAGCTGTGAGCGAGATTACTGGACCTTCTACTCGTGACGTCTCCTACAAGCTTGGTCAACTTCTACTCCGAGGAATGATCTCCAGCGCACCCTACCTCTTCTATAAATGGGATTCAATGCAGATTTGAGGTGTCACGCCCCAAACTGATAGCAACGGGAAGCGATGCTCGGAACGTGGCAGCGAAACAGTCATGATAATCAGAGTAGAAAATCAATAAACATAATAAATAATATTCAAACACATGGAGGCCATTGATTTGAGACAAATATAATTTTATTGATATTGAGAATTTAAGTTTACAAATCTGACTCAATTGTTACAATAATAGACCCAATATAAGAAAATAAGGAAAAGGGAATAACAAGACTCACTACACTCAACTAGACTCAAGAAATAAAAAGACTCCGGTCTCTAAGTTCCAGGTTCACTCGATCATGCTGACCCGTTCCCAGTTTCAAGCGTCCACCTACCACGCTACTTGAAAAATGTTAAAGTAGGGAGTGAGCGAGAAGCTCAGTAGGAATTACACTTTATCACCGGACAATATTTAAATAATTTACCATTTCATGAAGATGCATAAACGATGCGTAAAATACGAGTAAAGCAGACTAAATGAACAACATGAATAGGTGATTACTAACATAAGGCTGGAATAGAGATATTACAGTCAAGATATCAAGAGCAAGTAGCTAGAACTTCATGTGAATGGCCATTTATCAAGTCAAGTCATGTCACGCAAGCAAGCAACTTCACGCATTCAAGCATGTATAGCAAGTATCACGAGAGTGTGGAATGTCATATACTTAACACGCTAGATAGTACTCGGTGACAATGCCACACCTAGTCATTCATCTCTCCGGGGCACAAGTACACTTCGGGTGCTCCTCCCAGGACCAGACTGGGCCCTTTATAAAGATTGCCTTGGCATTGATTGGTTGGATCAGAGATCCCACAAAATCTAGACATCCACAATATTTAATGGCCAAGAGTTCCAAGGTCAAGCTATGTAGCAAAAGACGATACATGTAGGAAAAGGAAATTCTTGAAGGATTTCCAAGGATAAGCTCTTTAATGAGAAAGAATATTCATACATAAGTCATTATAGGGAATGACTTGCAAGGAAAGGATTACGCTGTAGACCTATCAACGTCACATTCTTGGGATAGAATAGCCTGGAGAAGCTAAAGGGAATAACATGCAATCAAACCACGAAATCATAAATCCGGAAAAAAATTGGTTATGAGGCAGTCAAGGAACAACCGCAATCAACATAAAAACAGTCTATACTGGACCGTTAGAGTCGATACTGGGCAAAAACGAAGCTCCAGCTAGTCTGAAGAAAACGCTCTAGGTGATGACCGCAAGGGTTGGTCTGCGGTCCAGGGCATGACCGCATGCAGGCCCAGGCAGACAAGCCATACAAACTTGGTTTGCCTAGCACAAAAATCACAAGTCAACAGGTACAGGCTTTGATGGTACAACCTGCCCGGCATCCTAGTGGGAATCTCAGGCTCGCGGGGTCTTACGGAGGCCTTGAAACAAGAATACCTAGTCCGGCGGAAGGAGTATCCGACGGAGAGGCACTCATGTTCAAGAAATTAGGCTTATAAACAAGTGGAAAACGAATGTGATCGGTCTAGTCATTTCCACCAGAGTGTATGACCTTAACACAATTTTGAACCATTAGTAATTGAAGTGAAAGTAAGACGAATTCCATTTATAAAGCATTAATCTACTTCCTTTTCAAATACATGAAAGATTGGATAGAACAATTATAAGAAAGAGAGTTAAACTTAATTCATATGTTTCATAACCCTTGTTTTAGTGCATTATTACCATGTAATTGGCCTGACCAACAAGTTGTTTAATCAAGACAAAACATGCCGGGACGATCAATACACTTTACTGCAACAGGGGTGAAAACGATCATAGATCAGGCCGCCAGAGGCCATAAGCGGTCAAGAGAAGGCCGCTTACGTACTAGAAAAACCCCTTTTCATTTTAAAATTCGCTGGCCAGAAACGGTCTATCGTTGGGCCGCTAGACCAGGGAAAATGGTCTATCGTACGACCGCTAGTTGCTTGGCGGTCCCTAGAACGACCGTTTCTTCCAACCCGAGCCCAAAACGTGAAAAACAATACACCGGTCCAATAAAAGCATGATTAAAACATAGATATAGCATGAAAATTAGGCTATTTACTATCAAAATGTAGGTAACTTAAAAACGTACTGTCACGTCCCGACGCGGAATATCGAAACGCAGCAGTTATACATTCATGATAGAACAGAGCAATTAGCGAAATTTAAAAGAATATAATTGCAAGGGAACAAATAGCTCCAAAAAACCAATTTAATTCAACAATCAAATAACTTGTCCAACAACTCCAACGACATCAAGGTATCCAACCTGACGACTCGAAGAGAAGAAAAATCAAGAAAAATTACAACTTCGAGTGGTCACTCAATGACCGGACTAAACAAAGACTTAACAAAACTCAAAAAAACTACTAAGACAACTCTCAGTTCACGACTATCAGGTCCACTCTGATCTTCACTCCTGCCCATCCCCGTCTGTTTGCGTATCCTCATCGGAGCTACCTGAAAAGGGGGGAAAATTGGGTTAGCGAACGCTCAGTAGGTAATAGCAGGCAGGGTTAAAGTAATTAACAATTTAATTTAATGTCATGTGAATGAAATAAATGGCGATAAACAACTAACATAAGCAGGAATGGAATGAGAATAAAATAGAACTGAGATATATCGTTTCCATGTACTTGGCCGATCAAGCAAATAATCAAGCAAGTCAAGTAGAATTAATTCCATGTAGGAATTCCAAGAATAAATGAGTGGATGAATGTCATAGATATCACGCTAGTCATGCACTCGGTGCAATGCCTCACCATGTCATTACAACTCCTCGGGACACTAGTACTTTTCGGGCGCTCTTCCCAGGACCAGACCGGGCCCTTATGATGCGTTGGCATTGATTTGGTGGATCCAAGATCCTAAGTAACCATCTTAGACATTCATTTGGAATCGGCCAAAATTCTAAGGTTAAGCTATGTAACTTACCAACTAAGATCAAGTGGTATTTCAATGATTGACTGAGAAGTCAAGAGATCCTTGAGTATGAAACAAGCACGAAACACATGAAAATAAGTTCTGGCTAGATGCGGTCATGATCATGCCGCCTAGATGTGAAAACAGTCTAGGCCGGACCGCAAAAGGCTAGCTGGGTCAAAGGTCCAAGCCCAGAGTGAAAGAGTAGAAAACGGTCCAATATGGGCCGCAATCAGGACTAGACGGTCCTAGTTGGGCCGCTTGAAGAGGTAAACGGTCTACTAACAACCGCATACATTACTGAGTCCAGAGGACTAAGGTCGACGCATAGCCGGTTAAATGCGGCCACCGGAGGGCTGTTCAAACAGTCTGGCGGTCATGACTGGACCGCACACTGACAGAAACGGTCTCAGCAGGGCCGCAATAGATAGGACAGTCCCGACTCTGGCTCGGGCAAAAACAAGGATTCGAACGAGTAGAAAGGTCCATGTTTTGTGGGTACAACCCCCTCGGCGTCCTAGTGGGAATCCCAGGCTCGCGGGGGCTTACGGAGGTCTCATAATAGAGGTCTTAATCCGACGGAAGGAATATTCAGCGGAGAGTCCCAACTATTACAAGAATTGAGAGCTAAATGAAATCACGGAAAACGAACGTATAGCGGTCAGTCAGCATCACCGGAGTGAAGTGACTGTCAAACAAATCCTAACAATTAATCCAAGGATAGAAATCTTTAATTCAAGCAATTTATGTAACAATTCAAGGAATAGTCAAGATGACACATTTGAATGAAAAGAAAGATGAAAGGATGTTGGCAGTCATGATCACAGTTAACAATTGTCAGGATTATTCCATATGCTCCATTTGAATTAGTGAGTTTCTACCCTACTTAAGATAGCTAAACAAGGTATAGTGAAGCAATTGTAACTTAAACAGTACATAGAAACGATCATGCACAGGGCCGCTAGGGTCAGAAACGGTCAGGTATAGGGCCGCTAACCCCAGGCCTTGCGGTCTATCGAGGGGCCGTTTAGATCAAAAGGGATTAAACCTGCAAGGGGGAAAACGGTCTGTCGCGAGACCGCTAGGGGCATAAACGGTCTATGTTAAGGCCGCACACAGGACGTCATGTCCGGCCTCCGGCGATTCCGATAGACTTTGATTGCAACAATAATTTAACTCGGTATGGTGCATGAAAATTGGGCAAAAAGCTATCATTAGAAAGAGGATAATAAAACGCACATTATAGCATGGTTTAATTAAGTTTTAAAGCCTGCTAACCTAACATTCAATCAAGATGAAAAAGGGGTAATACGATCGGTGCCCTAATCTGACACGCTCCGACTAAAACTAGCAATACGAAGGCTATACCGAATGATAATTGGGGCGTTTGCTATTAAAAGAAAGAAGACTCGCAGACGATTCCATCAGTATCTTTTACTCGAGGTTTGGTCTACTAGAACCTACCTTAATCAAGGAAGAAGAAGGGCATCGGTCGCCGGATGCGCGAAGAACACCCCCCAAGAATCACGTCGGAATTCGCCCTCGATCGTGCTCCTCGTCGGCCGCCGCAACAAAATCGGTTACTAGGTCAGGTAAGGGTTGGTTTTATAGGATCAATTGATTCTGGAAGGGTCGATTGAGAGGGGATAGAGTCCCACGCACGCGGTCGCGCGTGATTCGCGTTTTACCAAGTCACGCCGCTGCAACTCGCCCAAATTCAAACTTTAGGGCTAGGGTTTTGGCAAGAAACAAGAGGGCTAATGGGCCACCCCCAAAGGTCGACCTATTGGGCTTGGTTTGGGCTTAAACCATCAAGATTTGGGCTCGAATTAAGCAATCTAAGGTTCGGTTGATTAAACTCCGATTTTAGCCCTAAATTCGTTAATTTGACTTGTTAAAAATTTTATTTAGAGTTTGACCAAGAAGAAAAATTGTCTAAACTTTTAGTCCTCTACGTGATTATGAATTTTTTTAGATTTTTATAAAGTATTTAAAATTTTATTTAGAGGGATTTTCAATTAATAACAACTATTTTCTCAGTTATTACCCTTTATGTTATCTAATTATTCCTCGGGGTGTTACACCCTCTCCCACTTTAAGGAATTTGGTCCTCCAAATTCACTGCACTTGACTAAGTGGAAAAACCAAGGCTACTGACCTCGAAATAATTCAGGGTGTTGACTCCGGATAGTCTCTTCAGACTCCCAAGTAGCTTCCTCGATCCTACGTTGGCTCTACTGAACCTTGACCATTGGTATATACCGATTCCTGAGTTGCTATAGTTTTTTGTCCAAAATCTTGATGGGTCTTTCCTCATAAGTCAAATCTTCTTTCAGCTCTAGATCCACATGTTGAATGATGTGCTAGGGGTCATAAACATACTTTCGCAGCATAGATACATGGAAAACATTATGTACTCCAGATAACTGGGGTGGCAAAGCCAACCTATAGGCAACTTTCCCAACTCTCTCCAGAATCTCAAATGGGCCAATATATCTTAGACTTAGCTTGCCGTGAATGCCAAACCTTCGAACTCCTCTCATAGGCAAAACTTTCAAAAATACATGCTCACCTACTAGAAATTCCAAGTCTCTCCTGTTATCTGCATAACTTTTCTGTCTCGACTGTGCAATTTGCAGACGATCCCGGATAATCTGGATATTCTTGGATGATTCTGAAATGAGATATGGTCCTAGCCATTGCTTCTCGCCTACCTCATCCTAGCACAAAGGTGATCGGCAACTCCTTCCATAAAGAGCTTCGAATGGTGTCATCTGGATACTGGACTGATAATTGTTATTGTAGGCAAATTCTATTAAGGCCAAATGCTCATGCCAACAACCACCAAAATCAATTATGCAAGCTCTTAACATATCCTCAACTATTTGATTTGTTCTCTCAGTTTGGCTGTCCGTCTGAGGATGAAATGCAGTACTAAAGTTTAACCGGGTTCCCAAAGACTCTTGCAATCATTTCCAAAAATGTGAAGTAAATCTGGGATCTCTATCCGACACAATGTTCACAGGAACTCCGTAGAGTCTTACCACTTCCTTTATGTACAAGGCAGCCAAAACATCCACTGTCCACTTTGACTTAATGGACAAGAAATGCGCAGATTTAGTCAATCGATCCACAATTACCCATATTGCATCGAAACCTCCACGGGTTCTTGGTAAGCCCATTATAAAATTCATGCCGATGCTCTCCCACTTCCACTGTGGTATATCGATAGGTTTTAATTTCCCAGTAGGTCTAAAATGCTCGGCCTTCACTTGTTGGCATACTAGGCATCTACTTACAAACTCTGCCACTTCCCGTTTCATATTTGGTCACCAAAAGGTTCTCTTTAAATCTCGGTACATCTTCGTGGCTCCAGGATGGATAGTATATTTGGACCTGTGGGCTTCTTCAAGGATCTTGCTCTTTATTTCGGCTATATCAGGGATACATGTCCTTCCCTTGAATAACAATCTGCCATCATCGGCTAACACAAAATCTGGTCTGTCGCTTAGATTGCCATTGATCTCCACTAATACTGGATCATTATTTTGCAGGGTCTTAATTTCTATCAACAGCTCGGGACGAATCTGAATCTGAGCAATCATGACCCGATCTTTACAGACATTAAGATCTAGACTAGCCAACTGCTCCAGCAGTCTCCATTCTTGCAACATGAGATTAGACAACTTTGCTATCGACTTGCGACTCAAAGCATCAGCCACTACATTATCTTTCCCAGGGTGGTATTCTATAGAGAAGTCAAAATCCTTCAAATACTCGAGCCACCTTCTCTGTCTCATATTAAGCTCCTTCTGAGAAAATAGATACTTCAAGCTCTTGTGATCAGAGAATACTGTAAAAATCTCTCCATACAAGTAGTGCCTCCAAATCTTTAAGGAAAACACCATGGCAACAAGTTCCAAATCATGGACAGGATAATTCTCTTCATGCTTCCTCAGTTGTCTAGAAGAATAGGCTATCACTTTTCCGTGCTACATCAGCACACAACCCAGGCCAATGCCCGAGGCATCAGTGTAAACTTCAAAACCTCCTTCTCCTGAAGGCAAGGCCAAAACAGGGGTAGTGGTCAGACATTCTTTCAAGGTCTGAAAACTTCACTCACAGTCTTTCGACCACTCAAATCGAATCTCCTAGCGGGTCAATCTAGTCAGAGATACCGCAATCTTGGAGAAGTCCTTAATAAATACCTGGTAGTAACCTGCTAGCCCTAGAAAGTTTCTCACTTCAGTCACATTCGCAGGTCTATCCCAATTTCTCACTGCCTCAACTTTAGAGGGATCTACAGAGATTCCTTCTTTAGAAATAATGTGCCCCAGAAAAGAAACTTCTTGCAACCAGAATTCACACTTACTAAACTTGGCGTACAACTGATGGTCCTTCAATATCTGCAATGTCACCTTCAAGTGTCCTGCATGCTCCTCCTTACTCTTGGAGTATATCAAAATATCATCAATGAAAACCACGACCCACTGATCTAAGTAGGGCCGAAAAACACTGTTCATTAGCTACATAAAAGCTGCAGGAGCATTCGTTAGACCAAAAGGCATTACAACAAACTCGAAATGTCCGTACCTGCTACGGAATGCCATTTTAAAGATATCTTTGTCCTTGATCCGCAATTGATGATACCCCGACCACAGATCAATCTTGGAAAAATACTGAGCTCCCGCTATTTGATCGAACAGTTCATCTATTCTCGACAACGGGTACTTATTCTTGACAGTAACCTGGTTAAGCTGACGGTAATCAATTCACAGCCTCAGAGAGCCGTCCTTCTTTCTTACAAACAACACTGGGGCTCCCCACGGGGGATGTACTCGGACGAATAAACCCCTTCTCTAGCAACTCCATTAATTGCTCTTTTAATTCTCTTAACTCTGCAGGAGACATACGATACGGAGCTTTAGAAATTGGAGTCGCGCCAGGAATTAAATCAATAGAAAAGACTACCTCCCTCTCTGGCGGAAGTCCTGGCAGATCTTCAGGAAACACATCTGGATAATTCCGGACAATCGGAATGTCCTTTACCTCCAACTCCTTCTTGTTGGCCAAAGAAACCAATGCCAAAAATGCCGGACATCCTTTTCTCAACAACTTCTCAGCCCGAAGTGCTGATATAAGTGGCACATACTTAGAATGCCTAACTCCGATAAAAGAAAGCTCGGGGTGCCCAGAAAAAGAAACGGTGCCAGACTTACAACGAACACTAGCCTCATATCTAGCTAACCAATATGCTCCTAGGATTGCATCATAATCCTTCATCTTCATACGCACCAAATCAACTAGCATAATCTGATCACCAATCACGACCTTACTAGAGGGGTAATAATACTTAATTGCAGAACCCGAACCAATAGGGCTTGATATTTCTAGTTGAGAATTCATCAATACCGGTTTCACAGATAAAGACTTAGCAAAGTTTTGAGAAATAAAGGAATGTGTTGCACCGGTATCAAAGAGAACAAATGCTGGCTTATCAAAAACAATAAGTGTACCTTCAACCAATCCACCCTTCTCGGTGGCTTCTGTCTCGGTCTCTTGTAGGGCTTGGAGCTTGCCCTGCCTCTTCTGGCCTCCTTGCGACTTGTTCGGTGTAGCTTGATCTGATAGAAGAGGACACTCAGGGATATGGTGGTCCCTACTCCCACAACGTAAACAGGCGCCTAGCTTGCGCCAGCACTCCTCCATCTTGTGACCTGGACGATCACAATACTTGCAAAGGGCCTTAGACGATGCAATTGGACCTGTCTTCTTATCATCACTTCTCGACTTCTTATCTTTCCACGAACTAGACCCGCCAGTGGGCCTCTTCTTACCATTGCTGGGTTTGAAACTCCCAGAACTAGTGGTTTGCTCTTTCTCAGGGTTCTTTCCTCGGATCCTCTCAGTCATCTCTATGGTATCTTCGGTCACAGGTTCTACGACACCACTTAGAAACCTAGGGACTTTAGAAAACCTAGGCTTTGATACCACAAAACTGTCACGTCCCGACGCGAAATATCGGAACGCATCAGTTATACATTCATGATAGAACAGAGCAATTAGTGAAATTTAAAAGAATATAATTGCAAGGGAACAAATAGCTCCAAAAAACCAATTTAATTCAACAATCAAATAACTTGTCCAACAACTCCAACGACATCAAGGTATCCAACCTAACGACTTGAAGAGAAGAAAAATCAAGAAAAATTACAACTCCGAGTGGTCACTCAGTGACTGGATTAAACAAAGACTTAACAAAACTCAACAAAACTACTAAGACAACTATCAATTCACGACTATCAGGTCCACTTTGGTCTTCACTCCTGCCCATCCCTGTCTGTTTGCGTATCCTCATCGGAGCTACCTGAAAAGGGGGGAAAAATTGGGTGAGCGAACGCTCAGTAGGTAATAGCAGGCAGGGTTAAAGTAATTAACAATTTAATTTAATTTAATTTAATGTCATGTGAATGAAATAAATGGCGATAAACAACTAACATAAGCAGGAATGGAATGAGAATAAAATAGAACTGTGATATATCATTTCCATGTACTTGGCCGATCAAGCAAATAATCAAGCAAGTCAACTAGAATTAATTTCATGTAGGAATTCCAAGAATAAATGAGTGGATGAATGTCATAGATATCACGCTAGTCATGCACTCGGTGTAATACCTCACCATGTCATTACAACTCCCCGCCGGGGTACTAGTACTTTTCGGGCGCTCTTCCCAGGACCAGACCGGGCCCTTATGATGCGTTGGCATTGATTTGATGCATCCAAGATCCTAAGTAACCATCTTAGACATTCATGTGGAATCAGCCAGAATTCCAAGGTTAAGCTATGTAACTTACCAACTAAGATCAAGTGGTATTTCAATGATTGACTGAGAAGTCAAGAGACCTCCATGGATCCGACTTCTTAATGGTCATGTGGGTAAAGATAATAGAGTCTATGAGAGGATTCATGGAGGGCTTGGTTTTGGCAATAGAAATGATATGAGTAACACTATTCTTGATTTTGCTATGGCATATGATCTAGCAATTACTAATACCTTCTTTAAGAAGAGGGACGAACACTTAATAACGTACAAGCGTGGAACACATATAAGTCAAATTGACTATTTTCTCATTAGGAAGGTCGATAGAGTTTTATGTAAAGATTGCAAAGTTATTCCTGGTGAGAGTCTAGCCCCTCAACATAGGTTGTTAGTAATGAATGTCACTATCCCTAAATTCAAAAGAAAGATCATTATAAATAATTATTCCAAGATTAAATGGTGGA
This sequence comes from Amorphophallus konjac, assembly GCA_022559845.1. Lineage (NCBI taxonomy): Eukaryota > Viridiplantae > Streptophyta > Magnoliopsida > Alismatales > Araceae > Amorphophallus > Amorphophallus konjac. The sequence goes on along the minus strand of CM040121.1, from coordinate 269,011,044 downwards.
ATTTAAAAGGTAAAAGTTTAGAAACATTTAAAAATCATCTATTAAAGGAAAATATTTGGAATTTAGAACAAGAAACTAATGTAATGTGGAATAATGTTACAAATTGTATAACGAGGGTTGCAAAACAACTCTTAGGCGAATCTAAAGGTAAAAAGAATTTAGAAAAAGAGACTTGGTGGTGGAGTGAGGAAATCCAAAATATCATTAGAGTAAAAAAGGAATGCTTTAAAGTTTGGCAAACTAACAAAAATGATCAAACCCTAGAAGCCTATAAAATCGCTAAAAGGAGAGCTAAGAAAATAGTTAGTGAAGCTAAATCAAAGGCATTTGAAGATTTATATAATAAATTAGGAACCCGAGAGGGTGAAAAGGACATATTTAAACTTGCTAAATTAAGAGAAAGGAAAACTAGAGATTTAGATCATGTTCGGTGCATCAAAGGTGAAGATCAAAGGGTTTTAACTAAAGATCTTGAGATTAAAGGGAGGTGGCATAGCTATTTTCAGAAGTTACTTAATGGAGATTCCGTCAATGATTTATCTTTAGAAGGTACCTAATAGTCCACAATATTTGATAAATATCAATATTTCAGGCGTATTAAGATGTCAGAAGTGGAGGATGCTTTAAGAAAAATGAAAGTGGGTAAGGCCTTAGGACTAGACGGCTTACCTATTGAAGTATGGAAAGGCCTAGGAGATATTGGTATTCAGTGGCTTACTAAACTTTTTAATAAAATTTTAAAGGAACAGAGAATGCCAGAAGTTTGGAGAAAAAGTGTTGTAGTTCCTTTCTATAAAAATAAATGAGATATTCAAAGTTGTAACAATTATCGTGGAATTAAGTTTATGAGTCATACTATGAAACTTTGGGAAAGAGTAATTGAAAAACGCCTCCGATGTATGACTACTGTATCGGAAAATCAGTTTGGTTTTATGCCAAATAGATCTACTACAGAAGCTATTTTCTTACTACGGCAGCTAATGGAGAAGTATAGAGAGATGAGAAAAGATTTGTATATAGTTTTTCTTGATTTAGAGAAGGCGTACGATCGAGTACCGAGAGAATTGATTTGGTGGACATTAAGAAAGAAAGGAATCTCTCAAGGATATGTTGATTTGATTAAGGATATGTACGACGACGCTATTACTAGTGTTCGAACTATTGCTGGGGAGACTGGTGAATTTCCCGTTTCTATAGGTTTGCATCAAGGTTCTGCACTAAGTCCGTATCTCTTTGCCTTAGTTATGGATGAAGTAACTAAACAATTGCATGAGGATATCCCTTGGTGTATGCTTTTTGCAGATGATATTGTTTTAATTGATGAGAGTATTGATGCTCTAAATGTTAAGTTAGAGCGTTGGAGACTTGCCTTGGAGTCTAAAGGTTTTAAAATTAGTAGGAGTAAGTTAGAGTTTATGCACTGTAATTTTAGTAATGGGAGAGTGGTTCAGGAAGACATGGTTCTAATTGATGGACATAACATTCAGAAGAGTAGTAGCTTTCGATACTTAGGGTCTATCATACAAGAGAATGGGGAGATTTATGATGACGTTACACATAGGATTAAGGCAGGCTGGTTAAGATGGAGAAGTGCATCAGGTGTCCTTTGTGATCGTCGTATGCCTGTGAAACTCAAAGGGAGGTTTTATAGAACAGCTGTGAGACTTGCTTTGTTATATGGTATCGAGTGTTGGGCAGTACGAAAAGAACACATTCACAAAATGTGTGTAGCAGAGATGAGGATGTTGAGATGGATGTGTGGCAAGATTAAGCAAGACAAGATTAGGAATGAGCGTATCCGTAAGGACTTAGGGATAGCTCCAATTGATAGTAAAATGAGAGAAAATAGACTCAAGTGGTTTGGACATGTGTTTCGTCGCCCTAACTCAGCGCCGGTTAAAAGATGTGACCAAATCTTAGTGGATGCTAGTAAAAGAGCTCGGGGAAGGCCTAAAATGAGATGGTGCGATGTTATTAGGAAAGACATTAGTTTCTTGGGTTTAAATACGAATATTGCACTTGATAGAAATCTTTGGCGGAACAGGATTCATGTAGTCGACCCCAATTAATTGGGATAAGGCTATGATGATGATGATGATGATGATGATGATGATGATGATGATGATTGAGAAGTCAAGAGATCCATGAGTATGAAACAAGCACGACACACATGAAAACAAGTTCTGGCTAGATGCGGTCATGATCAGGCCGCCTAGATGAGAAAACGGTCTAGGCTGGACCGCAAAAGGCTAGCTGGGTCAAAGGAGCAAGCCCAGAGTGAAAGAGTAGAAAACGGTCCAATATGGGCCGCAATCAGGACTAGACAGTCTTAGTTGGGCCGCTTGAAGAGGTAAACGGTCTACTAACGATCGCATACATTACTGAGTCCAGAGGACTAAGGTCGACGCACAGCCGGTTAAATGGGGTCACCGGAGGGCCATTCAAATAGTCTGGCGGTCATGACTGGACCGCACACTGACAGAAACGGTCTCAGCAGGGCCGCAATAGACAGGACAGTCCCGACTCTGGCTCGGGCAAAAATAAGGATTCGAACGAGTAGAAAGGTCTAGGTTTTGTGGGTACAACCCCCGTCCGGCGTCCTAGTGAAAATCCCAGGCTCGCGGGATCTTACGGAGGTCTCATAATAGAGGTCCTAGTCCGACGGAAGGAATATCCAGCGGAGAGTCCCAACTATTACAAGAATTGAGAGCTAAATGAAATTGCGGAAAACGAACGTATAGCGGTCAGTCAGCATCACCGGAGTGAAGTGACTGTCAAACAAATCCTAACAATTAATCCAAGGATAGAAATCTTTAATTCAAGCAATTTATGTAACAATTCAAGGATTAGTCAAGATGACACATTTGAATGAAAAGAAAGATGAAAGGATGTTGGCAGTCATGATCACAGTTAACAATTGTCAGGATTATTCCATATGCTCCATTTGAATTAGTGAGTTTCTACCCTATTTAAGATAGCTAAACAAGGTATAGTGAAGCAATTGTAACTTAAACAGTACATAGAAACGGTCGTGCACAGGGCCGCTAGGGTCAGAAACGGTCAGGTACAGGGCCGCTAACCCCAGACCTTGCGATCTATCGAGGGGCCGTTTAGATCAAAAGGGATTAAACCTGCAAGGGGGAAAACGGTCTGTCGCGAGACCGCCAGGGGCATAAATGGTCTATGTTAAGGCCGCACACAGGACGCCATGTCCGGCCTCCGGCGATTCCGATAGACTTCGATTGCAACAACAATTTAACTCGGTATGGTGCATGAAAGTTGGGCAAAAAGCTATCATTAGATAGAGGACAAGAAAACACACATTATAGCATGGTTTAATTAAGTTTTAAAGCCTGCTAACCTAACATTCAATCAAGATGAAAAAGGGGTAACACGATTGATGCCCTAATCTGACACGCTCTGACTAAAACTAGCAATACGAAGGCTATACCGAATGATAATTGGGGCGTTTGCTATTAAAAGAAAGAAGACTCGCAGACGATTCCATCAGTATCTTTTACTCGAGGTTTGGTCTACTAGAACCTACCTTAATCAAGGAAGAAGAAGGGCATCGGTCGCCGGATGCGCGAAGAACACCCCCCAAGAATCACGCCGGAATTCGCCCTCGATCGTGCTCCTCATCGGCCACCGCAGAAAAATGGGTTACTAGGTCAGGTAAGGGTTGGTTTTATAGGATCAATTGATTCTGGAAGGGTCGATTGAGAGGGGATAGAGTCCCACGCACGCGGTCGCGCGCGATTCGCGCTTGACCAAGTCACGGCGCCGCAACTCGCCCAAATTCAAACTTTAGGGCTGGGGTTTTGGCGAGAAACAAGAGGGCTAATGGGCCACCCCCAAAGGTCGACCTATTGGGCTTGGTTTGGGCTGAAACCATCGAGATTTGGGCTCGAATTCAATCTAAGGTTTGGTTGATTAAACTCCGATTTTAGTCCTAAATTCATTAATTTGGCTTGTTAGTAATTTTATTTAGAGTTTGACTAAGAAGACAAATTGTCTAAACTTTTAGTCCTTTACGTGATTATGAATTTTTTAGATTTTTATAAATTAGTTAAAATTTCATTTAGAGGGATTTTCAATTAATAACAACTATTTTCTCAGTTATTACCCTTTATGTTATCTAATTATTCCTCGGGATGTTACACGTGCATCATGGCATGGTCAATTTAAGGATTCTACTACGATTACTTGATGTAAACTAAACAGAAAGAACGTGAGTAAAAACCCTAACTGCATGCTCTACATAAAACTAGGAGTACTCCCAAATTAGACAGCCAAAATTCGGCAAATTAGACTCAAAGGAAAGCTAAGGACGAGATCTATCTATCCATGTTATTTAATCAGATTGAGCCTGAGAGAAACCTACCTTAATCGAAGAAGAAAGAGGAAGACGCGCAAAACCCTAATCCGCGAACACCCGTCGATCCTCGCAATAATCCGCCCTCGATCGGCCACCACAGGTCGCGCCGCCAGTTGCAAAACCAAATAGGGGCCTAGGGCTGTCGAAGCCCTCTAATTATAGGGTGTAAGAGGGTTCCTAGCGATCGAATTGGACTCGAGAGTCCAACGGGGAAAAACGCCGAGACTCTCGCACCTTGACCAAATCCACGCCGTCGCCGCCGCCGAGAGAAGCATCTAGAGGCTAGGGTTTCGAAGGAAAAACGAGCTCCTAGGGTTAACCTTTCGATTGCACCTGGTTTGGACTCGATTGATTAAGAATTGGGCTCCAATTTGGTCGTTTAAGATTGATCTATTAAAACAACGAATTTGGCCATTAATTCTTTAATTCAGTTTAATCAAATTTTTATTAGGGGTCGGCCTAGTTGACATTATTGTTTAACATTTCGTTCCCTGTAAGAATATATATTTTTTATATTTTTAGAAATTAGTCAAAACTTTGGCCTACGGGTGAAATTCAATTAATTTAATTTATACCTATTAAATTCAAATCATCATAGAAAAATTCGATTGCATCTTAGAATATGAAATTCTTTTAATAATTATTGTAGAAAAATAATTATTTCTTTTCATTGATATAATTTGGCCACTTTCAAAATAAATAATATTCTTTAACTAAGAAAATTATAGAAGTCATAAATAGCAAGTTAATAACTTTAATCCGTTTTAATATTTCTTATGTTGAATTAGTGATTCGATTAGTCATTCTATTTTTACAAAAATTAGATTCCCTTTTCTTTGCTTTTAATTATTTCTTCACATGAGATGTAATAATTTAAGCGATAATTAATCACACGTTTTTCATTTATTTCTATTTATCATATTTTATTCCAATACATATTTCAAAATTTTAATTTTATATTTTGTTATTTAACCGAGGTGTTACATCCTTCTCCACTTCAAGGAATTTGGTCCCCAAATTCGTCGATCGCCATTAACTATTCAAATAGTTAAACTAAGATGATCTTATCTATTTAAATTACTATGTTAATCATAAAACTAATGGAATGCAAAAGAATTTAACTATAGTTAAGGATAAGGGAGAACGATACCTTATATAATTCCTCATTTGATAGAAATCGGTTCCAATTCTCTGTGTCTTTTTGCTTGTGGAAGTAGCTTAGGGCAATTAGCCATTATATGATCTTTATTTTTACAACGAAGACACGCTCCGCTCCATCGCCAGCACTCCTTGATTAGGTGACCAATTTTGTGACAGTGAAAACATTTCATTTGCCAAAGGTTATTCTTTTTCTTCTTATTACTTCGAATTTCTTTACGACGGACTCGCCACTTTTTTACGGAACCGGACCTTAGCTTACTCGTGGACCCTCTCGCTTTCATGTCAAAAGGAGCTTAAATACTTGCAAAAATAATTATAAGGTTAAAATTTTTATTATCCTTATGCGTCGTGCTACACAATTTTATACATATTTTATTACTTAATCCGAGGCACTACCCAATCTCACCAGGTGACAAAAGGGATGACCAGGATTACACAACCTATTACTTCGGGTAACCTATACTTATGGACAAGAACCTAGGACTCAAACAACCAAGGCTCTGATACCACTTCTGTCACGCCCCGAACCGATAGCAGCGGGAAGCGATGCTCGGAACGTGCCAGCGAAACAGTCATGATAATCAGAGCAGAAAATAAATAAACACAATACATAATATTCAAAGACATGGAGGCCATTAATTTGAGAAAAATATAATTTTATTGATATTGAGAATTTAAGTTTACAAATCTGACTCAATTGTTACAATAATAGACCCAATAAAAGAAAATAAGGAAAAGAGAATAACAAGACTCACTACACTCAGCTAGACTCAAGAAATAAAAAGACTCCAGTCTCTAAGTTCCAGGTTCACTCGATCATGTTGACCCGTTCCCAGTTTCAAGCGTCCACCTACCGCGCTACCTGAAAAATGTTAAAGTAGGGAGTGAGCGAGAAGCTCAGTAGGAATTACACTCTATCACCAGGCAGTATTCAAATAATTTACCATTTCATGAAGATGCATAAACGATGCGTAAAATACGAGTAAAGCAGACTAAATGAACATCACGAATAGGTGATTACTAACATAAGGCTAGAATAGGGATATTGCAGTCAAGATATCAAGAGCAAGTAACTAGAACTTCATGTGAATGGCCATTTATCAAGTCAAGTCATGTCACGCAAACAAGCAACTTCACGCATTCAAGCATGTATAGCAAGTATCACGAGAGTGTGGAATGTCATAGACTTAACATGCTAGATAGTACTCGGTGACAATGCCACACCTGGTCATTCATCTCCCCGGGGCACAAGTACACTTCGGGTGCTCCTCCCAGGACCAGACTGGGCCCTTTATAAAGATTGCCTTGGCATTGATTGGTTGGATCATAGATCTCACGAAATCTAGACATCCAAAATATTTAATGGCCAAGAGTTCCAAGGTCAAGCTATGTAGCAAAAGACGATACATGCAGGAAAAGGAAATTCTTGAAGGATTTCCAAGGATAAGCTCTTTAACGAGAAAGAATATTCATACATAAGTCATTATAGGGAATGACTTGCAAGGAAAGGATTACGTTGTAGACCCATCAAGGTCACATTCTCGGGATAGAATAGCCTGGAGAGGCTAAAGGGAATAACATGCAATCAAACCACGAAATCACAAATCCGAAAAAAAACTGGTTATGAGGCAGTCAAGGAACAACCGTAATCAACATAAAAACGGTCTATACTGGACCATTAGAGTCGATACTGGGCAAAAATGAAGCCCCAGCTAGTATGAAGAAAACGGTCTGGGTGATGACGGCAAGGGTTGGTCTGCGGTCCAGGGCATGACCGCATGCAGGCCCAGGCAGACAAGCCATACGAACTTGGTTTGCCTAGCTCAAAAATCACGAGTCAACAGGTACATGTTTTGATGGTACAACCTGTCCGACGTCCTAGTGGGAATCCCAAGCTCGCGGGGTCTTACGGAGGCCTTGAAACAAGAATACCTAGTCCGGCGGAAGGAGTATCCGACGGAGAGGCACTCATGTTCAAGAAATTAGGCTTATAAACAAGTGGAAAACGAATGTGATCGGTCTAGTCATTTCCACCAGAGTGTATGACCTTAACACAATTCTGAACCATTCATAAGCGAAGTGAAAGTAAGACCAATTCCATTTTTAAGGCATTAATCTACTTCCTTTTTAAATACATGAAAGATTGGATAGAACAATTATAAGAAAGAGAGTTAAACTTAATTCATATGTTTCATAACCCTAGTTTTAGTGCTTTATTACCATGTAATTGGCCTGACCAACAAGTTGTTTAATCAAGACAAAACATGCCGGGACGATCAATACACTTTACTGCACCAGGGGTGAAAACGGTCATAGATCAGGCCACCAGAGGCCATAAGCGGTCAAGAGAAAGGTCGCTTACGTATTGGAAAAATCCCTTTTCATTTTAAAATTCGCTGGCCAGAAACGGTCTATCGTTGGGCCGCTAGACCAGGGAAAATGGTCTATCGTACGACTGCTAGTCGCCTGGTTGTCCCTGGAACGACCGTTTCTTCCCACCCGATCCCAAAACGTGAAAAATACGACACCGGTCCAATAAAAGCATGATTAAAACATAGATATAGCATGAAAATTAGGCTATTTATTATCAAAATATAGGTAACTTAAAAACGTACATCATGGCATGGTCAATTTAAGGATTCCACTACGATTACTTGATGTAAACTAAATAGAAAGAACGTATGTAAAAACCCTAACTACATGCTCTACATAAAACTAGGAGTACACCCAAATTAGACAGCCAAAATTGGGCAAATTGGACTCAAAAGAAAGCTAAGGACGAGATCTATCTATCCATGTTATTTAATTAGATTGGGCCTGAGAAAAACCTACCTTAATTGAAGAAGAAAGAGGAAGACGTGTAAAACCCTAATCTGTGAACACCCGTCGATCCTCGCCCTAATCCGCCCTCGATCGGCCACCACAGGTCACGCCGCCAGTTGGAAAATCAATTAGGGGCCTAGGGCTGTCGAAGCACTCTAATTATAGGGTGTAAGAGGGTTCCTAGCGATCGAATTGGACTCGAGAGTCCAACGGGGAAAAAACGCCGAGAATCTCCCACCTTGACCAAATCCACGCCACCGCCGCCGAGAGAAGCATCAAGAGGCCAGGGTTTCGAAGGGAAAACGAGCTCCTAGGGTTAACCTTTCGATTGGGCCTTGTTTGGGCTTGATTGATTAAGAATTGGGCTCCAATTTGGTCGTTTAAGATTGATCTATTAAAACAACGAATTTGGCCATTAATTCCTTAATTCAGTCTAATCAAATTTTTATTAGGGGTCGGTCCATTTGATATTATTGTTTAACATTTCGTTCCCTATAAGAATATATATTTTTTATATTTTTAGAAATTAGTCAAAACTTTGGCCTACGGGTGAAATTCAATTAATTTAATTTATACCTATTAAATTTAAATCATCATAGAAAAATTCGATTGCATCTTGGAATATGAAATTCTTTTTATAGTTATTGTGAAAAAATAATTATTTCTTTTTATTGATATAATTAGGCCACTTTCAAAATAAATAATATTCTTTAACTAAGAAAATTATAGAAGTCATTAAATAGTAAGTTAATAACTTTAATCCGTTTTAATATTTCTTACGTTGAATTAGTGATTCGATTAGTCATTCTATTTTTACAAAAATCAGATTCCCTTTTCTTTTCTTTTAATTATTTCTTCACATGAGATGTAATAATTTAAGCGATAATTAACCGCACATTTTTCATTTATTTCTATTTATCATATTTTATTCCAATACATATTTCCAAATTTTAATTTTATATTTTATTATTTAACCGGGGTGTTACATGAGGGGGATCTCTTCATCTCTCATTTCTACTCTCTTATTTGAGCATAGATTAATATTTTAGGCGATCATTGTATATCCTTCTGTTTTGTTAAACTGAGAATCCTTGTGTCTGAAGGCGGAGCTGTGTCTCCGAGTGTGTGGATCTTTTGCGGGGCAAGTTTCCCTGGGTTTGTGAGTGTATACGGAGCGGCATCTCCGTGTTAGGTTTTATTGCGGGGTGAGTTCCCCGAATGTGTTTGTGTGTGTGCTGCAGTGGCAGCGTCTTGGGGCTAGGCCCCGTGTGTGCAACTTGCTGCGGAAGCAGCGTGTGTGGTGCTTGGGCTTGTCCCCGTTTTGCTACGGCTCGTAGCGTGGTAGTGTAGCCTCACCGGGTTCGGTGAGGGGTGGACGTAGGGAGTCTGTCGTGGTCCCAAACCACCTAAAAATCTCCGTGTTCCTTGTGGCATGCCTGTGTGATTGTCCCGTTCTCCTATCTTCGTTCACAGGTTATCTTATTGATTTTTATTTCACTGCACCACTACACCTTGCTACTCTGCTATTCGTATTTGGGTTATGCTCAATCGTTCAGTGCATAGATCATTCGAGTGAGATCGGAAGGATTGAGTGAACTTAAATCTCACTTCAGTTTAATTTGAGCTAATTAACGTAGTTAATTTTATTTCCGCTATAATTAGTTTAGATTGTTTTTAAAATCCGCCATCTCGGTTGGGGGACAATTCAACCCCCCTTCTTGTTCGCCATCTATTCTGGGCCAACAAGTGGTATCAGAGCGCAGTCTCTGATTTTCATACGCGGACCTCACGGTCTGGGAGAAAAGATCTATTTATGATGGCTAGTGTGAATTCGGTTCCTATTTTCAATGGTTTTGATTATGCTCTATGGCTTGGAAAATTGTATGTTTGGATTTCTGGTATTAATCCGAAGCTTATGAACTTAATGACTCACGGTCCTCATGCTCTACCAAAAGACAAGTCAAGGTGGACTGATGAGCACAAGAAAAAGAATTCTGATAATCTTTTTGTTTTGAATGTTCTTAAACCTGCAGTATGCATTTATAAATTTTCATTTGTTTCTGATTACAGATCTGCCAAAGATATCTTGGATGGGCTAAGCGAAGCTCAAGAAGAAAGCCGGAATAGTGAGTGCCTCGTGGCAAACAGTGAGCTTGAGCGTCAAAGCGAGGAGAGTTCAAAGGTAAACTCTGACTCTGATGGAGAAAATGAGCTTAGCTATGATGAATTGGTGAATGCTTATGATGAATTGTTTGAAAGATATAAATCATTGAAATCTAAAAATAGAAGATTGAAAAAAAAATTGAAAACTCTCATGCTGATAATTTCTCATGTGAAAAATGTGTTGAGCTTGAGAAATTAAGCAAGTCTTCCATGCTTGAGGTTGATGATCATAGAGAAACAATTTCAATTCTGAAAACTGAAAATGAAACCTTAATGGTTAAAATTTTAGAACTTGAAAACGTAGAAAAGGAACCTAGAGGTAAATCGAGCTGTTCAGATAGTGATCATATTTTGCTTAATGAACTTATTATAAATGACAAACTTGCTAAGGAGAATGAAGAATTGAAGTATTTAAACACAGCTATGTCTAAAAATTTGCTTGCCCTTGAAAAAGGGGAATGTGTGATTGCTGATGATTGTGATAAATTACATATTCTTAAACAAGAAATCGAAAGTCACAAAAGTATTAATTTTTTGTTGAATGAGAAACTTGCTCTATGTGAAGAAGAGATTGCTAGTTCTGAATTGCATATCTTGTCCTTAGAAAATGAAATCAAAAAGTTGAATGAATTCTTGTCCACATATGCAAAGCCAAATTAAAAACCGAAAAATAATTCTGGTTTCTCTAGGATGCGTGTCAACTGTTCACATGACAAACACTTTCACGCAACTAAAAGAATGAATGTTTCATATTTTTACAGTGAGAAATGTGACTATGAAATGTATGACTGTTTCTTGATGAAATTTGATGATGATGAAGCATTAAAGTCAAGAATGAAAAATGTTGATGGTCCCAAAAGTCATGAAAAATTCATAGAGAAGAACCTCAACAATCATTGCTTCTACTGTGGTTTACAGTCTAGACAGAAAGAGTGTCGACATTGGGAGTCGACATTTCTGCTGTTATTGTTTCATGAATGATAGTTGTTTAATCTATTGATCATATGGCTTCTATCCTTTCACAGGCTTAATCAATCTCATTTGTTCATGTTTGATCATGATGAAATCTGGATATATGGGTTAGTCATTTTACTTGATTGAATTCTATTTGAAAGCTTTGTTCAATGGCTTTCAATGAGCTAAGCGTAGTATTGTTACCTGTTAAATGGATTTGTGTTTACTCATATCGCTTGTGAATGAGTTAAGTTCAGATTGCTTTTAATTGTGCTTGCATTAATTGGACTGGACTTTGGATGATTGGACTATGTCTGGAACTTTTGAACTAATCTTGATAGTCCTGGTGTGAAATAGAACTCATGTGTGGTTTGCTTGAATCACATTTGATATGTGAGTTTATGAAGAATTCGGTATGAAAATCCCTGAATCACTCATATGTAATACTGCACTTCCATATATTAATTTGCTGGTTGAAGGATTTTTGCATATGTTATATGGCTATTCATATTGAGTTGAACTGAATTTGAAATAGCCCTTCAATGCATGATCTATACCTTGATATGTGAGCTTGTGTAACTTCTTGTTGAAATCTTAGACTGATCTAAACAGTCTTGGTCTGATCATGAAACTCATGGTTGGGCTGCTTTAATCATAATTGATATGTGAGTCGACTCTTGGTGTTCAGGGGGCTGTTTTGATGCAGTCAGAACTGTTTCCAATAAGTGTCGACTCCATGAGTCGGCACTTCTGGCTGGGCTGGGTTTTATTCAACGTGGACAGAACTCTTGCTGAAAAGAGTCGACTCTGAGAGTCGACTCTTTGAACCTGTGTTTTGTTCTTTTATTCTTTGCCAGAACGCCCTGCAAAAAGTGTCGACTCTGAGAGTTGACACTTATGCAGAGCGATCCGGTTCGGGTTTTGCGAACTGGATCCTTATCTTCATTAACCCATACCATTTTACTTGGGCTTTGTACCATTATATCCTTAGGGTTTCTCCTATGGTTTGGGTGAGGTTTTGAGAGGGTTTTGTCGTGGGCTTTCATGTCCTTATTCATCTCCTTGCCTTCAGTATTAATAACCTGCGAACTCCATCGTAGGAGGGAATTCCCTGTGGCTTCTATCTGCTTGCAGGAAAGGAGAGAGGGCGACGCACCTTGAGGAGGAAGAAGAAGACCAAGGGAATGTCATCTTCGTGCCATCCCTGCTGATCTGAGTTGCAGCTGTGAGCGAGATTGTTGTACCTTCTACCCGTGACGTCTCCTACAAGCTTGGTCAACTTCTACTCCGAGGAATGATCTCCAGCGCACCCTACCTCTTCTATAAATGGGTTTCAATGCAGATTTGAGGGGGATCTCTTCATCTCTCATTTCTACTCTCTTATTTGAGCATAGATTAATATTTTGGGCGATCATTGTATATCCTTCTGTTTTGTTAAACTGAGAATACTTGTGTGTGAAGGTGGAGCTGCGTCTCCGAGTGTTTGGATCTTTTGCGGGCCAAGTTTCCCTGAGTTTGTGAGTGTATACGGAGCGGCGTCTCCGTGTTAGGTTTTATTACAGGGTGAGTTCCCTGACTGTGTTTGTGTGTGTGCTGCAGTGGCATCGTCTTGGGGCCAGGCCCCGTGTGTGTAACTTGCTGCGGAAGCACCGTGTGTGGTGCTGGGGCTCGTCCCCTTTTTGCTACGGTTCGTAGCGTGGTAGTAAAGCCTAGCCGGGTTCGGTGAGGGGTGGACGTAGGGAGCCCGTCGTGGTCCCGAACCACCTAAAAATCTCCGTGTTCCTTGTGGCATGCCTGTGTGATTGTCCATTTCTCCTCTCTCCGTTCACAGGTTATCTTATTGGTTTTTATTCCACTGCACCACTACACCTTACTACTCTGCTATTCGTATTTGGGTTAGGCTTAATTGTTCAGTGCATAGATCATTCAAGTAAGATCGGAAAGATTGAGTGAACCTAAATTTCACTTCAGTTTAATTTGAGCTAATTAACGTAGTTAATTTTATTTTCGCTATAATTAGTTTAGATTATTTTTAAAATCCGCCATCTCGGCTGGGGGACAATTCAACCCCCCTTCTTGTCCGCCATCTATTCTGGGCCAACAAGTGGTATCAGAGCGCAGTCTCTGATTTTCATACGCGGACCTCACGGTCTGGGAGAAAAGATCTATTTATGATGGCTAGTGTGAATTCGGTTCCTATTTTCAATGGTTTTGATTATGCTCTATGGCTTGAAAAATTGTGTTTGGATTTCCGGTATTAATTCGAAGCTTATGAACTTAATGACTCACGGTCCTCATGCTCTACCAAGAGACAAGTCCCGGTGGACCGATGAGCACAAGAAAAAGAATTCTGATAATCTTTTTATTTTGAATGCTCTTAAACCTGCAGTATGCATTGACAAATTTTCATTTGTTTCTGATTACAGATCTGCCAAAGATATCTTGGATGGGTTATGCGAAGCTCAAGAAGAAAGCCGGAATAGTGAGTGCTTCGTGGCAAACAGTGAGCTTGAGCGTCAAAGCGAGGAGAGTTCAAAGATAAACTCTGACTCTGATGGAGAAAATGAGCTTAGTTATGATGAATTGGTGAATGCTTATGATGAATTGTTTGAAAGATATAAATCACTGAAATCTGAAAACAGAAGATTGAAAAAGAAAATTGAAAACTCTTCGTGCTGATAATTTCTCATGTGAAAAATGTGTTGAGCTTGAGAAATTAAGCAAGTCTTCCGTGCTTGAGGTTGATGATCATAGAGAAACAATTTCAATTCTGAAAACTAAAAATGAAACCTTAATGGCTAAAATTTTAGAACTTGAAAACGTAGAAAAGGAACCTAGAGGTAAATCGAGCTGTTCAGATAGTGATCAGATTTTGCTCAATGAACTTGTTGTGAATGACAAACTTGCTTAGGAGAATGAAGAATTGAAGCATTTAAACACATCTATGTCTGAAAAATTGCTTGCCCTTGAAAAAGGGAAATGTGTGATTGCTGATGATTGTGATAAATTGTATATTCTTAAACAAGAAATCGGAAGTCACAATAGTATTTATTTTTTGTTGAATGAGAAACTTGCTCTCTGTGAAGAAGAGATTGCTAGTTCTGAATTGCATATCTTGTCCTTAGAAAATGAAATCAAAAAGTTGAATGAATTCTTGTCCACATATGCAAAGCCAAATCAAAAACCGAAAAATAATTCTGGTTTCTCTAGTATGCGTGCCAACTGTTCACATGACAAACACTTTCACGTAACTAAAAGAATGAATGTTTCGTGTTTTTACTGTGGGAAATATGGCCATGAAATGTATGACTGTTTCTTGATGAAATTTGAAGATGATGAAGCATTAAAGTCCAGAATGAAAAATGTTGATTGTCCCAAAAGTCATGAAAATCTCATAGAGAAGAACCTCAACAATCATTGCTTCTACTGTGGTTTACATGGTCATGTTTTTGAAAATTATTTCACAAAGAAAAATGATGATGAATGGTATGTCAAAAATAATTTTTCATGTCATTATTGTGGTGAATTTGGACATATGATGAATAATTGCTATTCAATGAAAAATGATGAAAAATAGTCCATGAAAAGAAAATTTTCTTATTGTTATTACTGTGGTGAGAATGGTCATTCTATGGATGACTCTTCCACAATGAGATTTGATGATGATCGGTTTGCTAGGAGATATAGGAATTCATCTGTTCGTGTTAACACTAACCTCTCGGGACCCAAGATGGCTTGGGTACCCAAATATCTAAAATGACAATCTGTTTTGTAGGGGGGCCTTGAGGCCAAGGAATGTTAATAAATAAAGGACTCTGAAGGTGAGAAAGAAAAATGGTTTGGTTTTGAAAGTCATTTCGTTTAGGTTCATTTTGAAAAATCTGAAAAAGTAAAATTTGAGTTTGGAGAAAAATGTTTAGATGACTTGAACACTTTTTCTTACATATCTTGTGAATAATTTTAGCTCTGAATGCTTAACATTGCACATATATAGTTTCATATACACACCTTTTCTTTCGTTTTGCAAGTAATAATTCAGTTTTGAATGCTCTGGTCTGTGCATAAACTCTTTCATACTTTTGCTCACGTCTTGCAAATAATAGTTCATTTTTGCATACATAGAACACATACTTAGTTGCATGATACACACTGCACATATCATACACATCATTGCATACTTGTACATAAAGAAAGTCTTTGATCATATGTTCGGTTATGTGAATATACTTGACATATTTGTGTGCTTGAATGCCATGATTATCCGGTATATCATGGCGATCGTGGAAGGTTGGATTTTGTCCAACTGGAAGCCTTCCCCATGCTTGATGGTGGTCTTCGGACCTATGTTCTCAGCCACGTACCGGTAGTCACCTTGTGTGAAAACTTTACCTTGATGGATGTTTGAGTGTATATATATTATATCACCCTCTCCTTGAAAACACCCTATGACATTTTCCCTTGCTAGATAAAATTGCCTTGATTTAGATATGTTTGTTACATGGTATATATTAAGGGGGAGATTTTTTATAACCGTGCATACACTTAGGGGGAGACATTACTGTGATGAGACTAGTTCATCTTTTACATTCAATACAACCACCCACTCAAATTATACTCTTTAAGATAAATGATTCAATTTAATAAGGATTACAGTTATTCAACTCAACACTCCTAAGGGCTCTTGAATCTCTACATGGAAATCACACGTCTCGTGAGGAAAAAACTATTTGCCCCACCAAAAATTCGTATAAGTGGTACGTGGATCCGAGTAGCCGGGAATCTTATCTGAAACAAATGATGAAACTCACATCGAAAAGTGAAGCAAATCCACTATTAAAAATAAGTGAGATTTGGCACCGAGTAGTCGGGAAGTGCCCCTGAGACAAAGGGTACAACTCGCGTCAAATTGTGACAATCTCCGCAATTAAGATAAGTGACGAAACTGAGTAACCGGGAAATGCCCCTGAGACAAAGGGTATAACTCTCGCCAAAAGGTTAGTCACCTTCTTGTGTTTAAATTTAAAAAGAAGGGATTATACGTAGCTACCAATACTCGAGCATCGTGTATGGAAGTGTATGGTGGATAGATTCTTTCCTGTGTTCTTTAGAAAATCTGTTTATCCATATGATCTTGAAATTCATTGCTCAATTCTTCACATATACACCTTGGGTTTGATTGTGTTAATGTATCTTATGAATCTGTCATCTTTCATGGTTAATGCAGTACCTTCTTTATGTAAGCACGATCTTCTTAGTATTGCACATGTTCATCATGTTCAACAATCAATTGCGTAATTCTTACACCTGTCCCGAAGGGACTTGCTTGAGTATATATTTTATTATGCATGCTTGAGTTCTTGATTGTTTGATCCTTTTTGTTCATACCATACATCATTTCATATTGATGTACCTTTTGATCATACATGTATATATCAGCTTAAATAACCCCGTTGTCAGTCAGTTTTTGTTAATGACAAAGGGGGAGAATAATGTGCTTTTCAGTGGAACATTTGCTTATAGTTCAGTTTGGTCATACATTTTGTGCATAGGTTAGTCATACATTCTGCATAAAGTTCAAAAATTGAGCATCTGAACATATTTCAAACATCTTGCATATTGCACATCAAAGTTGATTTTCTTGCTTGGTGCTCACGGTTTACACACCCTCCTTGTATGGTAGGTTATTGTTGGGTTCGTGCACTTTTACTTCATATTTTTGTCTCTTTTCATTTCTAGTCCCTCACTTTTTGATAATGTCAAAGGGGGAGAGAATCTTGGTGCCCACAATATATTGTCATCATCAAAAAGGGAGAGATTGCTGGGTTCGTTACGCTCCCTCTTTGTCTTTGATATTGGTTTTGATGATTACAATATATTGTGTGATTTGTGTATACATTGATAATATTGTGTGCTTATCTTGTGGAAAACGTCTTCATGCAAATGTCATGCAAATGTGCTTAGAAGTTGATATCATGTTTTGTAGGCTGCGTTACAGGGTTGGAAACATGGTCCTTCATGAATATATTTCTGATGTTGACTCACGCATGTTGGTCATGAGTCTTTGGAGCTTTCATGTGAAAACTGTGTTTTTCAGTGGGTATGAACTTGATTGCATAGCACTGTGTAAATACATTGCCACTTCATTTCAAGCTCCTCTTGATAAGCTCATCATACTCCCTGGATCCATGGAAAATCATGCCTTTATGTTAAATGTGGTATTAGGTGCTTAAGGAGATCTTTTAGGTGAGGTGTCAACACCTGGGGGTCGACCCTCCCTGGTCCATGGGGCTGTCTGCATAGCAGACAGTCTAGACAGAAAGAGTGTCGACATTGAGAGTCGACATTTCTGCTGTTATTGTTTCATGAATGATAGTTGTTTAATCTATCGATCATATGGCTTCTATGCTTTCACAGGCTTAATCAATCTCATTTGTTCATGTTTGATCATGATGAAATCTTGATATATGGGTTAGTCATTTTTCTTGATTGAATTCTATTTGAAAGCTTTGTTCAATGGCTTTCAATGAGCTAAGCGTAGTATTGTTACCTGTTAAATGGATTTGTGTTTACTCATATTGCTTGTGAATGAGTTAAGTTCAGATTGCTTTTGATTATGCTTGAATTAATTGGACTGAACTTTGGATGATTGGACTATGTCTGGAACTTTTGAACTGATCTTGATAGTCCTGGTGTGAAATAGAACTCATGTGTGGTTTGCTTGAATCACATTTGATATGTGAGTTTATGAAGAATTCGGTTTGAAAATCCCTGAATCACTCATATGTAATACTGCACTTCAATATATTAATTTGCAGGTTGAAGGATTTTTGCATATGTTATATGGCTATTCATATTGAGTTGAACTGAATTTGAAATAGCCCTTCAATGCATGATCTATACCTTGATATGTGAGCTTGTGTAGCTTGTTACTGAAATCTTAGACTGATCTAAACAGTCTTGGTCTGATCATGAAACTCATGGTTGGGCTGCTTTAATCATAATTGATGTGTGTAGCTGCATCTCAATATATTATCTTGCAGGTTGAATGGCCATCTTGAGCTGTAAATGAAATGCTCATACAGTTGATCACTTGTGTTATTTGGATTGTGTGAGTTCAGTTTGGCTTGGACTGTATATGATACTCATGTGTGAATTGATTCAATATCAAGTGATCAAGGTATACATTTACTTGAGTTGGAAATAGCTTTCCATGTCTCAATGTACTTCTCTTGAAGTTGCATCTTTCTATACTGCAGGTTGATTGAGATAGTTAAGTGTGCAAAAATGGGTTAAAATGGTTTCTTCAAATGCATTGACTTATAACTCTCATGAATTTGAATTTCTGGAAACTACAGGTTTAAATGCCCACAAATCTTTGAAACTATGGTAAGATTTCGTTTTTACTGGATTTCCTTGTGCCTAGATTGGGCTTGAATCATGTATTTTGGTATTGGGCTTTATTTCATTACATTAGGCTATTTTCTGTTCCGAAGTGTTGCCAATAAGTGTCGACTCCATGAGTTGACACTTTTGGCTGGGCTGGGTTTTGTTCAACGCGGACAGAACTCCTGCTGAAAAGAGTCGACTCTGAGAGTCAACTCTTTGAACATGTGTTCTGTTCTATTATTCTTTGCCAAAACGCCCTGCAAAAATTGTCGACTCTGAGAGTCGACACTTTTGCAGAGCGGTCCGGTTCGAGTTTAAAACTGGATCCTTATCTCCATTAACCCATACCATTTTACTTGGGCTTTGTACCATTTTATCCTTAGGGTTTCTCCTATGGTTTGGGTGAGGTTTTGAGAGGGTTTTGCCGTGGGTTTTCATGTCCTTATTCATCTCCTTGCCTTGAGTATTAATAACCTGCAAACTCCATCATAGGAGGGAATTCCCTGTGGCTAATGCTTTCTATCTGCTTGCAGGAAAGGAGAGAGGGCGATGCACCTTGAGAAGGAAGAAGAAGACCAAGGGAAAGTCATCTTCATGCCATCCCTGCTGATCTAGGTTGCAATTGTGAGCGAGATTGCTGTACCTTCTACCCGTGACGTCTCCTACAAGCTTGGTCAACTTCTACTCCGAGGAATGATCTCCAGCGCACCCTACCTCTTCTATAAATGGGCTTCAATGCAGATTTGAGGGTGATCTCTTCATCTCTCATTTCTACTCTCTTATTTGAGCATAGATTAATATTTTGGGCGATCATTGTATATCCTTTTGCTTTGTTAAACTGAAAACACTTGTGTGTGAAGGCGGAGCTGTGTCTCCGAGTGTGTGGATCTTTTGCGGGGCAAGTTTCCCCGGGTTTGTGAGTGTATACGGAGCGGCGTCTCCGTGTTAGGTTTTATTGCAGGGTGAGTTCCCCGACTGTGTTTGTGTGTGTGCTGCAGTGGCAGCGTCTTGGGGCCAGGCCCCGTGTGTGTAACTTGCTGCGGAAGCAGCGTGTGTGGTGCTGGGGGTCATCCCCATTTTGCTACGGTTCATAGCGTGGTAGTGAAGTCTCACCGGGTTCGGTGAGGGGTGGACGTAGGGAGCCCGTCGTGGTCCCGAACCACCTAAAAATCTCTGTGTTCCTTGTTGCATGCCTGTGTGATTGTCTATTTCTCCTATCTCCGTTCACATGTTATCTTATTGATTTTTTTTTCACTGCACCACTACACCTTGCTACTCTGCTATTCGTATTTGGGTTAGGCTTAATCGTTCAGTGCACAGATCATTCGAGTGAGATCAGAAAGATTGAGTGAACTTAAATCTCACTTTAGTTTAATTTGAGCTAATTAACGTAGTTAATTTTGTTTTCGCTATAATTAGTTTAGATTGTTTTTAAAATCCGCCATCTTGGCTAGGGGACAATTCAACCCCCTTTTTTGTCCGCCATCTATTCTGGGCCAACAGTTTCCTTATAAAATTGCAGGCGAGAACAGAGACTTATAGTGGCGCAATTCTGAATAATCCCTCCCTCATGAAGGGTGTCACTATTTTGGACGGTGGTTGTGGTACTGGAATACCTAGGTACATGGCCATTTCATCATTTTGCTTCCATCCTAGGAGTTTTGTTGTTCCTATTCCAGCCAAATAGTACATAGCAGAAAGCACAATGTTATATTTGACTATTCTTAGATTCTTCCAGCAACCTGACATACACTAGCTTCCTTTTTAAATCTTGGTGAGCACAATCCACATGTCCCATTCTTATACAACATAAAATGCCATACCATTAGTCAATTTTTTTTTCTTGGTTTGGCTTAAACATCTTCTAAAGAAATTCATGAGCCTGTCAGTGAAATGCTACATATGCTCATTACATAACCATTTTATATTCCGTAGTAAGGCTCTTGTCAAAATATCAATTGTTTATAGCCATTTATTTTCTACAATGGCAAATTAATGATATTTTTTTTTTCTAATCTTCACTTCTTCCTTCAGTCTATTTGCAGCTCAAGCTGGAGCTTCAAGGGTGATTGCAGTTGAAGCAAGCAAAAAGATGGCTGTTGTGGTATCTCAGGCATGCATTTTATGCTATTAATATTTTGGAAACCCCCTTCCTCCAAAAAAAATAGTAGACTTTTCTTCAAGGTTAATGGTATGGCTTTATGATACAATTGATATTTCAACAAATATTATTGGATTATTGTTGCGCGCGTTTTTTTTGCCGGTTAACCGGGGTGAATGAAGGAATACAGCGGGGAAGGAAAATACGGGAGTTTGATGTATCTCAGGTATCCTCCTAATGGGTGCATGCCTCTCACGGCGGTATCGGGCACTCTCCTTTTACGGAAAGTCGAAAGGGGCGGAATGGCACGGGAATGTCGGGCTAAGGGTTAACCGGACAGGGTGCGGGCGTGCCAGTCGATCTCTCGACAATCACTCATGGAACCAAGGTTTGACCGGGGAAGCGCCACCAGGGCGCGGCACGTGGGCTCAGGCGATCGGGCGACACGTGGAGAGAAGGGGTTCCATGGGTGCGAGTGCGTAGGCGATTGCGGGAATCGTGTACAGGACATCTTTCCCCACCGGCCGCAGGCAACCGGTGTTTATTTACATCGGATTGAATCCGAATACCTTCCTTCCATGCTGAAGAAAAGTTTGTATATGTGTCTGAAGCCATGGTGTAGGGCCGGGCGCATTCAGCAGCTAGGGGTATGTGTTAGACTGAGGGGTGTTTGTTGGGGGTGGAGTGTTAGGCACAGATGCCGAAGGATATAGATAGGAGATTGAAGGCCGAGACGCGGGTGCGAGGGCACTCGTACAATCGGCGGTGTTGTGCTGAGACTCGTATTTCTTTACGGGAAAGCCGTAATGACCAAAGTACAACTGGCGCATGTCACGGGACAATTCCGACGTGCTAGTCGGTCCCCTGGTCGATGCGTGATGAATACACACATGTGCATTTTACAGAGGGGTCTTCCCGTGGCGTAGGCCGCGGCCGTGGTGCCAAACGGGGCCTACAACTGGATAACTGAGGGGATCCGTCGATCCGGCATCTGGACGAGGGTCGGACGCGGCTCGAGTTGAGCGGTCGGACATGGCCTCGTGACTGTGAGTGAGCATGACGTCATGGCATGCGAGTGATTGCGACCGACGGGCATGCGAGTGGGAATCCCGGCATGAGGGGACGTCCGCCCATATCACAACGTCGCACACATGGTGGGTTTCGACTTGTGTGTGACGACTACCTACGACGTGAGGGGAGCGCGAACGACATACCCCCGGCGTAGTAGACCGCCGAACAAGTCACCCACACACAATTCTCCTTTGCTCCGCGCTCGAAGTCTTCTGCTTGTCGAGTGCCGGACGATCTTGCGTATTGCTGGATGCTTTGTATTGGATTGATTGCCCCACCCCTTGAGATCCTAAGGGGTATTTATAGGGGAAGATGAATGGTCACAAGGGGTTTACGCGGACCAGCCAGGGGGGTGAGTTGGTTCGCGTAAACCCAATGGAATAGTGCTTGGGTTACGGGCTGAGAGAGAGGGAAAGGGGTTTACGCGGACCAGTCAGGGGGCCCTGGATGGTCCGCGTAAACCCCCCTCGGATGGGGGGTTTAGGCGGCTGGGTTTTTTCTTTTTTTTAAAAAAAAATATATATTTTTTTGGTTTGAATTGGGGGTTTACGCGGACCAGCCAGGGGGGTCTGGCTGGTCCGCCTAAACCCCCTCCCCAAGGGGGTTTAGGCGGACCAGCCACGGGGCCCTGGCTGGTCCGCCTAAACCCCCCCTAGGGGGGTTTAGGCGGGTTCGCAAGGAGAGAGAGGGGGGGGGGGGGGCTGGTTCCCATCCTATAAAATGTGATTTTTGGCCATTTCTCTTCCTAATTTAACTAAGAAAGAAAAGGACAAGTGGGTGAAGGATACGTGGCGGCTTGTGGAGACTTGTGCGCGTTGACTTGGGGACGACCCGTCGTGCTGTCGCTTTGCGCTTCCACGTCCGCGCTTTGATCCCTCGAACTGGTACGGCACACGAACCGCATCGTAGGGCCGTAATTGAGCAAACCGGGGCTGAGTGGAGTCGTGGGACCACCGGGTTGGAGGGAGGGGCGCGGCCCCCCAGGGAGTTCGCCCTCCCTGGGGCGCGCGGCCATGCCCCGGGGCGAACTGGCCCCGGGCTGGCCGTAACCCCGAGGGATGGTCCCCGGGGTTCTTCTTGTGTTGTCCGGGGACGTCCTTTGATGGACTTTGAACTCCGAGAGGTTGACATGGGCCCGTAGGGCCGTTGTTCTTTGAGTCAGAGTAGCCGCTCGCAAGGTGTTCGGGCAAATGCCCAACACACCCCGGGTTGCCGAACGAGCCGCGTAAGTGGCCGACGGGCCTTGGATTTGGCTTAAGGCCAAGGGTAGAAGTCTGTAGGGGTTAGAAGGAGGCATTTTGGGGCCCACGGGCCTTGCCTCGTGTTGCGTGCCGCATTGTACGGCGGGTTGACAGGGTAGCCTCGGGTTGGCCCGGGAGCTAAGTTTAGTGGCTTGTTGCCACGCGTCTGAGGGTCGGGGGTGGCCCCGACTTGCTGGGGGGTCGTTGTTGGACCCAACTGGTATACTGGAATCACGGGCTGGCCCGTGGTCTTGTGTAGAAGGGTTGAAATATATGCGCCCACAAGGTGTTCGAAAAATACCGAACACACGTGTGTGAGCCGTACGTACATATTGCGGGCCTCCAAAGCATGTGGTTGACTTGCTCGGGTCTCCCTTTGACCTTGGAGGGTTGAATGAAGAGTCTTGGAGTGGGCCCGCGACTCTTTTGCTAGATGCCACGTGGCGTGGCTTAACGTTGGGGCGCCCCCGGGTGATCCCAGGCGGCCATATAAGACGCGGGCAAAGCCCGTATGAGAGTGGCCGGGGTTGACCCCGAATACTTGTTTGTGCCGCCGCGCGTCACGGCGAGTTGATCGGGACCCTTGTGGGGACCTTTAGGGTGTAGAAAGGGCTAGGTAGCCCGTGCCTTGAAGGTGTTCGGGGAAATGCCCGAACCCTTATTCCTTGTCGTTTTGGCTGGGAAATTGTCTGGGTACAACAAATGCCCCCCACGGGGCGTGCGTCGGAGGCGGGGACGAGGGCGTACGGCCCGTGAGATCCTCTTTCTGAGTTGTTGTAGTTGTATTTTGACGCTTCATATGTCTTTATTTTGCTGTGTTGCACATATGAATTTTCTGATATGCTGACTACTTTTTCTGGGTGCCTTGTCTTGCAGCTATGGCACGCTTTGGCAGAGATGGGCGGGTCCCGAGGCAGCTGGCTCGGGAGGAGGATCACTGGGTGCAGCGGACTGATCGACCGATGCGTCCTCTAGATGCACCTGTGATCACTGTGGCTGGTATCGGGTAGTTGGACCGGGGCCATCTGATCGTGGTGGAGGGTCCGCTCGGAGAGCGGACAGCTGGAGCAGGGGCCCTGGAAGTGGCCCGGATTCTGGAGGCGGGCAAATTATACAGTTATGACTGGAGCGGGGGCTATCGATTGGAGTTCCCCCTTGATCGCCACCTGCTTGAGTTCATCCGCAGTTATGCTCCTCCTGGCGCGGAGGAGGGCGACTCGCAGATTCTGGGAGCTTGCCGCCTGCTTGAGAGGGCCATTCTGATCGACAGGGACAGCCTGCTTGGCACCGCTTTTTACAGCTACCCGAGCTTTTCAGAGGACTACTGGAGGCAGTGCCAGTTTCCCAGCAACGAGTGCCTGAGGTTCTTCGACATGGCAGAGCAATCTGGAGTCAGGGTCAGGCCGATTGGCCCTGCTAGCTGGGATCTGCATGGCCACCACCGCACAGAGATAGAGGGGATTGTTGGATTGGTGCTGGAGCCCGCCGGTGTGCAGTATGCTGGAGAGGGGTACGATGACCGCAGTATGCTGAATGGAATCATCCAACAGACCGTCACTAGCTGGTATGGCCGCTGGACAGTGATCTCGTCGCATTACTATCGCCAGGGTGCCACAGAGTGGTTGATGGGAATCGTCCACCATTATCGAGTATTGCTGGATCGAGCTGGGATCAGGTACGCGGTGATCGCTGCTCTGTACGTGTACCCGTGCTATACTGGATTACTGCAGGGCTTGCTAGAGCGTTTCAACCGTCGTTGGAACACAGTGGCGATAGCAGAGGGGGAGACCAGTCTCGACTTGTGGACTCTGTTCTGGATCTCCGGCTTGCCAGTTGTCGGCGAGGGATATGAGGAGGTGGTGTTGGATGACCTCCACCGCAGTCATACTGATGGACTGGGAAGATACCGAGTGCCTTACAGTTAACGGTATCTGATAAAGACTTGGAGAGATTTGGCCCTGGCAGGGAGAGAGAGAGCTGCTCAGACTCCCCGGGTACCACTGAATGTATGGGTCCGTCATTTTTACAACGGGCCGTTTTGCTTTTACCAGGAGTTCGCAAGGGATCAGACTCCCTGGGAGGAGTACACAGAGGTGAAGCTACGCTTCCGGACGTACTCCAGATATGTGTATGCGCCACGGGAGGGGTGGAATCTTCATGGACTGCCAGATGTGACATACCTTGCAGCATATCTGGCATATTGGCTGGCGACCTTCGTAGTTCCTTACGAAGAGGACGGACTGTTGAGAGCCGAGTTGTTGTGGCCGGCTTGCTTGTTGGCTGAGGGGAGGCAGTTGGCTCTAGCTCCCGCTGCACTGGCCAACATTTACCAGGGGCTTGGAGTTCTGGCGGCACACTCAGCGCCGAGGGAGAGGAGTATACTTCTACTGACCCTCTACCTTAGCGTGTGGGCCGGGTTGCTTTTCCCGGGGCTGGTGACGCGGGGTACTGTGGCGAACCCGACGGCACCACTTTTGTTCAGCTTTACTGGGCAGCCGGATGGCGACACAGAGGAGCAACTGGAGGGGGCCAGGAGGGCCCTTTGTTACCTGCCCGCCCGGGGAGTGGAGGGATTGCCCTTCGACAGTGCAGCGAGGGACCTCGACCTTTTTCTGGGGGCTTCGGGTGGAGGGGCGGCCGGCGCTTGTCCCAGCCAGGGGACTGCTGATACGAGACCGCAGACTGAGTGGATACAGAGCACCCGAGCAGCCGTGTTGGCGTTGCACCGGTCGGCGACGAGCTTCCTGGAGCCGTACTACCCACATCGCTTTGCTAGAAACTTCGGGTACGACCAGGGGATTCCGCCGAACAGGGAGTTCCATCTGACGGGCCGACAGTATAAGGGTAAAGACACCCACCTACTGGCAGCAGCTTGGTGGGATTTCTACTGCCGTCGGGAGCCGGAGCAATTCCTGATGCCGGAGCAGGGTCGTCGGGGACGGTTCGACGTGCACTACGCCCGGTGGTGGTTCGGGCACAGTCACCTCTACCGACAGAAGGCCTCCGCGATCAGGAAGGCGGAGGAGAGTCGTTTGCTGAGGGAGGATCTGCCTCCTATTGCACTGGATGAGGGGTACCTGAGGACCCGTGTGGCTCGGATTCGCCGGGAGGTTGAGCGGATTGTGACACAGTGGCCCCGGAGTGGTCGGGGGTCATCTTCTGGGAGCCGAAGCAACGGAGGGGCCCTAAAGCCCCTGGGGCGGGCATCGGCGGCGGCGACTGGAGCGAAGGTGTCTCGACCGAGGGCACCTAGAGTTTGGTGGACTTAGTTCTTGTCCGACTGCGGCATCCGAGGCAGAGGGTCACTGGATCGGGAGCTCCCACATGGGAGTTTTGCCGACACAACGGTCGACGACTGGAGGCGACACATCGCCCATGTAGTTGGGTCAGCTGGACCCGTGGAGTTTGTCCCAGATCGAGTGCGCCCGCACTTCACGGGACATTCGGGAGGCCGTCACGATGGCTGCCCGAGCTCTGGCGATAGGGATGAAGCAGCTTGTGCCCCTACCCTTGACCCCCTTTGGGGCTTCAGGTTGGGCTTCCCGCCCTTTGTCTGTTCTCTTTCTTTCATTATGTAATTCTTGACTACAGAACTGAGATGTTGTATATTACTTTGTTTGTCAGCAGGTCCTGCAGCTGAGGAGGACCAGCCCTCCACAGGAACGTCCTCGGGGAATGGAGACGGAAGCCTACGGCCCGGAGGAAACGGCCCCGTGTGGCGGATGCCGCGGTTGAGACTGGTGGGTCATCTGAGGGACCCCAGACTGGAGAGCGAGTTGAGGAGGAGACGGTCTTGAGTGAGTGTCGCCCCCAACTCCTTTGTTTTTGTCTGGTTTAGCCAATATGATTGACTAATTCTACTTTGTCGGACTTGTCTGTCCGTTGCAGCTCCGCTGGCGTCTGGTGCGGAGGCGACTTTTTCGCCTCCCCGAGAGGCAGACTTCCCGCGTGAGGAGGAAGCTGAAGGGGAGGTTGACATGGAGGAGCTTACGCGCCTGATGAGCGAACCTTTCCCCAACCTGGAGGACTTCCCCGACTTTGAGTCGTGGACAGTTACGGGAGGAGCCCGCGCAGGTGAGAGCTTCGAACCTTGGGCGTATGCCACAGCTTTGATTTGCCCCCTGTTATTTGTTATGACCCTTTGGATTATGCAGGTGGGGCAGAGGCACCAGGGGCCGAGGCCCCTGCTGAGACACAGGGTGAAGCACCTGGCCAGGTTGACGAGCCAGGGCCCACGGTGGCTAGCGGTCGTTAGGGTGAGAGCCCGACTACCTTTGGGGGGCCTTTCATGTTGTTGTCGAACTCCCTTTAGCAGGCCGGAATTATTGACTTGACTTATGTTACTGGTTTGGCAGGTGAGGACGCGGCGACGACCCTGGAGATGATCCGAGAGTTGGCAGACGTCGGCCCGCCAATGGTCCTGCCTTCTTTTGGAGACGAGTCGAGACCGGTGGCCTTTGTGTCTTCAGCTACTGTTGAGGATGCGCTAGGTATATCGTCGTCATTGCTGATGAGGGTACCTCACCCACCTTTGTCGACCCTAGTGTCGGCCTGTACGGTGGGACTGGTGGAATCCTCCAGTGTGGGACCGTCAGGTATGTAACTGAGTACTTGACCACTTTAGGGTGGATCATTTGACTTTCCTGCCCGTGTTGAGCTTTGGCTGGGATGGATTGCAGGCACGTCTTCCCCCCTGGAGCAAGGGGAGCTTCCTCGGGACGCGAGCCGGTCGTCCGGAGATGAGCCTCCCATCGTAGCCGCTGCTGAGGGTGACGAGGAGTTGATTGACATTGAGGGGGTTTCTGAAGGCGATGCCCCGATCGGTGAGCTTCTTCCCTAGCATCTTTGGCTAGGGAGCTATCTTTATGCAAGGCTGAGCTTGATGATAGCCTAATCTGATTTATTGATGTACAGGTGCCCCTGATCTGCCCACGGTCGGGGATTCATCAGAGAGCTCGCCTGGTTCCTCAGAGGGCGGCAGCGCCACGATGGAGACTGACGAGAGCTCGAGCTCGAGTTCTTCTTTTTCCTCCAAGGCCTCTTCTTCCGGGGATGTCGAGATGGAGGCGGCATTGGAGGGTATATATACGGCTTCTCTTTGTCTCTGCCTTGACTTTAATGTGGAGCCTATAGCGGATTGCTGACATTTTGCGCCATGCCCAGGACTGGAGACTGAAGGAGAGCATGCGCCGGCTCCGGCCGCGGAGGGTCAGGAGGAGCCTTCCGTCACCCCAATGACTATTGGGGAGGATCGGGTTGGAGGGGAGTCCTTACCCTCTCCGACTCCGGCAGAGGACACTACCGGGGCGGTTATGGGCGCGGCAGGAGCTACACCAGGTAAGAGTCAGGGCCTTTGTCAGGTTTTCCACCTTGTCTTGTCATAGGGAAGTCCTGAACATTATTGACCCGCTCCGTGTTTGGTGGGGTTGTGCAGGTCCTTCTGGTGTGCTAGCTGAGAGGGGTCACTCCTCCCTCGAGCTGGAGGTTGAGTGGCCTACATCCGTTTCCCCACCGGAGCCGTTGCTGGACACCAGCGTGGGTGCAGCCTTACTGCAGCGAGCTCGGGGCTACGTAGGGGGCGATCCTTTGCCTTCCCCGGAGGAGCTTCGGCACCGGCTGAGGGAGTGCACGCGCGCCTACCATGGCCTCGGCTTCCCCCGTGGGCCCTGAATGTCTGGCTTGGCCGGCATCTGGGCGGAGTACCTGCGGCTTCGAGAGGCTCAGGAGCAGCAGGCACGGCGACTAGCGGCCATCCGGGAAGCACGGGAGCAGCACATCCAGCTTGTGGCAGCTGCGACCGAGCAGAGGAGGCTTGCCGATGTGGCCGCATCTCTTGCTCAGGACCGTGCCAGGCACCTGAGCGAGGCGACTAGTAGAGCAGAGGCCTTGCAAAAGGCCTTAGAAGAGCAGCGGCAAGCTGTAGAGCTTGCTAGAGCTGAGTGGCGGACTGTCGAGGCCGGAGCCGAGGCTAGCGCTCAGCTCGCTTCGACTTTGAAGGCAGAGCTCGCAGCTGCTGAGTCTCGCCTGGCAGAGCTGGAGGGGAGCGAGGCTAGGTCGTGATTGTATCACTTCCCTTCCCCTTTTTGTTATCCGGACAGTGTACTTTTGTTACCCCAAGGGCATGTCTTGGGCTCCCTATTATAGAGTATCAATGACAAATTTCGGATTTTTTTGCGTTGTTGTTTATTGAATTGTTCTCCTCCCTAGTCTGTGGAACAGGGTTGGATACAAGGGATGGTTGCCACTTACTGTTGGTCATGCTTGATTGTTTTAACACGTACCAGTATAGGGAGCAGCGAATTGGGTTTTTATTCGGGTCTGGAGCTGAGGTAAAGGGCTGGATGAGGAGAGTAGTATGACTGAATATCGGGTACTGGGTACTGGATGCTGGTTGTTTGCATGTTGTTAACTGGTAATGTAGCTTTTCTGGACTGAGGAGATGGGGACTGAGTTGGCCGAACGGCCCGACAGTGCCATCACAGCCAGGGGCTGCTAGCGAGACTGGGAGTTGAGTGGTCCACCCGTGGACGGGTTGTGACCGAAACTGGCACTGGGAGCTGGCGGCTGGCCCATAAGGGCGTTACAGTCGGTGATTGGAGTTAGAAATTGGTGGCTGGCCTACAAGGGCGTTATAGCCGGGGTACTGGGGCTAGCGGCTGACGGTTGGCCTGTGAAGGCGTTGTAGCCGAGGACTGGAAGCTAGAGACTGGCGGCTGGCCTGTGAAGGCGTTGCAGTCGAGGACTGGAAACGGGAGACTGGCGGCTGGCCTGTGAAGGCGTTGTAGCTGAGACTGGAGGCTGGAGACTTGCGGCTGGCCTGTGAAGGCGTTATAGCTGAGGATTGGAGGCTGGAGATTGGCGGCTGGCCTGTGAAGGCGTTGTAGCCGAGGACTGGAGGCTGGAGACTGGCGGCTGGCCTGTGAAGGCGTTGTAGTTGAGGATTGGAAGCTGGAGACTGGCGACTGGCCTGTGAAGGCGTTGTAGCCGAGGACTGGAAGCTGGAGACTGGCGGCTGGCCTGTGAAGGCGTTGTAGCCGAGGACTGGAAACTGGAGACTGGCGGTAACCGACCCTCGGGGGTGTGGTGGTCACCATTGTTGTGAAGTGATGTTGAGCTCGCCATCGGGACGTGTCGTAGTCGATGGCTTTGTGAGTGAGGAGTGGAGAGGGAGAGTTTTTTTTCCCCTTTACCAGCTCTACCGCCCTTGCGGGTTTTCGCCAGAGCTGGCTGTGGACGTGCAAAATTGCACGCCCTTACGTCCCAACTAGTCCAGCATCGTTAACGACTTCAACTAAAGAAATCGCGGAGAAGGGGGGGGCATCCGGACTCTCCGAACACACACGCACTGCGGTGAAGCCGTCTCCGGAGTCACGACAGTGAAGAGAAATCAACCACCAAGAGCCCCACAATCCATGGGCCTCGAAGAAAATCAAATGGGCCACAACTCGCGCTCACAACGGGCTCGGAACTACCCATTTAGCCCCTTCAGCGGCACACCCCCATGCCCCTTCTGCGGCACGCCCCGTGCCCCTTCAGCGGCACGCCCCAGGCCCTTCAGCGGCACACCCTCAAAGCCCTTCAGCGGCACACTTGGGTGGCCCCCCAGCGGCACGCCCCTGTTGGTTTTTAGCGGTACGCCCCTGTTGGCTTTCAGCGGCACGCCCCTTGATGCTTCAGTGGCACGCCCTTGAGCGCCCTTCAGCGGCACGCCCTAACGGCCTCCCAGCGGCACGCCCTCAGGCCCTTCGGCGGCACGCCCTTTAGGCACTTTAGCGGCACGCTTGCCGTGTCTTCCAGCGGCACGCCCTTTTGGCCCTCTCAGGGACACGCTTGTTTAGCCCAGCGGCACAACGTTCAGGCATTTCAACGGCACGTCCGGCAGACCAAATCTCGTGCCCATGCCCTACAGATCTTTGGCGCGTAGTGGGCTGTCCGAGGTGTCGGCCGGAGGTTGGGCCACGCAGGCTACTCCCCTGGCATCGAGGACGGGGGGAAGTCAAACCCCATCATGACCGGTCGCTTCCCGCTTTCGACTACCGTGTTCGAAGGCTTCCGCCGCGGGGAGTATAAAAAGCCTCATCTGTCGGCAAACAAAAGGGGGCAAGAGGGAGAAGAGACGACTACGCAGACGCACGCTGCTGGAGAGAGCCACCGCCTCCGGAGGAAGAAGAAAGAGAAGAAGAAGAAGGGAGCTCCGCCGTGGGGTTCCCCTCCGACGACCACCCAGAAGTGAGAGTAAGGGAGAGAGAGAGAGGGCGTGTGATGTATCAGGGGGAAAGGGGGAGGGCAGCGAGCCGTCGCCCCTGCTCGCCCCCAGTTCCTCCCTTTTCTTTCTCCCTTTGCTTTTCTTTCTTTCCCCTCCGTTGTGCCTCCGGTTCCAGCGTTCTGAGGTGTATGTGGCCGGCTGCGGCCTTTGTCGTCCATGAATAAAATCTCTCTTTTGAGTTCTTTCTTTTTACTGTCTCCGTTGGTTTGAATCCGTGCGCGTGCTTGAACGCTTCTCCCTCCGCCTCCCTATCGTTTGATCCTTAGCGTGGGTCTTCGTCCCCCTCGTCATTGTTCTTTTCTTCTTCTTCGCATACCCAAGCCCAATATCAGCATTGGCCTTCCTCAGAACAATCTCCCCGTTACTAACCAACGCCCCTGTTTGGATGAGCCAACGCAAGATCCCCTGTCTTTCCCCTTAGGTTCTATTCCATTCAGTTGGCCTTCCTTCAGCCCAACCCCCTTAGTCTTCAGGCGACACACCCCGTCTAGCCCTCCAGCGGTACGCCCCCTTGGTGTCTTCCCTGGTACGCATCCTTTGAACCCTTCACCGGCACAGCTAATCAACCCTTCTCCGGCACACCCCTATTGGGCCCTCAGCGGCACACCCGTCAACTCTTCGCCGGCACGGCCCTGGCTGCCCTCCTCCGGCACGCCTGTGATGGCCTTCGCCAGTACGCCCCTTCGGCCCTTCCCCGGCATGCCCTGGCCAAGCCCTTTGCCGGCACACTCCCTACGGGTCTTCCCCGGCACGCCCAGGCCACTCTTCGCCGACACACCCCCAGCCTTCCTAGTCCGGTACACTTCCTAGCCGCCCCTAGAGGGGTCCCTTGTCCATCGTCGCTTTCGGGTTTTCCGAGATTTTATTAAAGGTGCTGTCGCTCTCGGGCGCCCACCTCCAGTTGTCGGGTTCCGCCACTCCATGTGGGCGCGTTCCCTGTATCTCCCTTACGCTCGGGTCAAGGGGAGATGTTGCCAAATTTTTGTTAGAAATAATAACACGTTGAAAAGGCAAAAGGAAGCAACAAACAAATGGGGCAATAACGAATTAAAAGGCAAAAGGAAGCAACAAACGCATGGAACGATCGGCGATAGAACACTCCAACCGAAATAAGGCGCTGCGGGCAACATGAGAAGAACCGGACCCAATGATGACCTGGCGACTTAAACGCTCGATCTGCAAAGAAAATGCCGTGGGAAGAGGGAGGAAAGATTTGTATAAAACTATATAAAGATCAAGGAAAAGAAGAAAAGAAAAGCCTTAAAATAAGTAAAAGAGGAGTGGGCCTTCGCCGGCACGCCTATTCCAGCCTTCGTCGGTACACCTTATCAACCCTCCACGGCACACTCCCTTACTTCCTTGAACCCCCAGCGGCATGCTCGGCATGCCTTTCCTCGGTACACACCTTCACCTCCTCTTACCCGGCACACCCTTTCTCAGCCGCTCACCCTCTCTCTCTCCCTCGCGTGTTCCCATCGTCTCTCTCTCTCCCTTCACCCTTGGTGCCTTTGCACACCGACCTTCTATTAACCCGACACCCCTTAAATCGGTGCCTTTGTGCACCGACCTTGACCTAACCCGGTGCCTTTGTGCACCGACCTTGGCCTAGCCCGGTGCATATGTGCACGGACCTTATTCTCCACGTGCATAGTCCTCGTGACCTGCACTGACTCCGGGCCCCAGCTGCACCGACCTCAGCTGCAACGGCATCCACTTCCAGCCCCAACGTGCACCGACCTCGGCTGCCCATGTTCACCGACTTCAGCCCGCAGGCCGCACAGACCTTGCCCCTCTACCAGCCCAAACCTGCACCGACTTCAGCCCGCAGGCCGCACAGACCTTGCCCCTCTTCAGTCCAAAGCTGCACCGACTTCAGCCCACAGGCCGTACAGACCTTGCCCTTCTACAGCCCAAAGCTGCACCGACTTCAGCCCACAGGCTGCATCGACTTCAGCCCGCAGGCTGCACCGACCTTGCCCTTCTACAGCTCAAGGCTGCACCGACTTCAGCCCGCAGGCTGCACCGACCTGCCTTCAGCCTTGGGACAACCTGCACCGACCTAGCCCAATCTCTATCCGGCGCACCCTTCGACACCCTCGCCGGCACGCCTTCAGCTGCCCTTGCCCGGCGCACTCCCCAGCCGCTCTAGCACGACACACCCCAACACCTCCACCCGGTACACTATCAAACCCCCCTACCCGGTGCACTCCTGCCCTCCTTCAGCGGCGCGCCCGCTCGCGCTCTTCGCTGGCACGCCCAGCTTAGCCGCCCTTTGCTGGCACGCCCCTTCAGCCCCCCCTTTTTTTTGACCCTCCAGCGGCCCACTCTCTCTCTAGGAATATATATATATGTGTAATATATAATGATAATAATAATAATAATAATAAATTAATAAAACTTATGATAAATAAATAAATCTGAATATATACATAAGAAATGAACAAAAATGTGAGATAATAATGATGATAATAATAATAATAATAAACAAAAAAAATCATTCAGAGCAAATACATAAAAGTGAGATAAGTAATGAAAATATATATATATATATATATATATATCTGGTAACCCGAATAAAAATAGTAATAATCCGCAGTGCAGCCCCGTCTCTCCCTGTGGCCAGGTGCTAAAGGAACAATAATGTGGCCCTCGTAGGCCGGGCCTGAACCTTGGGAGTCATCCCAACATGGCCATGATCCGACCTCGCTTCGGGCCGACATTCCGATTAAATCGGATCCACTTCTCAGGCCGGATCTCTTCCGAGCCACTACTAAAATTGCCGTGCATCCGACAGACATTTGAACGGGTTTAATCTCAGCTTTCACCGCGATTCCATTACGGACCTCTGTCCGAACATGAAAATGGTCCACGAGTGACCAACATAACCCGCGACTCATATCCTGATGCGGACCAACATAATCTATTCCTGCTTCTTTCTCGCGCAGTTAGTATTAGTCCTTCCGGCCGCAGGGTCCCTAATTTCGGCAATTAATCAAGGGTGTTCTCTCGTATGGGGGATGTAAATGACGTCGTGGCCTTTATGGCACGACGGGATCTGGTCCCGACACGAACCACACAATCGTCTGGCGAAGTCAGATCGAGCGCACCTGGGCTTCCACGAAGCCCGAATAAATTGTCACTCCGGTGACTGGCACGTCCACGCACTTACTAAACAAACGAATAGATCGCTATTTGAAAAAAAGTGCGTCCACAAGTCTGGCACGCCCGGTGGGACCGATCCACCCTTCATCTCTTTGCCGGAATTAGGGGCCCTGCGGCCCCCTTCTTGTGAAACTAATTGCGCTACTTTCGCGAATGCAGGAAAATCGCATCATGGCACCAACTATGGCAGTTACTTGCGGCCCTCAGGTCGTTGAGAACCATGTTCGGGGCGGCTATCTCGCGGTCCCCCTCAGCTTCGGGAGCTTCCCTCCCACGGTGGGCTTCCCCAACTTCCTTGGGGTGGCCTTTGTCAACATACTGGACCTGAAAGCACCCGATGAGCCCCAGACCAATGCTCCCATCCCGGGGGCCACTGAAGCCGTTGCCGGCCGAGCTGTGGCCGAGAACAACAATGGCGGCTTTGCAACGACGCTAGGCTGCAACGTGCACCACCTGCACCAAACTGCCGGTCTGTCCCACCAAGGATCGGCATCTTATCGGAGGAGGTTCCGGAGGAACAATACCGGCGTCGTCTCGGGGCGCCGCATATCTAACTCCGGGAAATCCATGACCGTCGGGACCCTCCGAGTTCGCTTGGACGGGCAGAGGTCCCAGGTGGTACCGGACCGCATCGTCCCGACCATCCCAGTCCGCAACTCCTTCCAAGGGCTGGAGAGGCTAAAAGAGAAGGTGACGCCCGCTGTTCCGGCCGCGGCGCCGAAGACTACACCGGCTCACAGGCCGGCCAAATTGAAACAAATCTGGGTCCCCAAGGAGGCCCGGCCCACTCTTTCGAATAGATCGCTATTTGAAAGAAAGTGCGTCCACACTGGCCCCCTTTAACTTTTTCCGGTGCGCCCTTGCGGGTTTTCACACCGAGGGGTTACCCGATTTTGCCCGAGGTGCCCTTTCGGGTTTTCACCTCAGTTGGGTTGGTGGCAATTTTTGCCCCCAATCGTCTCGTAGAGGGAGTTGACTGAGGCCGCCGGGGTATCTCTATTTTTAACACCATTTTTTCTCTCTCTCTCTTTTTTTTTGTGACTATCGTCCATTGCATGTTGCTGTCAGGGGACGTAACCTGAGACTGGAAGGTGTGGGTGGCCGAATATTGTTCGGCGACTGTTCAGGGTTTTTTTTTAGAAATTCTTGAGCCATGGTGGCGAAAGGCCACATTGCCATGGCAAGGTATGACTGGGGTTGTAACCTAGTGAATCTGGGGTTGTATGGGGAACTGGGATTATGATGAACTGGAAGGCTCTCGATTTGCTGGATACGTGGGATGTGGGGGCAGGGAATAGTAAATGTCTGGGAATGTGTCGGGATGTAGGTTTACCGAGATGGTGACTGGAAGTTTGATTGTTACATGGATTGATTGAACTGCGACATTGAGGTGAGGGCCAGAGGTTGGCCAAGCTGAGCGGGAGTAACGCAAGGTTAACTGGGGATCGAAGGGCTTGCGCCGTAGTAGTGCAAGTGGATTGGAGACTGGTTCTGGGGGAAGTTAACCGCCCACCAAAGGACAGGTGGAAGGCCGTGTTGACTGATAGGGAGAAGAAGATTTTCTCGTTATCGGCTCTATCGCCCTTTCGGGTTTTCGCCAGAGCCGACCCCCTTTAGCTTTTTCCGACGCGCCCTTGCGGGTTTTCACGTCGAGGGGTTTCTCGATTTTACCTGAGGCGCCTTTTCGGGTTTTCACCTCAGCCAGGTTATTGGCCTTTTTGCTCCCAGCCGCCCTATCGTGGTGAGGATGACTGGGTCTGCCGGGGCATCTCCATTTTTAACCCCATTTTTTTTATTGTGTTATTTTTTTTTGACTTACCTGTGAGCCTGGCGGCTAGACTGGCGCTGGTACAGAAGGGCCCGTGTTCTCGTGGTGACGGGAACGGGGGCAGGAGACTGGTTCCAACAGATGCCCGGCGGCTGTTCCGAGGAGCCGAGCCGGCTGGTTGACTGGGAATTGAAGACTGGAAGAACTGGCCGGTGGGATCCTCCACGGAGGGTGATCGGCCTTATTGGTAGTAGCTGGGACGTGCGCCTCAGTCTGGCTGGCGCGCGAACTCATGCTCTGGAGCGTAATATAGCTTCATGTGTTTGCCGTTGAGAGGCGGGAATGGTCTGTGACCCTTGTGATCAACAACCGTGTAGGCCCCACCCTCATAGACATTCTGGATGATGTACGGACCTCGCCAATTTGGCTGCAGTTTTCCACTGGAGCGCCCTGCCATGACCTCTTTTTCCTTGATCATGACGAGGTCGCCATGCTTGAAAGCTCGCTGCCTGACGAGCTTGTCGTAGGCCCGAGCCATGCGAGCCTGGTATGCCTGTAGGTGTTTGTAGGCTTCGAGTCGCTTGCCTTCTAGGTCGGCGAGCTCTTCTAGCCTTTTCTAGTACTCGTTTTCATCAGAACTGGCAAGGCCGGTGTGGACTGCCACGCGATAAGAGGCTAGTTGGACTTCGATGGGGATAACCGCCTCTGACCCGTAGGCAAGGGAAAACGGCGAGCACCCCGTAGGGGTTTTGTAGACCGTCCAGTAGGCCCATAATGCTTCGAAGATCTTCTCACCCCAGTCGCGCTTCCGGTGGCTAACCACCTTAGCCAGGAGCTTACAGAGGATTTTGTTGAAGGCTTCCGCTAAGCCATTGGTCTGAGGGTTGTAGACCGAAGAGGTTCTCCAGTCGATTTGGAATTTGGCCGCTAACTGGTATACGGCCTTATTCTTGAAGGGTGTCCCGTTGTCGGACACTATGCGACTGGGAGTACCGAATCGGTATATGATGTTGTGTCGGACAAACCTAGCAACAATTTCGTCGGTGACCTCTCGCAAAGGGTAGAGCCTCCGCCCAACGAGAGAAGTAGTCAGTGGCGACCATGATGTATTTATGGCCCTTGGAAGATGGCGGGAAAGGCCCCGCGATGTCCATGCCCCACTCAGCAAATGGCCAAGTGGGGGCCGTAGGACGCAGTGGGTTAGGAGGTTTTCTGGGTACTGGGCCAAAGGCTTGGCACTGATGGCATGCACGGGCATACTGGACGCAATCCGCGGACATGGTCGGCCAGTAGAAACCTTTGAGCTTGATGTTGTGCTTCATCCGATCTCCGGCCTGGTGTGCATCGCACAATCCGGAGTGGACCTCTTGCATGATGGCTCGAGCTTCCGCCAGAGAGACACATCTCAGGAGAACCGACTTGTCCTTCTCGTGGACGAGCCGATACAAGGAGTTGCCAATCAACTCGTAAGAGGTTGCTCGGCGGAGTAGTTGGACTCTTTGAGCTCGGTCAGGGGGAAACCACCCTTTCTTGAATTTGATGATAGGCACACGCCAATCATCTTCTTCTGGAGGTGGGCTCTGGTCAAGGTCGTGGACCTCGTAAATGGTGAGACCGGTGTTGCCTTCGAGTGAGCTCGGCATCAATCTTTTGTGCTTGATGACGATGTCGACCTCACCCTCGGGCGGAAGCTTGATGGCCGCGGCCAATTTTGCTAAGGCATCCGTCTGAGCATTGCTGCTTCTGGGAATGTGATCTATTTCGAAGAAATAGAACTTCTGGGTTAATCCGGTGACGGCGGTGTGGTATGGAACCAACTCTGGCTTTCGCATGTCATAGATGCCGAGGACCTGTCAGACTATCAGCTGGGAGTCCCCGTAGGCTTTAAGGCATTTAATGCCCATGTGGAGAGCCATCTGGAGCCCAATGAGTAGAGCTTCGTATTCGGCTTCATTGTTAGTCATGGATTTCATGAGGGCGCAAGAGTTGTACAGAACTCCGCCCTGAGGAGTCAGGAAAATAATGCCGGCACCTGCCGTGGTGGCTGGATCCCGGTTGCTCCGGGTGATCCCTCGGGAAGCACCGTCGAAGTAGAGCTCCCAGCAAGGTATGCTGGCTGTGAGAGCGCTTGGCTGCCAATAATGCAAGACATCTCCGCTCTGTTCAACTGGTGGTTGTGATTGAGTAGCTAGGGACTCCTCGTCCGGGAGCTCCGAGTTGAAGGGTGAATCATCTGGCACTGGATGGGCTGCCAAGAATTCAGCCATACCCTGTCCTTTGATTGCTTTTCTGGGGACATAGGTAATGTCGTACTCCATCAACAGGAGAGCCCACCTCCCCAATCTGCCTGAGAGGACAGGCCGTCGAAGGAGATACTTCAGAGGGTCATGCTTGGAGATAAGCTCGACTTGGTGGAACAGGAGGTAATGCCGCAGCTTCTTAACTGCGAACACTAATGCCAAGCAGACCTTCTCCATGGGGGAGTAGCGGTACTCGGCACCGATTAGTTTCCGGCTGAGGTAATAGAGGGGCTGCTCTTTACCTTCTTCATTGATCTGCGCCAACAGAGCTCCTAGCGAAGCGTCCATGTCAGCAATGTAAAGGATGAGGGGTTTTCTCTTGACTGGTGCTCCCAGGACTGGGGGAGTAAGGAGATACTCCTTGATTTGCTCGAAAGCCGCTTGGCATTCCGAGTCCCATGTGAATGGGGCGTCTTTCTTCATCAGCTTGCTGAAAGGCGCGCATCGACCGGAGAGGTTAGAGATAAACCTCCGAATGTAAGTCAGCCTCCCTTGGAAGGACCTAAGTTCAGTGATGTTGCTGGGTGGTGGAAGCTCCCGGATCGCTTTGATCTTGCTGGGATCCATCTCGATTCCTCGGTACCTGACAACGAAACCGAGAAATTTGCCACTTGATACGCCGAAGGCGCATTTCATGGGGTTCATCTTGAGCCCATATTGCCGGAGACGCTCGAAGACTTGGCGAAGGTCGTGCAAATGGTCTTCGCGCCTTTTGGTCTTGACGACGAGGTCGTCGACATAGTATTCGACGGTGTTGTGCAGCATCTTGTCGAATATTTTGGTCATAGCCCTTTGGTAAGTAGCACCGGCATTTTTCAAACCAAAAGGCATGCGCTTGTAGTTGAAAATCCCCTTGGGGGATCTGAAGGATGTGTGATTCTTGTCTTTGAGGGACATCCGGATTTGATTATAACCTGTCGACCCGTCCATGAACGACAGGGCTTCATGACCGGTGGTCATATCGACCATCGTTTCAGTAATTGGAACTGGGAAGTCGTCCTTGGGACAGGCTTTGTTGAGGTCTCGAAAGTCGACGCAGATGCGGACTTGACCATTCTTCTTCTTGACTGGGACTATATTGGCGAGCCAGATCGGGTAGATGCACGGCTCGATGAAGTCGACCTCCGCCATTTTGCGGACTTCGGCCGAGACCTGGAGCTCCAACTCGTAACGCATGCGTCGCTGTGGTTGCTTGACCGGAGCGATCGAGGGAGAAATTGCTAGATCGTGCTCCGCTACGGAGGGGTCTAGTCCTGGCATCTCCTTGTACGTCCAGGCGAAGCAGTCCTTGAACTCGAGCAGGAGTTGCTTGTAGTCCTGCTTCTCTGCCTCGGTGAGGAGAGCACTGACAAATGTAGGCTGCGGGGCTTCATCGTCGCCCAAGTTGATCTCCACGAGATCGTCGACGGTCGCCTGGCCGCCATCCTCTAGCTCGGGAGGAGCGGGTTGGAGGTCGATGAAATCCTCATCATCAGTGTCGACTTCGGGTATTTCTTGGTTCTCGAAGCCACCGATTGATGCGGAAGGGACCGGAGAGTGGTTGTCACTGGAATCCACCGGGGATTGATCTGGGCCGCCGGCCTTAGGCCGGCAGTTGTCAACTGGAGTTGCTGAGGTCTCCTCAGGGTTGCTTGGTGAAGCTGACCATCTCTCGCAGCTAGGGCCAGCGAGGTCCCCCCCCTCAAGAGGATTTATCGACTCAGGTCCCCCGACTGGTTGAGAGACCGGAGACGCTTCTTCTGCTCCTTTGTCTCGGTAGGGAGGCGAAGAAAGCTCCCCAACATCTTGAGCCGGGGTTCTGGCTTTGGCGAAGGTCGGGATTAGGATTTCCTCTCCCTCATCTCCGGAGCTGTCGAATTTAGCTTTGACTCTTGCTTGGTTGTCGGCTGGTAGTGCCAAGCCTACGACGTTAACTGCGTAGTGTACGCGAAAGTTCGGGTTCTGGTCGTAGCCAAGCCCCCTGGTATCCTTGTGGAAGGACGAGGGTTGCCCCCGGACCTGGGAAGTGTCCCACAGTCGTCAGAAGTATCTTTGCTGGGCAGAGGTCTGCCACAGGGGAATGTGTTGTTTCAAACACATCTCTTGAATATGCGGCGACAGGTCGCCCCACACCTGAACTGCTTCGGGGGTATCATCGGCTCGCCTAGACCAGCCGAAGTCGTCATCTGGCGGGGCTTGAGGGACTATGTCTCCTTTGTAGAAAACAATAGGTTTGTCCCTGTTAGCCTTCTTCTTGTTCCGGCGTTGTCGCTTGAAGGTGACAATGAATGTTGTCAGTGACTCGACACTGTGCTCCTCGGATGCACACGGGAGCTGGATGCAATCTGGTGGCAGGCATATACTCTTGCCGATAGCCCGGCTAATGAGATTAGCCTCGAAGTCGATCTGGCGCCTCTCAGGGCGATCTGAGGTTGACTTGGAGCTGAAGCGTAGCCGATGGAGCTTGGCCTTTTCCTCGTCAACAGAGAAGAGGTCATCATCATCTTCCTCTGAGAGCCAACCGTTGCTTTTGCTTTTGATCACGGGGTACGGACTAATCCCCTTGAAGTAGAGCGTAGCGTCGGCTAGGTTGCATTCTGCTGGTGTAAATGGCGACAGGTCTACAAAGACCTTGTGTTGCTCTCCGTCCTTGGCATACTTGATGCATTGGTGGAGAGTTGACGGGACGACCCAGTTTTCATGGAGCCAGGGTCTGCCCAACAGCATCTTATAAAACGTGTTGGAGTCGATGATGTAGAATGTCACTTTCGAGGCGAAATCATCGAGCACCAGATCGATGTCTACCCGGCCGAGGACGTCCTCGGTGTTCTGGTTGAAGCCGGATATCTTGACCGCCTGGACCTTCTGGCGGTATGGGGTCAGATATAGAGACTTGAATGTCTTGAGCGGCATGATGTTAACAGCGGCACCAGCGTCCACCAGGATCCGGTTCACATCATGTCCGTTGATCTTCCCCTTCATATAGAGAGGACGATTCTGGCACGGAGGGGACAACAACATGTCTTTCTCCGTGAAGGTGATGGTGGCGGCGAAGGCTCCATAGGCAGCCGCCTTCATTTCCGCGGCATGCGCTTCATAAACTTCTGGCTCTTGGAGTATTTTGATAAGGGTCTCCCTCATATCTTTACTCCAAGCGATGGCTTCCCAAATTGAGATGCTGGCGGGGAAGCGCTTCATCTGGTGTAGGACCTTCCGGTCAGCTCGGGCTCGAGCATCCTCCAGAGAAGGTAGTATGTCAGGTTGAACCTTCTGCGAGCTGCCGTGCTGTTCCCCATCGGGAAGTTGCACTGCCTTGCCCTTATCACTAGGACCAGATCGACCTTGATCACCAGCGGGCTCTTGGAACAGGGATGCCAATGACAGCTCCTCTTGGGGTGACTGGTGGGCTGGCTCGTCCTTGCCGGACGGTCCCGCTTGCTCTGTTGCGGAAGTTGGTACTGGTACAGGGACTGGGAGGCTGGAAGTAGCCTCTTTGCTGCCGGAAGGATCGAAGATGCCGGGTCCGCCCCAAATTTCTACTTCCGGAATGGGAGTTGGTTCCTCTC
The DNA here is from genome assembly GCA_022559845.1 of Amorphophallus konjac. Taxonomy (NCBI): domain Eukaryota; kingdom Viridiplantae; phylum Streptophyta; class Magnoliopsida; order Alismatales; family Araceae; genus Amorphophallus; species Amorphophallus konjac. The sequence goes on along the minus strand of CM040121.1, from coordinate 268,968,725 downwards.
CTCGAAAGAGGATAACTCGCTCCTGATCGAAGGTGGATGGAGAGAGAGGTAGCTCGGGAGTTCTCCCACGGCCTCTACCACGTCCCCGGCCACAGCCTCGGCCGCGTCCGGTGTGTTCTGGAGCTGGCTGTAGCTCAAGAGGGGCGGTAGCCCTTTGTCTTGTCCGGGAGGCCACTGGCTCGCCCCGCCGAGAAGCGTTGATTTTGTCGGGAGGTGGGATGGCCACCATATTACAGGTGCAGCGTCGGAGCATTTCTTCCAGCTGCTCTGTGGTAATCTCCTCGTCTTTATAACACAAGGAGAGCTCGTCAGGGATCACGAGTCTTTCGTCGTTCTTGAGCTTTTGGATCATCTCTTGGACCCAATTTCTGAGGCGGGCTCGTTTCTGCATTTCTTCCCACGGGATGCAGCTTTCGAGTGGGAGAGCCCCGGTAGGACGAGGGGGAACGTATTCCTCCAGGTCATTAATGAGCCGCTGGAGCCTTTGGAGAGGCGTTGGCTCGGCCGAGAATTGCAGGGCGACTGCTTGTTCAGCCTGTTTCTTGAGCCGCCTTCTGAGGTTCTTCCTCCTATTTTTCTCTTGTCTCTTGGTGATAGCCGTCTCCAAGGGAGTAGGAGGGAGAGGTGCTGGAGCTGGAGTTGACAAATCCTGATGAGGATATCTCCGAGCTGGCGCCCTTGCAGGGCGAGGTTGATGACTCTTCCTTGCCCGGATCTCGATCCAGGCGCCTTCCGCTTGTTGTATCTGGAAGGTGGCATTAATCGCCTGCTCGATCACCTCGAGTGGCAATTCCTGGTATGCCGGAATGCTGGGACTGGCGTCCGAAGAGGTAGTTGCGGTTTGGTGCCATACCCGCGGTGGCGGCGGGAGCCTACTAGGGATCGGTAGGCTGGTACTGGCGTCCGAAGACGTGTGCGCGGTTTGATGCCTTAACCGCGGTGGTGATGGAGATGTCTTTTGCTGAACTGGTACGTTGGGACCGGTGTTGGAAGACACATGCGCGGTTTGATGCCTTACCCGCGGTGGCGGTGGAGATGTCTTCCACTGAGCCGGTGCGTCGGGACCGGTGTTGGAAGACATATGCGCAGTTTGATGCCTTAGCCGCGGCGGCGGCGGCTTCTGTTGAGAAGCGGGCAGAGAGGGACACTGGCCGTCCTGCTCCTTAGTCTTGCCCTTGCAACCATGCTGAGAGCTGGGCCTGGCGACCATTGACAGTGTCGCGGGACATTGTCGCCCTGCACAGTTATTACGACTTTGCGGAATGTTGGAACCTTGTGGCAGTGAGCCCACCACTTGAATTGAAGCCGCTGAAGACTGTGAAGATGTCTTCTTTGTACTCTGGAATGTGTCAACAGGTAGGCGAAGAGGACGGAACGGCCCCTCCGCTGGGGAGGTGTCACGAGGCTGAGGTGGGGCTTTACCCTGTTTTTTCTTTCCCTTCCTATCTGCGGCTGTCGATGGCGGAGATAGGACAGGAGGAGGACCAGGAAGAGCTGCAGAGCCTGTCGTCGTCTCTCCCACTAAAACGTCCTCCCAGCCGAGGAGGACCCGGAGGAGCCTGGCAGTGTCTTCTTTAGGGAAAGGGAGAGACTTTAGCTCCCGCCAGGGCCGCCATTGCACGGCCGAAGTGGCTGGGGTTGGCTGGCTAGATGTGGATGTCTGGGAGCCCTCGAGGGCCGGAGGAGCAGGGGAATGGATGACGTTGACCGAGAAGTCGGTCGGCTCCGTCTCTTGACTGGCCTCCTGCTCTCTACGCCTTCGCAGTCGCTCGAGCGCTTCTTGGTTGTCAGTCCAGAACTCGAGCCATTCTGGAGGATGCTGGTAAGGCAGCCCGTGCCCATTCTCTTGAGGAGAGTCTGGCCGCTCCGGTGCAGCCCTGGTGATGCTCAGGGTCTCTTCGACTGCTTGCCGAAGCCTGACAAGCGACATGGAGTTTCCTTCCGCATCGATCTGCTCCCATTGGATCTGTTCCTGGATGAGGTATTGGACTTCCTCCCAGGACTCGATCGGGTGGTAGATTCTGGCGTGGAAGGGGCAATACTGGGGGTGACTACGATCCCAATGGGTGTAGCCAGGAGGCGAGTCGCAGGGCATGATTTGCCCCCTCTCGACGAGGATATCGAAGAGTCGCCGGGTTCTCTCCCTGGGGAAGGAGAGAGGTCTCCGATCATGCCAAGGCCTCTACCCTGGATACCAGATCGAACGTTCCCTTCGACTGGCGTTGGGCTCTTCTGATTCGTCGTCAGAAAGAGAGAATGTGGCCATCATGTGGATGACAATGGTCGAGGGGTGAGCCACGCGTGCTGCTTTAGTTGGCCTGGTTCACGTATGTGGCTGCGGGGGATCGACGAGTCCGCTCTTCATCTTGACGAGGCCGTCTCAGATCAGCTTCTGTCCCTGAGTCTTGAAGACGTTGCAATCTTCAATTGAGTGACCCAGCATGCGATGGTACATGCAATAGCTGGGATCGTCGGTCTTTAGCGCCTCGTCCGGCTTGCGGATTTCTGGCAGCTCGACAATCTTCTGAGCCATGCAGAGGTCGAAGAGCATCTTCGTATGTTCCTTCTTAAAAGAGAAGGGTGTCTTCATGCGCTCCGAAAAGGAGGGAACAGCCAGCTTGTCCGCTGGCTTTTTGTCAGAGCCACTGGATTCGACCGCTTTACTGGCCTTAGTGGTAGGGGTGAACTCTACGATGTTCACCTCCTTACCGGGTTGGCGTTCTCGCGCTTGTTTACCCTTTGTTGCAGTATAGCTCGGGTTGTCGGCGAAGAACATCTCTATCTCGGCGACTGCCGAATTGAGCTGGTCGAAGCCTTTGATATTGGTGCCGGGAAGCTTTTCGCTGACCTCGGCAGCCAGACCTCGACGACATATAGTGATGGCGTCTTTTTGGACGGGTGGATTGACGCACCTCATGCTGAGGTCTCGCCACTTCTTGATGAAGTCGAGGGCACTCTCGCCCTTTTTCTGCCGAAGGGAGCAGAGTTCGGCTAAGGAGACCCTTCGCTCAGCCGTTTGAAATCGGTCGAGGAATTTCTTCTGGAGATCGGCCCAGTCGATGACTGAGTTGGGCTTCAGACGGGAGTACTATTGGAAGGCCGTTCCCGTGACCGAAGTGGCAAAGTAGCGGAGGAGATAGGATTCATCCAACGCTAACTCACCCATGGCCGTAACATAGTAGGCCAAGTGCTCATGTGGCGACCCCTGCCCGTCGAACTTTTGCAGCTTCGGGGGCTTGGAGTATTCTGGAGGAAGCTTCTTCAACTGGTGGTGAAGCGGGTAGGGTACACTGTAAGGGTCCACCGTGACCGTCCCTTCACCATACTGGGCGAGCTTTGTCTCGACAATGCGCTCGATTATCTGGCGTTGCGCCAAGAGATTTTCTGGCATTGGCGTATTGGAGGCTTGTGGCTGAGTCTCAACCGGGGGCGTGCCAAACCCAGTTGCCAACGGGGTTCGGGCAATCGCCGCTGAAGTGTTGGCAACGTCGTGAGCCACCGGGGGTACTGGTGCCTCGGCCTGAGGCCTGACAGGTTGCTGAGGATGAAGATCTCGCTCCTGGAGAAGGTCTTGCAGAAGGGCCTTCAGATGCTGGTTCTCCTTCATTAGAGTGTCGAGGGTCACTTCCTGAATCTCGTTTGTAGGCGGGTCGTTGTTGACCGGCTCTGCATTGATAGGAGGGTCGTGGTCTTCCACCGGGAACTCTTCTGCGCGTTCCGACGCTTGCGGTCCGGCAGAAGTGCCGATGTGACCTGTTGAAGGAGGTGGCGGAGCCTGATGGCGCGGCCTCCTGAAGTGAGACAGGGGCTGGTTCAAATCGTCAGACTGGGTGTCTGGCTGGTGTCCGGTGGTGTAACACGCGAACACTCGAACTGCATCATTGATAAACCGGGCTGTCCGCTTCCTTCGCGGATGTTGCTCAGGGCGGACATGCGTCTCTAGTCTGTCAAAGACTGAGATGCGTTGCAGAGGGGGCTCATTCCCGATGTTGGTCGGAGCAGAACCCTGGACAGGTTGCTGGATGGCCCGGGGACGGGCTCGCCTTTGCCTCCGCTTGCTTGAGCGGGGGACATTGGACGACTGGGCATCGTCAGACGATGCTACTGCGAGACCCGCCGCATCCTGTATGACGCCGCGTCTGAGTGCTCGCAGGGGGTTGGTAATACGCGCCCTCCGAACAGCTTGAGCTTCTTCTGGGGTGACCCAGATTCTTCTCAGGTCCGATTGCTGGTCTCCCTTGTCGCCGCTTTTTCGACGAGTCGTCTTGGGAGGCCGTGTGCCTAGCTGCGGTGGGTGCCCCCGGGCTGCCGGCGAGGAACTTGCTCCTTTGAGCTTCGCCTCATCCTCTCGTGTTTGACGCAAGAGGTTAAAACGATTTGAAGTGGGGATGGTAGGAACGGTCTGTTCTTGGGATATAAGTGGCTCACCCCCGTCGAGACGGATCCGCAAGTCGCCGATAAGGACCGTCTTGCCGGAGTTGCTGGTTGTAGCAGTGAGTCGCCTTCCTCTACGGCCATGGCGACGCTTCTTCTGAGGAGTCGAGGAAGACTCCGCCCCAAGATGGTAGACCGAGAAAACATGGCCCGGAACGACCGGCAAGATGAAGCCGTCTGTCCGAAGTGCCGGAATCGGTCCCCGGGGTAAGTAACCCGCACCGGTAGTCGATGGCTGGGTGACTTGGGTGTAAGCCTTCGCCCGCGCTGATAGGAGTGTTGCCGATGCTCGAGATGACACTCTTGCGCCGGAAGGTGTAGCCGTTGGAAGTGCCAGGGTGCCGACGCGCCTGGGTCGAGGACCCGTGGTAGGTGCCGGCGTAGTCTGGGCTCGGGTCGAAGGACCCGAGGAAGGTGCTGAGGAGCACTGCCCCCTGGGTAGGAGACCCACGGGGAGAGCCGGTTCAACTGGAGCTCGGGACCGGGGTCCCGAGTGCACTACCGGGGAGCCGCGAACTCGGGGATGGGACCCCGTGTCGAGTGGCGGCCTTGCCGGGATTCGGGGTGGAAGACCCGATGCAGATGTTGGGAAGTCGTAAGCCTGGGGCTGAAAACCTGTGTTGTGTGCCGGCTTTAATGGGGCTCGGGGTTGAAGACCCCAGGCGGATGCTGAGAAGCCGTGGACCCGGGGCTGGGAGCCCGTGTTGGGTGCTGGCTTGGCTGCGGCTCGGGGTTGAGGACCCGAGGAAGATACTGGGAAGCCGTAGACCCGAGGCTGAGAGCCCGTGTTGGGTGCTGGCTTGGCTGCGGCTCGGGGCTGAGGACCCGAGGCGGATGCTGAGAAGCCGTGGACCCGGGGCAGGGAGCCCGTGTCGGGTGCTGGCTTAGCTGCGGCTCGGGGTTGGGGACCCGAGGAAGATGCTGGGATGGCGACCGAAGTCCGGGGCGTGGGGCCCGTGTTGGAGATCGGACGAGGCTGGCCTCGGGAGTTAACGTTCACCCGGACCGGCGTTGATCTGGAGGCCCTGTAGGTGCCTGCAATGACAGTCTGGCGCCCGGCACTCGGGCGGGACACTGGAGCTGGAGGCGCGCATGGCGCATTGGCCGCAGGGGCGACCGGAGAGACTGGAGTTGGCTGAGAAGCAGCCATAGGGATCACACCCAGAAAGTAGGGCGATCCGATAACAGGGGCGAAGCTGTCGAAAACGATCGGCGTCGCCAAGTAGCCCACCCGGGCGTGGGTGGCGATGACGTTGGGACCGTAAGTAATGGCCGCCATGGTTGCCGGAGTGTTGAGTGTCGCGGAGGCGATAGTCACTGACAACCGCTGAGAGCGGCCCGACGATCGGAACGCGGACCGGAAGCTGCTGGGGAATGCGCGCACGAGTACCCTCCTCTGCCTCTCCTGCAAGGACAGAATCGGGCTTCAGGGCTGGCACAGACTTTTCTTCAGCAAAAAGAAGGAAGGCGGGAGACGTCCCATCGGGCGTGCCATCCTCTTTGTTGCGCGCGTTTTTTTTTGCCGGTTAACCGGGGTGAAGGAAGGAATACAGCGGGGAAGGAAAATACGGGAGTTTGATGTATCTCAGGTATCCTCCTTACGGGTGCATGCCTCTCACGGCGGTACCGGGCACTCTCCTTTTACGGAAAGTCGAAAGAGGCGGAATGGCACGGGAATGTCGGGCTAAGGGTTAACCGGACAGGGTGCGGGCGTGCCAGTCGATCTCTCGACAATCACTCATGGAACCAAGGTTTGACCGGGGAAGTGCCACCAGGGCGCGGCACGTGAGCTCAGGCGATCGGGCGATACGTGGAGAGAAGGGGTTCCATGGGTGCGAGTGCGTAGGCGATTGCGGGAATCGTGTACAGGACGTCTTTCCCCACCGGCCGCAAGCAACCGGTGTTTATTTACATCGGATTGAATCTGAATACCTTCGTTCCATGCTGAAGAAAAGTCTGTATATGTGTCTGAAGTCATGGATGTAGGGCCGGGCGCATTCAGCAGCTAGGGGTACGTGTTAGACTGAGGGGTGTTTGTTGGGGGTGGAGTGTTAGGCACGGATGCCGAAGGATATAGATAGGAGATTGAAGGTCGGGACGCGGGTGTGAGGGCAGTCGTCCAATCGGCGGTGTTGTGCTGAGACGCGTATTTCTTTACGGGAAAGCCGTAATGGCCAAAGTACAACTGGCGCATGCCACGGGACAATTCCGACGTGCTAGTCGGTCCCCGGGTCGATGCGTGATGAATACACACATGTGCATTTTACAGAGGGGTCCTCCCGTGGCGTAGGCCGCGGCCGTGGTGCCAAACGGGGGCCTACAACTGGATAACTGAGGGGATCCGTCGATCCGGCATCTGGACGAGGGTCGGACGCGGCTTGAGTTGAGTGGCCGGACATGGCCTCGTGACTGTGAGTGAGCATGACGTCATAGCACACGAGTGGTTGCGACCTACGAGCGTGCGAGCGGGAATCCCGGCATGAGGGGACGTCCGCCCATATCACAACGTCTCACACACGGTGGGTGTCGACTTGTGTGTGACGACTACCTACGGCGTGAGGGGAGCGCGAACGACATACCCCCGGCGTAGTAGACCGCCGAACAAGTCACCCACACACAATTCTCCTTTTCTCCGCGCTCGAAGTCTTGTGCTTGCCGGGTGCCGGACGATCTTGCGTATTGCTGGATGCTTTGTATTGGATTGATTGCCCCACCCCTTGAGATCCTAAGGGGTATTTATAGGGGAAGATGAATGGTCACAAGGGGTTTACGCGGACCAGCCAGGGGGGGTGAGCTGGTCCGCGTAAACCCAATGGAATAGTGCTTGGGTTACGGGTTGAGAGAGAGGGAAAGGGGTTTACGCGGACCAGCCAGGGGGCCCTGGCTGGTCCGCCTAAACCCCCAAGGGTTTAGGCGGCTGGGTTTTTTTTTCTTTTAAAAAAAAAATATTTTTTTTTGGTTTGAATTGGGGGTTTACGCGGACCAGCCAGGGGACCAGTCAGGGGGTCCTGGCTGGTCCGCGTAAACCCCCCCTAGGGGGTTTAGGCGGACCAGCCAGGGGGGCTTGGCTGGACCGCCTAAACCCCCTCCCCAAGGGGGTTTAGTCCCCACCCTATAAAATGTGATTTTTGGCAATTTTTATTCCTAATTTAACTAAGAAAGAGAAGGACAAGTGGGTGAAGGATACGTGGCGGCTTGTGGAGACTTGTGCGCGTTGACTTGAGGACTACCCGTCGTGCTGTCGCTTTGCGCTTCCACGTCCGCGCTTTGATCCCTCGAACTGGTACGGCACACAAACCGCATCGTAGGGCCGTAATTGAGCGAACCGGGGCTGAGTGGGGTCGTGGGACCACTGGGCTGGAGGGAGGGGCGCGGCCCCCAGGGAGTTCACCCTCCCCGGGGCGAACCGGCCCCGGGCTGGCCGTAACCCCGAGGGATGGTCCCCGGGGGTCTTCTTGTGTTGTCCGGGGACGTCCTTTGATGGACTTTGAACTCCGGGAGGTTGACATGGGCCCGTAGGGCCGTTGTTCTTTGAGTCGGAGTAGCCGCTCGCAAGGTGTTCGGGCAAATGCCCAACACATCCCGGGTTGCCGAACGAGCCGCGTAAGTGGCCGACGGGCCTTGGATTTGGCCTAAGGCCAAGGGTAGAAGTCTGTAGGGGTTGGAAAGAGGCATTTTGGGGCCCACGGGCCTTGCCTCGTGTTGCGTGCCGTGTTGTACGGTGGGTTGACAGGGTAGCCTCGGGTTGGCCCGAGAGCTAAGTTTAGTGGCTTGTTGCCACGCGTCTGAGGGTCGGGGGTGGCCCCGACTTGCTGGGGGGTCGTTGTTGGACCCAACTGGTATACTGGAACCACGGGCTGGCCCGTGGTCTTGCGTAGAAGGGTTGAAATATACACGCCCACAAGGTGTTCGAAAAAATGCCGAACACACGTGTGTGAGCCGTACGTACATACTGTGGGCCTCCAAAGCCTGTGGTTGACTTGCTCGGGTCTCCCTTTGACCTTGGAGGGTTGAATGAAGAGTCTTGGAGTGGGCCCGCGACTCTTTTGCTGGATGCCACGTGGCGTGGCTTAACGTTGGTGCGCCCCCGGGTGATCCCGGGCGGCCATATAAGACGCGGGCAAAGCCCGTATGAGAGTGGCCGGGGTTGACCCCGAATACTTGTTTGTGCCGCCGCGCGTCACGGCGAGTTGATCGGGACCCTTGTGGGGACCTTTAGGGTGTAGAAAGGGCTAGGTAGCCCGTGCCTTGAAGGTGTTCGGGGAAATGCCCGAACCCTTATTCCTTGTCGTTTTGGCTGGGAAATTATCTGGGTACAACAATTATGCTGTTATTTCTTGATGTTGATGTGCACATAAGTGCATCCAAATCACAATGCGTTGTTGCATCCATTATCTTCTGTTGAATTTTCTTGTGAACCATGTAGATTCTACAATATATACATAAGAACTTGACGAAAGTGAAACTCTTATTCACTTTGCAACTCCCTCTATTGATTAGGGGTATCCATTCCTTATAACAAATAAATAGTCTACCACTGCCATAAAATATGTTTACACTTTTCATTTGTTCTTCCATTATCCATATCATTTTCTTTTTCCTTTCTGAGTATATGTAACATACCATGGAGGCACCTCCAGTTGTCTCTATGTTGTTCCTGTACATCAACTTTATAAGATCTGCACATGTGTCTTCATTTTCATCGGGTTTAGAGCCGAGGCTTAGGTCGTGGAGAAGGTTATGAAGGTCAAGAAGCATAGGAAAAGGTGAGACCCGAGGCATTAAGTTATATCCTATTTATAGCATGGGTTTCTTTTCTTCCCAGCAAACTAAACTCTACAAAAAACATTCGTCTTCAGAAAGGGAAGGAAAAAACAAAAAAGAGAAGGGGAAAGATCCGCACAAGCCCAAGTGCCCTCTTACCACATTCTTTGTCTTTTTGTAATGTCGTCTTCCTATCCAAGCAGCTCGAGGTTGGGGATAGAGAAGACATAGATTAAGCAGAGGATGAGCACGAGATAGTGAGGTGAATCCAATTATATCCGCCTTCTGATGTCTTCGTCACAACCCATTGTTCTCATTTTTTTTGGCTACTTGCTGGTAGAATCCCATTTCCTTTCCAGTTGTGAACCAATGGCAATGAGTTCAACATTCGGAAAATCCAATATCTTAATCTTCAGGTTTTTCTATTGTAGTAACACTGAGAGTTAGTTCATTCAATAAGAGTGTGACATTCTCTGGATTTTTTTACTTTGGATTCACTCCACAAGAAGTTTCAAATGTCTGAAATTTATGCTAACCCTTAACTTGTGATGAAGTCTGTGATTGCTTTTTCGGCAAGCCCACATGAGCCAAGTAGAATTATTCTCAACATTAGTCTAACTTTAGTATAACGCCTTAAGCAAGGTGAGAAACAAAAAATATTTCTTATTTTCAGTCATGCAAGTGTTTTTCCCAAGATTTGTACACCCACCCACTTCAGAAGTCGACCTTTTGAGACCAAGGAAACTGTATGTCTGAATCTTGTAGCATGTCACTTGTGTATGGGCAATGGAAAAAAATAAAATTGGAAGGTCCTAAAGCTGAGGCATTAGTTTCTAAATCATAAGGATCACAACTATCACCCATCAGTTTTTATGTTTGATGCATGGTGTTTTTAATTTTGTATTGTATCAACACTTTAAAATTTTCTTACGAGTTCTGTTATAGTTATCATGAACATCTAAATAATAAGCAGGTGAAGAAAGTTCAATTGTGGTATCTTTTCTTGACAATAATTTTTTTCCTTGGAGTCAACATCTAGCTAAATCATTAGTTATTTTCAAATATTATCTTCCAGTTTTCATTTGCCCGCTGATAGTACTTCAGAAAATCGGTAGCTCCATGTCCATATCTAGGATTAGATGATTAACTATCAGACTTTAGTCCCTCTCTTTTTTCAAATTGTACGCTGGAGTGGTGCTGGGTGGACATGGCTTGGTTTGACTTATATATATATACACATACGCATAGTGTTTCATTATAACAGAAAATCTTCATAATAAACTAGTGAAGCTCCAGATTAGATTATCTTTGAGACAAATTAAATCAAACCTTTTCTGTTGGGCTTGCTTTCTCTTCTATTTTTTTGCAAGAAGAGTTTGGTTTAGTTTGGAAATTTTTTTGTCAAAACTGTACCAAACCAAACCATGCACATTGCTTATGATAAGTAGTGTTTGTAATCCAATTTTTAGGCAAAATGCTGCATATTTTGACTTTGTTACTGAACAATGGAAAACCTAGATGATGGCTATAGTATTCACATCATAAATAATTAAAGATGATTCATATTGTCATGAACAAATCAAATTGGATGATCTTCATTTGCCAGTGCTAGGAATGAAGATCTTTGAATTGATAGTTGATATCAGTTGGAATTGAGCTCTTGGAAACTCAGAAACAGAAATACCCGTGAAAATGGCCATTGTTCAATCAGTTTATCACTAGGTTATGACTTCATTCTTATTTATTCTACCATCTAGCCCCATATTTCGAGATTGGTTGTCAATGTTTACTAATTTCTTTGTTCTCTTTCTAAACAGTGTGGGGGGAGACCGATGCTTCCTAATGAGATCTTTGCTTTTAGATGGTAATTGAATCAGTTTACCAATCATATGCCTCGGATTCTGTTCAACTCCCCATTCTTTCTTATTGGATTCAGATTTTAAATGACCTTATTTTTTGATCATTTTGATGTATAGATGTCTGCTACTTATCCTTTGTCAAGATGCCCAGGCAGACTGTATAGTTTTCTTTCATCTGATAATTAGATTTTTAAAGTTCATTCTTAAATTCTTCTTTGATATTTTTACTTCATGACTATATGGCCTTTTATGTTACTTGACAAGACATGGTTGCTCTTATTGTTTTTCATGTGATGCTATGACTATATGGGTTGATGGTCTTTGTTAAACACTGTGTATCTAAAAAGGAAGTTGGTGCATACTAGAAGTATTTCCTTCAGCATTTTTCCCAGATTGACGTTTGATGCATATCTATCGAGATATCCTTATAGAAAGCTTCTTATGCCAATATGAGAGTGGTCTATATTAATGTGGAATGTGGATTTTGAAATCTAGACTTTGTAAGCATGAAAGACATGCCCTTGTTGGATATTCTATACCCTTACACAGACTTTTTCTTCTGATGTCCTCTATTTTTTCTAGCCTTCTGTTCTATTCATGACTTTGGGGCCTCTTTGTTTCTCTGTGTGTTGGTTGCTGCCTTGAACATGTCCAATCTTGGTGCTGCTTCTCCGCATAAACATCCCCTTGTTGGGTTACATTTTTCATGTTCTACAGCTGAACAAAGAAGGAACTGTCTAAGAAGCTAACACAACCTTTGATTGTTAGATTGGGACAATTTTGTATGCATAGTTCTTGTCGGTCCCCTTTCTGCTAGTTATGATGTGGGGTTGTTGGAAGACCATGTTGAAACTCCGGTGCTTGCTTTTGGCCGTGTGATCTGCTTTAAATCTTGTAGGTTTTTTTTATAAATCATTTATTTACCCTTTTCTTGTTGAATGCAGATGCTCTCCTCATCAGAGAGTAAGGTTTTAGAAGATTTTCTTTATTTTTTTTTTGTGATGCTCTGGTTCTTCCATTGTTTCTGGTGATTTGTGTAAGGAAGTTGCATTGTGTTAGGCAAACTGGAAATGTGTGTACAGAAATGTGAAGAAGATTGAGAGGGGCGTCGCGTTTTCTACATGCCTCTCCTTTGACAACAATATGGTGTGCCACTTCTCCCCACTTGGGAGTGACAAAAGTGATCTAGAAGAAAATGATGTTGTAAAGCTGTTAAGACTCCCCCTTCCCGTTGCTTAGAATATTCATTCATGACTTTGTACCTATAAGAACACAACACTGTAACTGTGTGAACATATTCTCCTTAATGGTAAAATATTTTTCTATAACAAAGATAAAATGGGAAATAGGGGGGTTACTGTTACATTCTAGTATACTATGACATGTTGTCTCAGGTCTAGTGTGAAAGATAAAAGTCATGTGATATTGCTAATGTCAGGTGACGTGCTACTGAACTTTTATTTTGCCAAGAAAAAAGCAACGAGAAGACACGAGTGACTTTTGCAATCATACTGCTCTACTTTACATAGGAGGAGTGCTACTTTACATAGGAGACACATACACTTGTCAATTATATTCCTTATTCTCCATGACGTCACCTGGGAGCCATTTACTTGAATAACCTTAAGAGAGTCACCTTTCACCACCATTGGGCCTGGCAGTGATCTGGCAATAGCTTCCAACATTGTAAGAGCTTCAACTTGTGCAGGATGATTTTGTCTAAATAACACAGCCCAGACGTTTAATATTCTTGAGAGATGATCTTTGAGAACAATTCCACCTGCCCCAAAATCTTTTGCAGTTGCACCATCAAAATATAAGTTAACGGACCCCACCTAAGATTGTTCCCAACTTTTAGTCTTAAGTGTGTCCGGGGGATGGTCTAATTCTGATTTTTGCCATTGAACGAAGTCAGAGTTTTCTTTCTTGAAGATCAATACAGGAAAGAAATTTCTACCCTGAAAAATCCTTTGACACCTTGCTTTCCATAGGTTCCACCAGATGGCCACACTTCGCATAATGTGCTCCATGTCTTGGATACCTGAGGAGAAAGGAGGATTAAACCAATTGAAGAATCTGTCTGATAAAATAGTTTTTTCCTTGTTTGGTGCATAATTTAGCGGAGAATAGAACCAAGTGGCTCTTGCAATCTGGCAATTGAATAATATATGTTGGCCATCTTCAACCTCCTTCTGACATAAATCACAAAAAGGGGAAATATGTTTGATATGGAGATAGACGGACGGTGAGTACCTGCAGCCCTGCTCTCTCTCTGTCTCAATCTCTCTTTCCCCTACCCCTGCTTTCTATAGAGGAATCACTTGCGTTAATGAGATAAATGTTCCTTGCCTTGACAAGCAGTCCTGGTTTTTCTTGTATATACTTGGCAAGCAGTATCGTGGGAACTCCCAAATTGGAAGAATGCACCCCTTGCTATTGTTAATTTTGTTGGCTACTGTTGTAACCAGAAAATAAATGTATATATACGTTTATATATGTACGCATGTGTGCGTCAAAAGCCCATGCTTACGGCGTTGGCTCGGTCCAACCCGTTCTATCCCGCGGAAGCGAGGAGAACCCGCGATAAACCCACGGAGACTATTATAGTCATGTGGTTCCGGGTTTTGATCAATCAACCCAAACCCTAAGGGTGTAAAGACGTGCTATGCACATTGTTTTGGTACCTCGACGGCGTGTATCACGTCTCGTAGGATCAAAAACTCCTTCCCCGACGGACGAGCGAGGCGCGGAAGACAATGAACAAGGCGAGGAGAAGGCTTTTTCTCTTCCACGTGAAGTCAAGGGCAGAAATGTCGCTGTCGGAGCCGTACGGAGACTTTTAAAAGAAGCAAAGGGGACTGCCCGGGGGGGGGGGAACCCGCCCGGGGTATAAGGCCCCCGGGCGGGTCTCCCCGCGGCTGCGCGCGGGCTGGCAGACCCGCCCGGGGTCTGCCCACCCCGGGCGGGTCCGCCCTGGACCATACGCACCCGGGCGGGTCCGCCCGGGGTGCTGCGCACCAGGGCGGGTCCGCCCAGGACCGCGCGCCCCCGTGCGGGTCCGCCCGGGGTGCTGCGCCCGCGCCCCCGGGCGGGTCCGCCAGGGGTGCCGCGCACCCGGGCGGGTCCGCCCGGGACCGCGCGCCCCCGGGCGGGTCCGCCCGGGGTGCTGCGCCCCCGGGCCGGTCCGCCCGGGGTGTTGCGCATTCGGGTCAGTCTAGTAACTGCCCATTTTTCAAAAAAATTTGATTTTTTGGAGGGAAAGGAACCCGCCCGGGGTCGCCTTGACCCGCCCGGGTCCCACTTCCCCCGGGCCGGTTCCCTACTTTCTATAAATAGACCCCATGGGTCCCATTGAAAGGGACACGAAGGAAGAGAAGGAGAGGTGGACTTGCCTAGACTTCAAGTTCAAGTTGTTCGTTGTTTTTGGTCTGAGTGGGGTAAGTCCCCGGGTCTTGTGTATATGCCCCTACGGGGTATATTTACAATTATGCCCTTCAACGGGTCGTGTTCGTAATGTGTTATGCAACGGAGTGACGGACTTATGCAATTATGTCATTTTGTCATTACGATGACAAATTATAAAAACGTCCTCCTCGAGGTCATAAAAGGCCTAAGTCCTGTAAATTGCAGTTTTACCCTGCATCTTTTGTAATTAGAGGTATGCCCCTACTTCCCGCCATGATGCGGATGTATGTACAGTCGATAATTTGTCGACACCCTCTGTACTTATGCAAAATTATAAGAGCACCTTATTATGCTCGGCACACTTCATTAATGCAATATTGCATATAAACCCTGACTCTCTAAAAACTTGTATACTTACCCCTACTTCCAACCAATTGAACCCGTGAGTGTCTTCTCTAGAATCTCTTGTTGTCGACTTGGTCTGGGAGTGCTGTTGGCTCAGTCCAGCGCTCGAGGGTCATCTTAAACCTAGGCCTAGGGTTTGGTAAAGTTATCGAAATACTCCTGCGACCTAAGAAGTGATCTAATGGTCTCCTAAACCTTCTGAAAAGGGCCTCAGAGCCTTGAAAGGTTAGTAACCCGGCTTCATGTCTACCCCAGCCCAGAAACTCCTAAATCCCTTTGGTCTGGTTATTTACTAAAATACCCCTAGGTCTAAGACCGCCGCTTAAACCCCAGTGGCCCACTTCAGCGTGTTCAGACTGGGTCCCCGTTAGCTCCCCCGTCCTGTTTTAAGCAAACCTGCCCTATTGGTTAGAGCCTCGAGGAAGAACTTTAAGCCTTCATGTTGTCATTTAATCAAGGTGTTCGGACATTAAGCCGATGTAAATCAACATCGACTCCGGTCGGCGGGGAGAGGTCCAGCACTCGAACCTATATCGTCTGATACAACGCGCACCCACAGAACCCTCTCTACGCGGAGGAGTGTTTCTTTTCAAAAAAGAACGAAAATCTACCCTTTATCTACGATAAAGGCCGGCCTTTGCGGCCTTTAGATTTTTTCCATGTCTCACAGACTGGCACGCCCGGTGGGACCCTCCCGCCTTTCTTCTCTTTGACAACAGAAGGCTTGCACCTCTTTGAGGTTCTTATTGCTCTCCCTCTTACAGGACGAGGGGAGAACACTTTGCTTGCCAGTTTCAAGCGCTCTGTCACATCACGATCATGACAATGGCAACGGTGACGTATGGACCGCAGGTGATCGCTACCCACGCCAGGTATGGCTACCTGGCGACGCCGATTGCTTTCGGCGACTTTCCCCCAGTGGTCGGTTCCCCTTTCTTCTTAGGGGTAGTTCCGATCACTGAGGAGGACGCAGTGCCAACTGCTGGCCGGACTGCTCCGGCTAAGAAGACTGCTGCAGAGGGTGCTAGGCCCTCCGTTCGTGCTGTAAGCCGGGTTCACCCGGCTTCGAAGGTGTTCGCCGGGGGCGTCAGGCCCTCTGTTCCTGCCATTGGTCGGGCTGTTCCGGCCGAGGCAACTGCTCTGAAGGGCGTCAGGCTCTCTGTTTCTGCCATTGGTCGGGCTGTTCCGGCCGAGGCAATTGCTCTGAAGGGCATCAGGCCCTCTGTTTCTGCCATTGGTCGGGCTGTTCCGGCCGAGGCAACTGCTTTGAAGGGCGTCAGGCCCTCTGTTTCTGCCATTGGCCGGGTCCGCCCGGTCCGAAAGATGCCTACCGGGGGTGTTAGGCCCTCTTTATCTGCTGTTGGCCGAGTCAGGTCGGCCGGACAATACAACATGGCTGGGGGTGTCAGGCCCTCGACGAAGCCCACGCCTGGAGATGTCAGGTCTTCAGTCCTTCAAGCTAGCCGAGTGTTCTCGGTCAACCATATTACTGTTGAGACTGCTCCTTCCCGACAGGGACAACGCCGCCCTCGTCGTCGCGGGAGCCGTACTGAGACGGTTGCCCCTGCTCAACGGGGGCAACGCCACGCGAAGAAACAACTTCGGCCCGTGGCCACTACTTTGCGTTCCGGCAAGACTATTCTCGTCGGCGACGTCCGTATCAGGCTCGATGGAGGCGAGCCGATTGTACCTCGGGACCGACACGTTCCCACCATCCCAACCTCCAACCGATTCGAACTCCTTCGGAAGATCCGGGAGGAGGGAGCGAAGGCAAAGAACGTCGCTACGCCCCGGCCCAAGGTGGCGGCCCCCAGAGTCAGGTCTGGGGGCAACCCAACTGAGGAGCGTCAGCTCCACCGAAAGGAGATATGGGTCACCAAGGAGGAGGCCCAGGCAATTAAACGCGCCCGGGCTGAGAAAGGCCCACGCCAGTCTGGGTCGCACTCGGGGCAGGGCCCCTCTATTCATGAGTTAACTAAGCCCTCCTCCTCTCACAAGCCAGGCGCTCGCCGGCAGCGGGGGCAGTGCCGCGCCCCGCCAAAGCCGGTACGTCCGACTTCCCCCTGGGTTACCTCAGACAATTCAAGAGGGGGCAATGCTCGACAGCGTCCGGCCCCTCGAGCATCTGTCTTCGACCGGCTGGGGGACATATCTCCCCCGGTGCGGCATCCGCCGAGGAGGAGGCGGGTAACTCGTGTCGCAGATGACACTGTCAGGGTGTTCACCTGCTACACCTCCTCCACGGACAAGCACACAGAAGCGGCTCAGGGAGACCTCACCCAGCCATTGCAAGCTATGAGGAGGTCGAAGCACGTCTCTCGGGTCGTGGCTCAACTAGACTCAGTTCCTCTAACAGGAACTTCACAGCCTGACCCTGCACGACAGGAGGAGCGCCAGGATAATGATCATGGCGCTGTCGGGGAGGGCCTTTTCCCTCGCGAGGATGGTACAACGGAGGGGATTCAAGCTCTCACCCTGGAAGAACTCCGGCGCGAAAACCAGGAGTTGAAAGGTCTGTTGCAAGCACTCCTGCGCGATAAGGAGCCTCCTGCCCAACCCCCTGCAGTACCGGCAAGCGTTGAGCAGCAACCGTCTCCAGCTCCGGCCACTATTAATGGGTCGGCTATGGCGGCCAGACCACCTGTGGCCCTGGAAGTGGAGGTACCTCAGCAGGAGCCTAATACAAGGTTCTCTGCTACTCCTGTTGAAAGTTTGGCGGCTCAGCGGCAGATGATTGAGCGGATTGTAGAAGCGAAGTTCGCTCAGCATGGTGAAGGAGTGGCCACAGTCGATCTGTACAGTGTGCCCTACCCTCTCCATCACCAATTCAAGAAGCTCCCTCCGGATTGCCCCAAGGCCCCGAAGCTGCAAAAGTTTAATGGGCAGGGTTCGCCCCATGAGCACCTGGCTTACTATGTAACCGCCATGGGCGAACTGGCTTTGGACGAGTCCTACCTCTTGCGGTATTTCGCCACTTCTTTGACGGGTTCTGCCTTTCAATGGTATTCCCGTTTGAAGCCCAATTCGGTACCCGATTGGGCAGATATGCAGAAGAAGTTTGTGGACCGGTTCCAAACCGCTGAGCGTAAGGTTTCCTTAGCGGAACTTTGCGCTTTAAAACAAAGAAGGGGTGAGACAGCCCTTGACTTCATCAAGAGGTGGAGGGATGTTAGCATGCACTGTGATAACCCTCCCACGCCGGAGGATGCTATTACCATATGTCGCCGAGGTCTGGCGGCCGAACTTAGTGAAAAGCTCTTGGGTTCCAGTATCCGGGGCTTTGATCAGCTCAACTCGGTGGTCGCGGAGATCGAAATGTTCTTCGCAGACCATCCGACTCATTTCTCGGCCAAGGGCAAAGCCCTCAAGGACCGCCCAGTTGGGGGAAAAGAAATCAATGCAGTGGATTTCTCCCCGACAAATGGTGAGAAAGGAGGCGCTAAGGGGAAGGGTAATGGCAAAAAGTCGGAGGCCAAGAAGGCTGCTGAAGCCTTGGCGGAGAATATGAAGAAGCCGTACTCCTTCAGGAAAGAGCACACAAAAATGCTCTTTGATTTGTGTAGGCAGGAGGAGCTGTTTTCCTTGCCAGAGCCGCGGAGGCCGGCAGAGGTAGACAAGACGGATGACCCCAACTACTGCGTGTACCACCGGAGATTGGGGCATACCATTGCAGAGTGTTATGTATTTAAAGACATAGCTGAAGACCTTATTCAGAAAGGTCTGATAAATATGCTTGGTCACGCGGTTGAGCCTCCGCAGCCGCACCACTGGAGTCGATCCACTCGATCGGCCAATGTGGTTTATATGGCGGCACCGGTTTCAGCATCGCACGTCGCCGAGGCTGGGTCTTCAAACTAGCAACCTCAAGCCATTCCCGAGTCGTCGTGCTGGCCGGGAGCGGAATACCTTGCTGTAAGAAGGCTCCTCTGGAAAGTCCGCCGGGAAATCCACCAGCTGAGACAAGAACATCGAGAGTTGCTGCAATTTCTCCATTATTTGGATGATCAGCTCGCTGCTCTTCCCCAAGCCCAGAGTGAACAGCTCGCAAACCTGCATGGAGCAGAGGCAAACCCACTTCCACCTGTCTCACAGAGGTCAGGGTCAAATGGTTGGCTGTCCGAGGACTCATCAAGCTCGTCAGAAGAGGTGGAACCTGCAAAGCCATTTTCTTTTCACCGCGAACAAACTCTACAGATTTTCTTCGCGTGCTGCCGTGCCGAGCTGGTAACCCCGTCAGTGGCAACTAATCACCAGCGACCTGAAGCCCGGTTCTATCAAGATTACTGCCCTTTTCATGAGGCATCGGGTCATATTATTTTCAACTGTCAACCCTTTAAGGACCTTGCAGAAGATTTCATCAGGCGAGGGATAGTTGATATGGGTGATTCCTTAGTGCGCCCTCCACAGCCACATGCGCGTGGGGCGAAGACGTTCTCAGTTAATGTCATCCATACGCCGTTGGCATTCAACCTGCCTGACCCTTCTGCTGAAGGGAATGTTTCCCGACAGCCGGGAACCGAGGCCACACTCTGGTACCCAGGACAGCGACCTTCCCATCAGTGTTCTTTTCCCAAGGAGGACACTGAGAAGATATTTGACAAGCTTCTGGAGGATGGGTGGGTGTTGGCATATGGCCCTCCGTCTTATTACAACAAGACGGCCAAGAGTCATCCTCGCTATTGCAAGTATCATGCGAGGGTGTCCCACCCTACTCAACACTGTGAAGATGTTCAAGACTTCATTGAAGCTCTCATTCAGAAAGGGGTTGTGGATACCCAGGGGAATTCTATGACGAGGCTACGCCTCGCAGAAGCCGCCAAGGAGACTCTTCAGCAGGTTCGGCGAGAGAACGAGGCCTTTGCCCGGTTGGCCCGTCCAAGCGAGCCTCAACAAAATGGGGAGTTCCCGTTGCTCGCCAGGGACAAGACTGCTCGTGAGAAGCCTAGGGCTCAGAGCCCGGGAGACTGCGCTGTGCGACGAAGCCCTGGGGCTCAACCCAAACCGAGCCAGCCAGGCGTTGTCATAAGAGGATGTCCTCGGCCAGTTGATAAAGGAAAGGCCAAGGTCCTGAGTCCTCAGGGTGAGGCTCCGGCTGGATCAGCCAAGCTACAAAGCCTGGAGAAGCCTCAACCGGCGCAACCCGTCAAAGGGCCGGCCAAAGCCCCCATGCAGTCCGGTCGCTTTGAGAAGGTTGCCACTAGATGCTCACAGAGCAATGATAAGGGCAAGCGCAAAGTTCTAGAGGTTGAGCCTAAGACTCAGCCTGGAGCTAAGTCAACAAATCCTCAACCTGCGTCAAAGAAAGAGTCGGCGATTCCGCAAAAAATCTTTGGGGCTCCACTTCAGCCAGATGGAGTTACAGGAGTTGCCACCAGAAATAGTTGCTCAGGCGATCGAGGCCACTTTCCAACCCTCCCCTGAGGCAGAGGAGTGGACCCGCGTGGGCCCAAGGAAGAGCCGCGAAAGCCAAAGTGCCAGACGGCCAGTGCGACGCGGGAGTCAGAGTGGTGGCGTTAAGCAACCTCGTTCCGCAAAGTCATCTCCTCCTTCTTTAGAGGAGGTCGCCCGCCTCAAGAAGCAAGAAAAGAAACGGAGAAAAAATTTGAAGAGGAGGCTTAAAAAGCAGGCGGAGCAGGCAGCTGCCATGGAAGCCTCCAAACAACTTACTCCCGTGCAGCGGTTGCAAAAGCTCATAGACCAGCTGGAGGAATATGTGCCACCTTGCCCCACCGGGATGGTCACATTAGATAAATATATCCCCTGGGAGAAGTTTGGGCACAAGACCCGGCTCCTCAATTGGCTACGGGAGACTCTACATCGTCTTGAAGACGGCGAGAAGATTCCAATTCCGGAAGAGCTTTTGTTATTTTACAAGGACGAAGAGCTCTCGGTGGAAGCCCTCGAGCAGGTTATGCAGGAGTTGTCATGCAACGTGGTGGCCATTCCACCCCCGGATAACATAAATGTTCCTGGCAGAGAAGGCTGTGAACCCATTGCTACATATCAACGTCGATTAGGGAGGAGTTGGCGGGCTCGTGGTCGAGGTCGCGGTCGAGGGCGAGAAAGTCCTTTGACCCCCGACCGGGTTATAATGTTCAGAGGAGAAAAATCGGGCCCTATTCCTGTGCCACGAGTACGGGGTGTTCCCTTCATCCCTACATCCTCGGAGAATGTTGATAGAACCCCGGAGAATCGAGGGACGGGCGGCGTCCCTTTTATAATTCACTCCTCAGAGAGAGAAGAAGCTCCCGCGGATGACTCTCCGTCAACGCCGGCTCTTCAGCAGGCGGGTCCTTCGAACAGTGCCTCGGGAGAAGGTCCCTCGGGTCATGCCGAGCCAGCCAAATCTCAGTCGGCCTCAGATGTGTCTTTGGCACCACTCTTTCAAGAAGGAGCAGAGATGCAAGATGAAGGTCAACATCCGTGCAAGCGGGAGAAGCCCTATGGAGCTCCGAAGACTCTGGAGGAACTTATCCCCCCATTTGACAAGATCCGCGCTAGGGCGGACCGTAAAATTGTTCAACACATGAGCCGGTTCCCAACTAGCATTACTGTATGGGAAGCTATCGCCTGGAGCAAGGATCTCCGAGAAGCTCTAGTAAAGGTGCTCCAAGACCCCGAGGCGTATGAGGCTCATGTGGCAGAGTTGCAAGGCCAAGCATATGAAGCTCTGGCAGCCAACATTGTTTTCACAGACAAGGATATGCTACTGGCTTCCCCTTGCCACAATCGTCCCTTATATATGAAAGGGACAATCAACGGCCATGAGGTGAATCGAATCTTGGTCGATGCAGGGGCCGCAGTAAATATCATGCCATTAAAGACGTTCAAGTCTCTTTATTTGGCACCTTACTTGCAAAAGGTCAATGCTGTCAAGATTTCGGGGTTTAATCAGGGCTCCGAGGAGGCCCTTGGACGTGTCGAGGTGAAGCTTGTGCTGGGCGACTTCACCACCAAGGCGATATTTTACATCATCAACTCTGACACATCCTACAAGATGTTGTTGGGAAGACCCTGGTTGCATGAAAATTGGGTCGTCCCATCAACATTGCACCAATGCCTTAAATATTCAAAAGGGGGAAAGCAGTATACAGTCTTTGCAGACCAGGCTCCTTTTCACCCCAATGAATGCCACCTGGCGGATACCTCCCTATACTTCGGGGAACCCACTATTTCAATCCCCGATAAAGTCCAAGACAAGGGGAAGCAGAAGGTCGAACCTGAACTAGAAGGAAGCCAACTCTTCACGGTCAATCGTGAGATGTTAAAGCTCCATCAGCTGAGTCTCAAGCCTGCGTCGAAGCCTACGCAAGCAGAAAGAGGCAAGATTGACTTTGAGGCCAACCTCATTAGTCAAGCTATCAACTGCAGTGTACCTCTGCCCCCAAATTGCATTCAACTTCCCTTTGTTAAGGAAGAGCACGGGGTGGAAGAATTGAAGACCTTTGTAGTTTCTTACATACGCAAGGGTCGTAGGAGAGACCGTCACCCGGTTCAGCCGATTGTCTTCTACAGAGGGGACCAAATACCGTCAAGTCCGCCGGAGGACGACTTCGGGTGGGCATCGCCAGCTGACAAGGTGTCAGAGCCTATCCAGGCCATGGCTCATATGCCTGCCCGGCTCAAGCACATGTGCATGAAGCAGGGGATTCCACAGCAGCAAACTTCTGCGCAGAAAACATATTTTTCTAATCTCTGGAATCCTCCACATGTCAGGGGGCAACCTCCATTTTCTCACAAAGACACCCGAGGATTGGGCTATGAGCAGGAGCCAGAATTCCGGGTCCATTATGCTATTAATGCCATAGGGCTCTTATCATCCTCTCGTGAGGAGGCCCGAAAGGAGCCTGCGGCTGAAGAACTCTATCAGGAGTCTATAGAAGCCATGGCGTCTCCTCCGTTAGTGTCCGGCGAGGATTCGCAGACAGGAGAAATCTCCTCAACTTCTACTGGCGACTTGGTGATACCAGAGGAGTTTGAGATCTGCGAGATCAGCCCTGACGAAGCTGAAGACTTCGTTGACCTCCAACCAGCTCCACCTGAGCTCGAAGACGGTGGTCAAGCAACTGTTGATCAGTTGGTCGAGGTCAACCTTGGCACTCATGGCGAACATAATCCCACCTTTGTAAGTGCCCTCCTTAGTGGGGAAGAACGACAGGCATACCAGCAACTCTTGGATGAATTCAGAGATTGCTTTGCCTGGACGTACAAACAGATGCCGGGCCTTGATCCATCCGTGGCAGAACATGAACTGGCGATACTCCCGACAGCCAAGCCAGTTAAGCAAGCCCAGAGACGCATGCGCCATGAACTGGAGGTGAAGGTGAATGTGGAGGTCGACAAAATGTTAGACGTGGACTTTATAGAGCCATGCAGGTACCCTGTGTGGCTCGCCAATATAGTCCCCGTCAAAAAGAAGAACGGCCAAGTCCGGGTCTGCATCGACTTTCGGGATCTGAATAAAGCCTGTCCAAAGGACGACTTCCCAGTCCCGATCATTGAGACGATGGTGGATATGACTACTGGTCATGAGGCCCTGTCTTTTATGGACGGGTCATCTGGTTACAACCAAATCCGTATGGCTGTCAAAGACAAGGATCATACGGCTTTCAGAACCCCAAAAGGCATCTTCAGCTACAAGAGAATGCCATTTGGCTTGAAAAATGCCGGTGCCACATATCAAAGGGCAATGATCAAAATCTTTAATGAGATGCTGCACAATGTTGTCGAATGTTATGTCGACGACCTGGTCGTTAAGTCCAAAAGGCGAGCTAATCACTTAGCCGACCTACGTCGGGTCTTCGAGCGGCTTCGACAATATCTGCTCAAGATGAATCCGATGAAATGCGCCTTTGGAGTCTCCAGCGGCAAGTTCCTCGGTTTTATCGTCAGATACCGAGGGATAGAGATAGATCCTGACAAAATCAGGGCTATCAATGAGCTCCCTCCACCCAGGAACATAACGGAGCTCAGATCTCTGCAGGGAAGGCTCGCTTATATCAGGCGATTCATCTCTAACCTCTCAGGAAGGTGCATGCCCTTCGGCAAATTGATGAAAAAAGGAGCACCCTTTATCTGGGACGAGAGCTGTCAAAAGGCTTTCGAACAACTCAAGGAGTATCTCTTGACTCCACCAGTCTTAGGGGCACCTGTCAGAGGAAAGCCTCTTATTCTTTACATCGCAGCCATGGAGGCTTCCCTTGGGGCTCTCCTGGCCCAAATTAATGAGGAGGGTAAAGAGCAGCCATTATATTATCTCAGCAGGAAGCTGATCGGCCCCGAGTGTCGGTACTCACCTATGGAGAAGATGTGCCTTGCTTTGGTGTTCGCTGTCAAAAAGTTACGGCACTATCTATTAGCGCACCGAGTGGAGCTCATCTCTAAATGGGACCCGCTCAAGTACCTACTCAGTCAACCTGTCCTCTCTGGAAGGTTAGGGAAATGGGCCCTTATTCTGATGGAGTTCGACATTACATTCGTCCCACGCAAGGCGATCAAAGGACAAGGGATGGCTGATTTTCTTGCCGCACACCCTGTGCCGGCGGAGTCGTTCCTCAACTTCAAACTACCAGACGAGGAGAAGCTGATGCAACCACCTGATGCTGAAGAGGGTGCAGATATCTCACCCCATCCTGAACAAGAGGTGTTGTCTCTCGGCACACCATGTTGGGAGTTGTATTTTGACGGTGCATCTAGGACCGTTAAGAAGGCGGGCGGCCTCGTAAGCTCTATAGCCGGCGCCGGCATAGTCTTCGTATCCCCTCAAGGGGGTATACTTCATCACTCCTGCGCTCTCATGAAGTCATTGACTAATAATGAGGCGGAATATGAAGCATTAATCATTGGGCTACAGCTAGCGCTGGAAATGGAGCTCAAATGTATTAAAGTGTACGGGGATTCTCAGCTCATTGTCCGTCAAGTCCTCGGTGATTATGATGTGCGGAAAAAGGAGTTGATCCCTTACTTTGAGGCTGTTATGAGGCTTAAAGAAAAGTTCTATCTCTTTGAGATAAGCCATGTGCCGAGGAGTGGTAATTCTCAGGCAGATGCGTTGGCAAAGTTAGCAGCCGCGCTGAAGCTTCCACCTGACGGTGAGTTGAATATTACAGTCAGGCACAGAAGGCTCATGCCCAGCATGCTTGATGAAGAATCGAGCCTCACCATTTATGAGGTTCACCACCTCGAAGAGGGAAATGATCCAGAGGAAGAAGATTGGCGCGAGCCAATTATACAAATCAAGAACGGGCAGTTTCCTCCGGAACGAGCTCGAAGGGTGCAGTTGCTTAGAAGGGCTGCGTCATATCGGTTGCTTGATGGTATTCTCTTCAGGCTCGCCCAGGAAAAGGACCACCCGGTGCTCTTGCGATGTCTCTCACTTAAGGAAGCCAGGACCGTCATGCGGGAGGTCCACTCTGGGTTGTGCGGGGCTCACCAGGCCGGGACGAAGATGAAGATGAATATCAAACTTAAGGGCTTCTATTGGCCTACTATGTACGAGGACTGTAACCAATACGCTCGCACCTGTCACCAGTGCCAAGCTTTTGGGCCAATCCCTCGGAGGCCTCCAAGTTCTTTACACCCAACGGCTCCTACATGGCCGTTTGCAGAATGGGGCATGGATATAGTGGGACCATTCCCTCCATCCTCTCAAGGGCATAAATTCATTCTAGCAGCCACAGATTATTTTCTCGCTGGGCTGAGGCTATTCCTCTGCGAGAGGTTACAGGTGAGGCAGTGGCTCGCTTCGTAAGATATCATATTATATACAGATTCAGAGTCCCTACCCGAATTATTTCAGACAATGGGACGCCCTTCAGAAACAAGACAGTGTATGCACTGGCGGCCAAATTCCACATTGATTGGAGAACCTCCTCGGTTTATAACCCTCAGGCTAATGGTTTAGCGGAGGCTTTCAACAAAACACTTTGCAAGTTGATGGCAAAGATTATAAATGGCCGAAAAAGGGATTGGAGCGAAAAAGTCCACGAAGCCCTCTGGGCCTATCGGACTGTTTATAAAACCCCTACGGGGTGTTCCCCATTTTCACTGGTGTACGGGGCTGAGGCAATCACCCCTGTAGAGATTGAACTGGCTTCATATCGAGTGGCAGTTCAGGCAGGCCTACCCGGCCAGGAGCAGTCTGAAGCCGAAAGGAGGCTGGAGGAATTATCCTCTTTAGAAGGCAAAAGACTTCAAGCCTATCAGCATTTGCAGATCTACCAAGCTCGCATGGCGCGTGCTTACGACAAGTTAGTCAAGCACCGGGCATTCAAGAAAGGCGACTTGGTCATGCTTAAAGAAAAAGAAGTCATTGCCGGCAAGCCAAGCGGGAAACTCCAACCCAATTGGCGGGGGCCTTACATCATCCAGAAGGTCTTCGAAGGCGGGGCTTACACTGTGGTGGACCACAAAGGCAACAGCCCGTTCCCTCCTCTCAATGGCAAGCACATGAAGCTCTACCATGCGCCACCGCAAGAGTTTCCACAGCAGTCCTCACAGGACAGTACCTCTCGTCAGTGAAGGTTCAAAAAAAAAAAAAAGGGGGTTAAAAATACTGATACCCCGGCGGACTCAGTCAGCCTTCAACGGTTGGCTGAGGGTAAAAAGGCCACAGACCCGGTCGAGGTGAAAACCCGAAAGGGCGCCTCGGGCAAAAATGGGCAACCCCTCGGTGTGAAAACCCGAAAGGGCGCACCGGAAAAAGTTAAAGGGGGCCAACCTCGGCGAAAACCCGAAAGGGCGGTGAGGTTGGTAATGTGAAAGAAATTTTTTTTTTCCTCTCTCTGTCTATTCTATGGGGGGCTCTAAGTCAATGACTCCACCCCATCTCCACCAAAACATCATATTGATGTCATGGCTAGACCTTACATGTCATTCTATGACATCTAGTCCTACCAACATTTTGAGGTTGTCATATTTTGTCCCATCGGGCATGGCCTCAGTATGCTCTCTCGAGCTGCCAACCGACGTCGTCTTTTGACTCCCTTTTGTCCCATCGGGCATGGCCTCAGTATGCTCTCTCGAGCTGCCAACCGATGTCGTCTTTTGACTCCCTTTTGTCCCATCGGGCATGGCCTCAGTATGCTCTCTCGAGCTGCCAACCGATGTCGTCTTTTGACTCTTCTTTGTCTCACCGGGTTTGGTCTCGGTATGCCCTCTCGGGTTACCAACCCATTTCGCCTTTCGGCTCGTAGATTTGATTCATTCGTCCCACCTGGACTGTCAAATCTACCCATTTGTCCCACTTGTGTGGCATATACGTCCCTACGGGAATGCCACTTTCTCCTCGCCCCCTGGGCGTTATAGGGTCAAAAAAAAATGGGGTTAAAAATATTGAGGCCCCAGCGGACTTGATTGTTTCTGTTAGAGGGAACAATCAAGGGTAAAAAGGCTTTAACCCAGCTAGGGTGAAAATCCGAAAGGGCGCCCTAGGCAAAAATGGGTACCCCTCAGTGTGAAAACCCGCAAGGGCGCACTGGAAAAAGCTAAAGGGGGCTGGTCCTGGCGAAAACCCGAAAGGGCGGTAGGGCCGGTAAAGTGAAAAAAAAAATAAAAAAATAAAAAAAAAGAGGTGAAGTCATACATATAGAAGGATGGGAGCAAAATCAGCTACGCTAAAGCTCTGTCTTTCATTTGCCAATGTCAATAATGGAGCCCGAGACAAGCCCTCGGGGAGGATGTACATGGCTGGGGTCTGAATGCAGCCCCACACAAAAAAAAAAGAGGAACAAGAAGCCATCAAAGCCCGAGATCAGCCCGCAGGCCGGTGAGAAGAGTCTCCTGCTGTGTCAACGCCTCCCTGACTCCTCCGAGCTCGTGCTGGAACTCCTCTTCCTTCACTCTCAGGAGGTCTTGAGCATCCTGGGCCTCTCGGAGCCGTCGCTGCAGAGCCTCCAACTCCTGCTCCAGCCCGTCCACGTGCGAAGAAGCCACCCGAGACTGCTCCTGAGCTGCCGTCGCCTGCACGGATAGGTGTTCTTGTCTGCTGCGAAGCTCAGATGCTGTCTCCTCTGCCTGCTGAATCAGAGCCTGTAGCTGTAGCCGTCTCGCCTCAGTTGCGTGGCGGCGGGCAAACTCAGCCCATGCATGCTCTAGCCGGGGCATCCACGTATCTCGGGAAAATCCAAATGCGTGATATCCTCGGGTGGAGTTGGCTAAATGCTCCCTCATGACCTCAACTGAGGGAAGCGGGGTCGTCTGCAAGAGGAGCTCGAGGTTTTCAATCAGCCCCGCTTCTAAAGCACTGCCTTGGGGAGCCACCAGAAGCTGAGGTCCCTCTGGCCAGTCTATGCTCAAAGCTGGGAAATCTGCTGGCAAAGACGGGGTATCCTCCCCAGCACCTGAAAAGACAGTTAAGAGGGAACAATGCATTAGCCTCCACAAAAAAAAAAGAGGAACAATGAATGGCCCCTCAGGAAGGCCAAGCAAATAGCTAACCTGAGGAAACTTCCGGGGCCGTGTCTGAGACGACCTCTGGTGTAGCATGATCATTAGAGGTCAGCATACTCCCTGCCCCCAGAGGCGGATCGCCGGTCACAGGCATGGACGACCCTGCCTCCTGCGAAGGCACAACTGAGTCCTCAGAAGCCGCCTCAAGGCTCTCCTCCCCAACTGAGGAAGTCAGTGCAGCATCACCTGTATCTGTGTGGCATAAGGGGCAGAAAGGTCATCAATAAGACACCAACATGAAAATACACAGGGAGGCTGAAGCTTCAATGCTGATTATACCTGACAATAGGGGTGTCGCGTCATCTGGCCCCACTGTCTGATCACCCTCCTGGACAGTGGCCGGCGAACTCTCTTGTAAGGGAACCGTCTCCGGAGCAAGCAGGGGAGTGGATGCAACCACAGAAGTGCCAGCTGCTATTTAGGCAAAAGTGTGGTTAGCTCTATGACTGAGTTTAACCAAACAAAAGGCAAATACGAGGCAGACCGAAGACACACCAGTAATGTCTCTGCCTGTGTCCTCGGCCCGTCCACCAGTGGAAGATAGCAGGCTTGGAGCGAAATCAGGAACCCCAGCATGGTAAACCCCGGCGGCTAAGACTGGGACGCTTGGGGCCCCAATAGAAACTTCTGGGTCAACATCATAGGCCGGAAGCTCAGGGCCAGCCCCAGAGGAGGAGATCAACTTAGCCAGCTCGGCTGTGGAGTTGGCTAACTCAGTGGCTGCACAGAAAGACTGTCAGAGGTTGCAGTGACAAAAGTAATTGTCAACTCCAAAGAGGGTCAATTGAGTTTCTTGGTATACCAGAAACAATGCCCAGGTCGCCTCCCTCAGAGGAGCTCAAGGACGAAAGGGAAGGAGCTGTCTCTGTCTCAGAACCAGTGCTAGAGCTGTTATTACTCAAAGAGGTGCTGGAATCCGAAGATGTGTCAGTCCCTTCTTTCTCTCTGGGAGCATAGTGCTCCCTCTGAGGCTCTGTGTAAAAGAGAAAACAGAGTCAGTTAAAAAAAAAAATAACACCTCACTTGATTCAATGAGTAAACAAGGAGGAACTATGAATTTCAAATTCACCTGGAATGGGAGAAGGTCTGCTCTCTCCAGTCTGGCCAGCCATACCAGCGGAAGGACAATCCCCTAAGGGGTGGTCCAAGTCCTCCAGCTCCAATGTCAGATCCTCTGGGACATCTGCATCTGGTATAATTGGCGGAGTCTTATTCGCAGGCCCTGGCGAAAACTGCCCTAGTAGTCTCATCTCTGGGGGAGCTACACACAAGACACTCTTTCAGTAAAACAGAGGCACAATTACAAAACTACACATAAAGGGGTTCATAGTTTCCAACTCACTCAAAGGAGCTCCGTCCCTGGCAGGGGTGGTATCCACCCGAAGGCGTGATGAAGGCTGAATCTCAGCTCCTAAGCCCCCACTATGCCGCCGTTTCGCCGCCGGACTATTATCCACGGGAGGGTGAGCGGGGAGAACATCCTCTGAAGGTGGAGCGTCGGCAACCTCAGCTGTTCCTACAATGGAAATATGGCAATCAGCAGTTGACAGCTCCAGAACATTTATATCTTATTATAATGATAATAAATGCAGATGGAGAATCAGAAGGTTCATACCTACCGCCCCTGCATCAAGACTAGGGCGGGTAATTAGCTGATTCGGGTCAATCCGGAGAGCTCTAGCGGCCTGCTCCACGGCGCCCTTCAGTGCCTGAGGTGTAGAAGCCACCTCCAAAGCTGGAATATGGGCTAGCAAGCCTGCACAGCCCACGGCATTGATCACATGGGCCTTCCAGAAAGCGAAGGCCGTGCCCACCAGTGCTCCCTCCGGGATGGGCTCCGACAGCTGGGAGTCGTGGGTCAGACCACAGGAGGCCCTCAAGTCTCCCCACCAGCAGTAGCTCGGAGTAGAGCCAGAAGCGCCTTTGCGGCGCGAACTCAAAGTAGAGGCCTCCTCAGACGTCGACCTCAGGGGCCGCAACGCCCCCGTATACTGACTCCTGTCAATGGGCAATGAATGCCCCTGCTCCCGCCATCGGCTCTCGATGTCTCGGACCACTGCAGCCAAGCTGGAAAAATGAGCCCGGACGAAGCCGGGATCAAGGAAAAGAGGAGGCAGGTCCTCCCTCTTCAGGCGCTTCTCCTCTGCTGCCCTGATAGTGTCTGCCCGCTCTCTGAAGATGTTGCTGGCTTTAAACCACCAGCGGGCATAGTGAATGTCAAAATGTCCCACCCGGGCCTGGGCCGGAAGAGGGATATGCTCCCTCACGCTGTGGTAAAGAAAGTCCTGCCAGCATGCGGCAACCAAATGCACGTCCTTCTGCTTGTATTGCCTCGATGTCAGAGGTAAATCAACATTGGGTGGAACCGCCTGGTCATAGCCAAAGTTGCGGGCAAATCTGTGCGGGTAGTACGGCTCCAGAACCACTGTGTAAGAGCGCCGGTAAACCAGCACGCTAGGTCGTATACACACGACCCACTCCCCAAAGGCATGTGGGGAAACAATGCCCTTTGAGGACACTTTGCAGACCACTGAGTCTCCATGTCCCTCCAGATACGGGCGATAAGAACGGGAGCTGTGGTCAAACTCCAAGCTCTCTCCCCTCCTCGTATGAAGGAAAGAAAGTGCTCGCCGGGCACCTGCAAGCTGTGTCACGGCATCCTGATCCTGGTGACCAGCAAAGGCAAAGATAAGCGGAGCCTTTATATTCGGAATGGAGGACCGCTAGGACAGCTCTGGAAGAAGTAGTCCTGCCCAAGCACTCAAATAATGAGTGGGCAGCAAAAGCTTCTTATCTCGCGGGCTGGCATGCGAACTCAAGGCACCCAAGCAGTGGTAGATGTTCGCCAAGGCAGCAGGGGCAAGCGCCAGCCGACGTCCACATGCAAGCAGGCACGCAGGATAGATCACCTCGACCCGGAGCAGCTCCTCTTCCCCATGTGGGAAGACAAAGGTAGAAAGCCAGTAAGCTAAATATGCGGCCAAGTACGTCAGTGTAGGTAGCTTCCTGGAATTCCAACCTTGTGCTGGAGCTGGCAAGTGCCGAGGGTTGGATGCAAACTTTATGAGGACCTCTTTACATTGGTCCCAAGTGGCGCCGAACGAAGGGAATTCCTCGTAGAAACAGTACGGCCCGCTGTAGAAATACATAATCCAGGCGTTAAGAGTAACCCTGGGTGTCCTGGCAGTCTTCTCCTTGCCCACCAGGGCTAAATCTCTCCAAGTCTTCATCAGATAACGGAGGCAGTAAGGTAAAAGATAGTGGCCCGCCCCATCTGAACTGTAAAGGTGGGCGTCATCGAGGCACAGCTCCTCGTAAGCTTGTCCGCTGATCGGCAGACCCGAAATCCGGTGAAAAGACCACAAATCCAGAGAGGTCTCTCCCTCAGCGGTGACCAGTGTGTTCCAGCGCCTATTCCACCTCTCTACCATAGCTTGGAGCAATCCTGCGTGACAAGGGTATGAATACAAGGCTGCAGTAACCGCGTGACGAATCCCGGCTCTATCCAGAGTGTCACCGTGCACAGTCAGTATCCCCCAGAGCCACTCACCTGCACCTCTGTGGAAGCAATGGGAGGGGACGGCGGACCAACCCCCGTACCAGCTAGGAACCCTCAGTGAAAGGATTCCTTCCAACATGCAAAGATGGTCATAGCCGTCATGGGCAAAACGGCTTTCGGAGGGAGCCAGATATAGCCCGTCAATCACTACATTGACGGCCTTATGATGCCCCGCCAAGTGCCACACTGCAGGGGAAGAAGGTGTCGACCTGACCACAGCAGCATCCAGGTCCTGGTAGAATCCGAGCCATTTGCTGTCGGGAAACTGGGGCTGCCGCGTAAATCCCCTGGGAAAGCTGGCATATGAATATGTACAGGTACCTCTCATGCTGTCCCTGCCAACTAAAATAGCCCCTTCCAGTCGTCGCCGCTGCTCTGGGAGAGAAGGGTCGTCACTATCAAGTCCCGGTGGAATGTAGCTCTGCAAGAAGGCAATCAGATGCCGGTCCACCGGATAGTGAGATGAATATCCCCCAGAACGGTCGTATGCATAAAGTCCGCCTCGGTAGTTGATCCGAGAAGCCTCGACTAAGCCCTCGCCGACAGGGATATCTTCCGTTGGGCCTTCAGCGATCTAAGATGTGCCTTGATCAAGTGCGTCGGAACTGTCAGAGACGACGCGGCGAGGAGGCAAAGGTGGCATGGACTTGTCAGTCCGTTGCACGTAATGCTCATTATGGCTAGCCGCCCTCGACCCCCGTGCGGCAGCACGACTCCTGCTTGGACGAGCCATGTCTGTGGAGTTTTCAAGAAAAAAAAATGCATTAGAGATTATGCTGAAAATTATCTCGATGCAGGAGCTATGCTCCAAGCACAAGTCCCTCAGCGGACGTGTTACAACATGTATGTAAGTGCACGGGCCATCCGCCCCTGCCTCCGGCTGTCTCGGATGTCCCGTGGGGGGCACTTGTTGTAACCAGAAAATAAATGTATATATACGTTTATATATATACGCATGTGTGCGTCAAAAGCCCATGCTTACGGCGTTGGCTCGGTCCAACCCGTTCTATCCCGCGGAAGCGAGGAGAACCCGCGATAAACCCACGGAGACTATTATAGTCATGTGGTTCTGGGTTTTGATCAATCAACCCAAACCCTAAGGGTGTAAAGACGTGCTATGCACATTGTTTTGGTACCTCGACGGCGTGTATCACGTCTCGTAGGATCAAAAACTCCTTCCCCGAGGGACGAGCGAGGCGCGAAAGACAACGAACAAGGCGAGGAGAAGGCTTTTTCTCTTCCACGTGAAGTCAAGTGCAGAAACGTCGCTGTCGGAGCCGTACGGAGACTTTTAAAATAAGCAAAGGGGACTGCCGGGGGGGGGGGGGAACCCGCCCGGGGTATAAGGCCCCCGGGCGGGTCTCCCCGCGGCTGCGCGCGGGCTGGCAGACCCGCCCGGGGTCTGCCCACCCCGGGCGGGTCCGCCCGGAACCATACGCACCCGGGCGGGTCCGCCCGGGGTGCTGCGCCCCCGGGCTGATCCGCCCGGGGTGCTGCGCACCCGGGCGGGTCCGCCCGGGATTGCGCGCTCCCGGGCGGGTCTGCCCAGGACCGCGCGCCCCCGGGCGGGTCCGCCCGGGGTGCTGCGCCCCCGGGCGGGTCCGCCCGGGGTGCTGCGCCCCCGGGCCGGTCCGCCCGGGGTGTTGCGCATTCGGGTCAGTCTAGTAACTGCCCATTTTTCAAAAAAAATTGATTTTTTGGAGGGAAAGGAACCCGCCCGGGGTCGCCTTGACCCGCCCGGGTCTCACTTCCCCCGGGCCGGTTCCCTACTTTCTATAAATAGACCCCATGGGTCCCATTGAAAGGGACACGAAGGAAGAGAAGGAGAGGTGGACTTGCCTAGACTTCAAGTTCAAGTTGTTCGTTGTTTTTGGTCTGAGTGGGGTAAGTCCCCGGGCCTTGTGTATATGCCCCTACGGGGTATATTTATAATTATGCCCTTCAACGGGTCGTGTTCGTAATGTGTTATACAACGGAGTGACGGACTTATGCAATTATGTCATTTTGTCATTACGATGACAAATTATAAAAACGTCCTCCTCGAGGTCATAAAAGGCCTAAGTCCTGTAAATTACAGTTTTACCCTGCATCTTTTGTAATTAGGGTATGCCCCTACTTCCCGCCATGATGCGGATGTATGTACAGTCGATAATTTGTCGACACCCTCTGTACTTATGCAAAATTATAAGAGCACTTTATTATGCTCGGCACACTTCATTAATGCAATATTGCATATAAACCCTGACTCTCTAAAAACTTGCATACTTACCCCTACTTCCAACCAATTGAACCCGTGAGTGTCTTCTCTAGAATCTCTTGTTGTCGGCTTGGTCTGGGAGTGCTGTTGGCTCAGTCCAGCGCTCGGGGGTCATCTTAAACCTAGGCCTAGGGTTTGGTAAAGTTACCGAAATACTCCTGCGACCTAATAAGTGATCTAATGGTCTCCTAAATCTTCTGAAAAGGGCCTCAGAGCCTTGAAAGGTTAGTAACCCGGCTTCATGTCTACCCCAGCCCAGAAACTCCTAAATCCCTCTGGTCTGGTTATTTACTAAAATACCCCTAGGGCTAAGACCGCCGCTTAAACCCCAGTGGCCCACTTCAACGTGTTCAGACTGGGTCCCCGTTAGCTCCCCCGTCCTGTTTTAAGCAAACCTGCCCTATTGGTTAGAGCCTCGAGGAAGAACTTTAAGCCTTCATGTTGTCATTTAATCAAGGGTGTTCGGACATTAAGCCGATGTAAATCAACGTCGACTCCGGTCGGCGGGGAGAGGTCTAGCACTCGAGCCTATATCGTCTGATACGACGCGCACCCACGGAACCCTCTCTACGCGGAGGAGTGTTTCTTTTCAAAAAAGAACGAAAATCTACCCTTTATCTACGATAAAGGCCGGTCTTTGCGGCCTTTAGATTTTTTCCGTGTCTCACAGCTACCTCTCAAAACCTCTCTTGGCCATTATAGTCCATTTTATTGTCTTGCCTATCACAGCTTTCTTTCAGCATCCATTTGAGTTTTTTATTATTACAATAATGGTTTCTGGGTACACCTAGAATGGCCAAGAAGAAGAGGCCCTCAACAACACATGGAAAAGATGTTGTATGCTGGAATTCCATGATTTTAAAGTATGCTAAAAAAATGGAGGCCCTTAAAATATTCCAACCAATGATTTATAGCCCCAGAAAAATTAGTCCCAAATGCAACTCTTCAAGTTACAAGAGCTGTTGGTTGGAGGCGTGAGGGTCATGTTTACAAGAATGATGTTATTTCTGCTCCCATTTGAGTTGTTTATTGTTACAATAATGCCCATGTATGTTGCATGTAGAGTGAAATCATTATAGCCCTCACATTCCTTCCGGTTTCCTTTGTGAATGAGATTCCTGAGATTTATAAAGAAATGGAGAATGCTCCATCGGTATGGTAGAAATCAGATCGGTGTTCAATCTTTGATCCGTCGAATTGTATGGGGAAATTTTTTTTAAATGCAGCATACTCTCAATTGGACCATATCAATGCAGCCTACCCTCAATTGGGTATGCAGCCTACTCTCAATTGGGTATTCTTTCCAACCTTAAAGTTGCAGTTCTCTTCCATTTAAATATCTCATATGTTGTTCCTTGTTGACCACAGGCACCTTAATATTTCTGAAATCTGATTCAGAGTGTCAATGGCCATGTCACCAGCTCAAAGACCAAGAGGTGTTCTGGGTTTCTGGTCATCCTTGATGACAGTGTTAGGGAACACTGAGCATATGCCGGTGGGTGGCTTGCCTTTGGTGCATTGATAGTCTTATTTTTTCCTCATAAAATAAGGTTGCACCACCAACTTTGTGCGACCATAAATGGGCATAATACCTTAGAAGTAGGATTCATTGTTTCCATTAAAAGCATTGCTGCTTCCCCTTCCCAGTCTTATTTCCAAACAAAACTCAACAGTAAACTAGAATATTCCCTTGCTCTCATCTTTTTCCCACTGCTGCTCCCATGCCCACAAACTGACTGTGCATCGCTGAGAACCACTGAAACCTTATTGCAACTTCTCCTGAGATGTTCCTCGGCGTGGTAGGAAGAAAATTCCTGAACTTTGCTGAAACATTGAGAATATCATCACACTGCACAGTGGCATGAAATTAGCTGCCCAGATGTTGATTGTATTAACTCTCGATTCCCTGACTAGCAGCCGTGTACACAGAAGAATCATTCTTGTGAACATGGACATGCATGAGATTTTCCACACAACTCTTTAACTCCCCATTTTGACTATTCTACAATTTTCTGGACTATCCCATTTTCCTGAAAATGTCAAATCCTATAGGCCCAGTTTTTCAGTTATCTCAATAACCCAATTCTGTAAAGTCTTTAGATAGATCAAAGTTTCATCATGGATCATTCACACATGGTTAGTGTACCACATCACCCTCTATCCAATTACCATCAGACATGCTTCTTTGCTCTTCCCTCATCCTGCCTTATTTCTCCCATGAAACGCATATCCCCTCTCCAATTGCGTGAATTTCCTCTTCCTCCACACCCCACTCCTGCAATCCCCTGGCTTCCCAACTTGCCCCTTGATCACTGCTTCTGGCTGTCGTGGGAAGGAGGGTGACTTCTCTTTTCGTAATGGTGTTGGGAAGGGGGATTTGCACGGTTACATATACAGCCTGATTAAGATATAGTCACATCATTATGTCACATTTGTTTGTCCTGACATTTTATGTAGTCTTCAGTCTGTATGAAGATTTCAAGAATTGATATCTTGACAAGGTTTTTTATTGATATGGTTATAATATTCTCTCTAGGTGCGTATATCTCAGAGATTTCATGAAGACATTTGTATGCGTCAAAGTGCTCTCGTTGCTGCCGCTATATCAAATATTCAAAAGGATCTGCTAAGTCAACCACTCCAACTGCTCTGAGGTGTTGATATCCTTGGCAATGCAAGTAGTGCATTTGGAAACATGAGCAAGGGCATGGTGGCATTATCAATGGACAAGAAATTTATTCAGGGCCGTCAAAAATAGGTTTTGAAATAACAAAAATTAGTTAAATTTTTATCAACATTTGACTTATGAAGTAGTGGAGTTAAATCATCATTTTTCAAATATTCCGATTTCCAGGAAAGTAAAGGAGTTGAAGACATTGGTGATGTTACCAGAGGGAGGTGGAGCTTTTGATAAGGGTTTATTTAGAGGAGTTACAGGCACTGTCATCGTCTTCCACCGTCGCTTCGGCCTGTTTGGCCGTTCCATGTCCACGACTCTATACACCAGCTCTGTTCTATGGTTTTTGATGAATGGTAATACACTTTGCAATTCTCTTATTAGAATATTAAGAACATAACATCATCTCTTGATCCACAACTTATATCCATGGGTTAAATAGACTTGCTGAATCCTTTGCATGAACGGCGTTCTGTGAGGCTAAGTCAGGATCAGGAATAAGATTTAGATCCAGACTAATGTACCCCACTTCTGTTCTGTGGTTTCTGATATATGATTATACACATTGCCCTTCTGTTGTTAGAATATTAAGTTGATTTTTCTACCACTAACAAGGTCTAAAACACATTTGTTGTGGCATATCTTGATCATGGAATGCAGGATTGGCTGACAGCGATCAGGATCAGTGATGACCAATCTGATTTTGACGCCTAAGGCCAATCTCTCAGAAAAACGTAAATAAATAAATAAAATGAACCACCTTTGGGCCAAATTGGCCCAAATCGAACTGAAATTGGCCAAATAAGATATGGATAGGATGATTCATAAATCGACTGATCTTGGCCTATTACGGTTTAATTGATACAGAGATGTTCTCTTATTAAAATGCATTTGCACAATTTTATATGTAATTTTTTATTTGTAAATATACTTTTAATTTTAAAACACTTTAATTTAAGAAATTACCTTTTTAATTGGGTTGGCTCGCCTCTATTGCATCAGCGAATCCGATTCAATCCTGATTGTGATCAGGCATACCCGATCCAGGTGCCAGATCCAATTTGGAATTCCTTGATCTTGATAAATTTTTAGACCATGCCATATTCAGAAGCAAGAGTAGGTGACACTTTAGAGTTATTATCAGATTTCTTAATGATAACTTCACCGTTTCAGAGAAAAATGATAATTCTGAGCCAATGAAGTGCTTGAATTATCTTTCTGTTGTTTAGTTTGTTGCTTTTCAAGAGTGCTGCTTAACTTTTCTATAAATTCAATCATGCAAATAGCTCAATGTTTTTGCCATGAAGGTTATTTTGCAGCTAGCTGAATGTGGTGCATTTTTGGGGCAAGTTGATCTATTTAAAGTTCGAGGCAAGTTCACATTATCAGATGCATACGAAGACCACTTTTTTGCTTCCAAAAGGGCAAATTCTTCTTGTGACACATAGAAGAGTTTTGTTGTTATAGGTACATTCTTTACCTGGTCTAATATGTTTCTTTATTTTACAATATTTTTTCTCCTCTTAATAAGCTAATTCTCATTTCCTGCATTGTGCTTATTTCAGCAACCATTCAACATTGGAGCCCAAAAGAAATTCAATCCTGCTAGAGATGCATGCTCAATATTATGGGACACCTTATGGGATGACCTTGTGACAATGGAACTGGTAGATGGAAAGAATGAGCAGCCAAAATCTCCACCTTCTCTTCTTGTCTTGTATCTGAAAGCTAGATCATTTGAGTCAAAGGATACTCGGATAATAGAATGTTGCCATGGGTCTCGACAGGCAATTAAAGTGTATTCCTCAATAGAGAAAGCAATGGGCACTTATGGACCAAAACGTTCAAAGGTTTAGACTTCTTAACTACCATAGATTATCATTTGGATTTTCTAAATAATTGATCTGTGCCTACTATATTGTGTTAATGTTCAGGGTATCCAGAAAAAGGTGAATAAACCATATTCATCTCATCGTACGACTGTCTCTTCTCCTGTGTTTCTAAAAGGTGGGCATGGAATTCAGGGTGTTCAAGATATGCCAGAGAGAATTCCTAGGAGTTCAACTTTTGGTACATTGTCACTTCAATATCAACATGAGCGCAAGCATCTTCAGTGAAATGTATGGGGATTTTCAGAAATTGGCAATGGACTGTTAATAAGTCGTTGTTGCCATAGAGCTTCCCAACAACCATGTGCTTGTTGTGTAAGTTCTGATGCAAAATCCCTTCTTTTCTGAAACTTTAGCTGCTCATGAAAATGTCATTTCAACTTCCTGAATCCACAATTCTTACTGGTTTCTAGTAGAACCCAATAGCCAAGAAGATGAAGCTTTTTTTGAGGTTGCCCTACTTTGTTCTGCTATTAAATGCCTTGAATTAAAATATGCTAAATATATGCTTCTCTGTTTTGTTGCTTTTCCTTTTCACCGCTACTTACCCTAGCTTTGTCTTTTGTTGCTTCCGGCTTTTGACTAGGCTGATACTCATATTTTCTTGTGTAATAATCTTATTAGTTGTCACGTTCCGACGTGGAATATCAGAACGCAGTAGTTATATACATTCATGATAAATAGAGCAATAATGAAAATAAAAGAACATAATTGCAAAGAGAAATAATTACTCCAAAGATATCAATTTACTTATAAATGAGAGAATAAATTGTTTCAACATCTTCATAACATTTACATCACACCTCGAAGAAAAGGAAATAAAGAAAGATTACAACCCTTCAATGACAGCTCTTAATGACATTGCTAAACAACGACTCGGCAAACCATTATGTGACCATTCCACACTTCTACTAAGACAACGGTCTATTCCACATCTAATAGGTCCACTACGGGTCTTCACTCTTGCACATTCTCGTCCGTTTGCGTTTCATAACTGGAGCTATCTGAAATGGGGGAAAAATAGGGTGAGCGAACGTTCAGTAGGTAATAGCAGGTAAAGTTTAAGTAATTAATCAATTTTATTATGTCATGCGAATAAATGGATGATAAAATTAAACTAACATGAAATGATGGAATGAAAATAATAGAATGAGTTGAATAGAGATACATTATTTCTAGGAAAATGGTCGATCAAACACGCAAACAAGCAAGTCATACAGAGATAAATTCCATATAGGAATTTAATAACTTGTAGAAATGTATAAGGAAAATGAATGTCATAGACAACACGCTAGTCATGCATTCGGTGCAATGTCTCACCATGTCATTATAACTCCTCGAGGCACTAGTATTTTTCAGGCGCTCCTCTCAGGATCAGATCAGGCCCTTATGATACGTTGGCATTGATTTGGTGGATCTAAGATCTCAAGTGACCATCTTAGACATTCATTGAATTCGGCCAGGAATTCCAAGGTCAAGCTATGTAACTTATCATCTGGGACCAAGTGACATTTTAATAATTGAAATGATGCCATGATATTAAGGGGAATAAAGCACACAAGACACACACATGAAAATAAGCTCTGGACAAGTTGCGGTCATGAGCGGGTCGCCAAGAGGAATAAAACGGTCTATACTGGACCGCAAAGGTCAAAACTGGGCTATAGGGATGAAGCCCAACGTTGAAGGAAGAAAACAGTCAGAGAGGGGCCGCAACATGATAAAGATGGTCCCTGTTAGGCCGCAACTAGGTTGGGCCCAGCAATGGTTTACCAGTCGACTCAGCTAATCCTTGGTCAGTCTGGATATGGTGGAACCAGACCAGGGTCCAATCCACATGTCCCAGATCAAATCCAAGGGGCTCATGTCAATTTACACAGGGCTAGGTCGACTAGAATTAAGGGAAAGTCGACTGACAAACTTGGCACACAGGCTAGGCCAAAATCAGAAATGCAGTCGCCAAGTGGCCGCACTCTGGAACATGGCGATCTACCTTGGGCCGCTATTAGGGGGTAGCGGTCCCAGAAGGGCCGCATTTAACCAGACAGTCCCAATTCCAAGTTGTAAAACAAGTGGTCTGATCGAATCGATCAGTACAGGGTTGGGGGTATAACCTGCCCGACGTCCTAGTGGGAATCTCAGCCTCGCGGGGTCTTATGGAGGTCTTATAATAGAGGTCCTACTCCGACGGAAGGAATATCCGGTGGAGAGTCCCAACTATTACAAGATTAAATGTTATAAACATCGGAAAACGAAAGTATAGCGGTCAGCCAGCACCACCGGAGTAGGGTGACTGTCAAACAATCCTAGTAAAATTTTCCACAATATCCATTAACAATGAAGTAATAATTTCAAAATCGAAGGGTTTTATATGTGACAAGAGAAGCAAGAATTTAGATATGATTGTGGATGACCATTGTTAAATCAAGTATTACAAATGTTCCATTCAATCCATTTATTTAATGTGTTTCTATCCTACACACCGTCTAAACAAGGTGAACACAATTAATAAAACGAGTTGGATAAAACCCATAAGTATGTGGCGGTCTATCGTGCAGCCGCTAGTGATCAGAAGTGGTCAGAATCTGGTCGCAACCCAACCTTTGCGGTCTGTCGCGAGGCCGCTAGCAAGCAACGAGTTTCAACATTTCAAAAGGTAAAAAAATGGTCTATCGCGAGGCCGCCCAGGGTCAGAAGTGGTTCCTGGTGCGATCGCAACCAAGACGCCACGTCTGGCCTCCGACGAGCTCTGATAGACGTCGATTTCAATCATGAAATTTACAAAGTAAAGTATGTAAAAATTGGGCAAAAAGCTATGAACAGAAAGAAGACAAGAAGGCACATGACATAGCATGATTAATTAGGATTTGAGCCCACTATAGCGTAACATTAATCCAGATAAATGGGAACTAACGAGTTCGGTGCCCTAATCGACATGCTTTGACTAAAACAGGAATTATGCATGTTATACGGTATGAAAATTGGGGCTTTTAGTACCAAAAGAAAGGGGACTCGAAGACACTTCCAATGATATATTCTTATTAGGGTTTAGTCCACTATCACCTACCTTAATTGAAGATCAAAGGGAATGCTGGACACTCGAATCTGCACGAACTCCGCGCTCCACAACCTCGACGATTCCTCCCTCGAACGTGTTCCTCACCGGCCGCCTCAGTAAATGGGGGTTCTATGTCGGGCTAGGGTTAGTTTTATAGGAGGCAATTCGATTTAGGGGGCGAGATAAGGCTGGGAAGAGTCCCACGAACTCGACGCGCGAGGGAATCGTGCATTGACCAAGTCGCGCTGCCTCTCGCTCAAAATTGAGCTCCTAGGGTTAGGATTTTCGCGTGGAATGAGAGGGGAAACGGGCTATCCATCAAGGCCATTTGAATGGGCCTGGTTTGGGCTCAAATGATCGAGATTCGGGCTCGAATTAAGCGATCTAAGGTCTGGTTAGTTTAAACTCAATTTTAGCCCTAATTCCATTAATTCAGCCTGATAGAAATTTTATTTAGGGTTCGACCAAGAAGAGAAAGTGTCTGGAAATTAGGTCCTCTCCTTGATTATGAATTTTTAAGATTTTTATAAATTAGTTAAAACTTCACCTAAAGAAATTTCTAATTTAATAGTAACTAATTTTCTTAATTATTATCCTTTATATTATTTAATTAATTCTCGGGGTGCTACACCATCCCCCACTTTAAGAAATTTGGTCCTCCAAATTCACTGTACTTATCGAAGTGGGGATAAACAATATTACCGACCTTAAAATAGATCAAGGTACTGCTTCCGGATAGGTTCTTCAGATTCCCAGGTAGCTTCCTCGCACCCACGTCGGCTCCACTGAACTTTGATCATCGGTATGGACCGATTCCTGAGTTGTTGTTGCTTCCTGTCCAAAATCTTGATGGGTCTCTCGTCATAAGATAAATCTTCTTTCAACTCTAGGTCCGCATGTTGAATGATGTGCACGGGGTCATAAACATACTTTCGCAGCATAGACACATGGAAAATATTATGTACTCCAGATAACTGGGGTGCCAAAGCCAACATGTAGGTAACTTCTCCAACTCTCTCCAGAATCTCAAATGGGCCAATGTATCTCGGACTTAGCTTACCACGAATGCCAAACCTTCGAACTCCTCTCATAGGCGAAACCTTCAAAAATATATGCTCGCCTACTAGAAACTCCAAGTCTCTCCTTCTATTATCTGCATAGCTTTTCTATCTTGACTGTGCAACTTGCAGACGATCTCGGATAACCCGGATATTCTTAGATGATTCTGAAATGAGATCTGATCCTAGCCATTGCTTCTCGCCTACCCCATCCCAGCACAAAGGTGATCGACAACTCCTTCCATAAAGAGCCTCAAACAGTGCCATCTGGATACTGGACTAGTAACTGTTATTGTAGGCAAATTCTATTAAGGCCAAATATCCATGCCAACAACCATCAAAATCGATCATGCAAGCTCTTAACATATCCTCGACAATCTGATTGGTTCTCTCAGTTTGCCCGTCCGTTTGAGGATGAAATGCAATACTGAAGTTTAACTGGGTTCCCAAAGACTCTTGCAATCCTTTCAAAAAATGTGAAGTAAATCTGGGGTCTCTGTCTGACACCATGTTCACAGGAACTCCGTGGAGTCTTACAACTTCCTTTATGTACAAGGCAGTCAAAACATCCACTGTCCACTTCGACTTAATGGACAAGAAATGCACAGATTTAGTCAATCTATCCACAATTACCCATATTGCATCGAAACCTCCACGAGTTCTTGGTAAGCCCATTATAAAATTCATGTCGATGCTCTCCCACTTCCATTGTGGTATATCGAGCGGTTTTAATTTCCTGATAGGTCTGAAATGCTCGGCCTTCACTTGTTGGCATACCAGACATCTACTTACGAACTCTGTCACTTCTCGTTTCATATTTGACCACCAAAAGGTCATCTTTAAATCTCGGTACATCTTAGTGGCTGCAGGATGAATAGTATACTTGGATCTGTGGGCTTCTTCAAGGATCTTGTTCTTTACTTCGGCTAAATCAGGGACGCATTTCCTTCCCCGAAATAACAACCTGTCATCATCAGCCAACACGAAATCTGGTCTATTACTTAGACTTCCCTTGATCTCTACTAACACTGGATCGTTATCTTGTAGGGTCTTAATTTCCATCAATAGCTCGGGACGAAGCTGAAACTGAGCGATCATGATCCGATCCTTACTAACATTAAGGTCTAGACTAGCCAATTGCTCCAACAGTCTCCATTCTTGCAACATGAGACTAGACAACTTTGCTATCGGCTTGCGGCTCAAAGCATCGGCCACTACATTACCCTTCCCACGGTGATACTCTATGGAGAAGTCGAAATCCTTCAAATATTCAAGCCATCTTCTCTGCCTCATATTAAGCTCTTTCTAAGAGAACAAATACTTCAAGCTCTTATGATCAGAAAATACAGTAAAAGTCTCTCCATACAAGTAATGCCTCTAAATCTTCAAGGCGAAAACCACTGCAGCGAGCTCTAAGTCATGGACAGGATAGTTCTCTTCATGCTTCCTCAACTGTCTAGAAGAATAGGCTATCACCCTGCCCTGCTGCATAAGCACACAACCTAGGCCAATACCCGAGGCATTAATATAGACTTCAAATCCTCCTTCTCCCGAAGGCAAGGCCAAAACAGGGGTAGTGGTCAAACATTCTTTCAAGGTTTGGAAACTTCGTTCACAGTCTACCGACCACTCGAATCGGTTCTCCTTACAGGTCAATCTGGTCAGAGGTACTGCAATCTTGGAGAAATCCTTAATGAAT
Organism: Amorphophallus konjac; assembly: GCA_022559845.1. Taxonomy (NCBI): domain Eukaryota; kingdom Viridiplantae; phylum Streptophyta; class Magnoliopsida; order Alismatales; family Araceae; genus Amorphophallus; species Amorphophallus konjac. The sequence goes on along the minus strand of CM040121.1, from coordinate 268,924,212 downwards.
CTCCGATAGCAACCTACTAGGCCTAGAAAACTTCTCACTTCGGTTACATTCGCAGGCTTATCCTAGTGTCTCACTGCCTCTACTTTAGAGGGATCTATAGAGATTCCATCTTTAGAAATAATGTGCCCCATAAAAGACACTTCTTGTAGCCAGAATTCACACTTACTAAACTTGGCATACAACTGCTGGTCCCTCAATATCTGCAACGCCATCCTCAAGTGCTCTGCATGCTCCTCCTTGCTCTTGGAGTATATTAAAATATCATCAATAAAAACCACGACCCACTGATCTAAGTAGGGTCAGATCAGAACACATTATTCATCAGCTGCATAAAGGCTGCAGGAGCATTCGTGAGACCAAAAGGCATTACAACAAACTCAAAATGTCCATACCTGCTACGGAATGTCGTTTTAAAGATATCTTCATCCTTGATCCGCAACTGATGATATCTCGATCGCAGATCAATCTTGGAAAAATACTGTGCTCCTGTTATCTGATCGAACAACTCATCTATTCTCGGTAATGGGTACTTATTCTAGACAGTAAGATGGTTCAATTGACGATAATCAATGCACAACCTCAGAGAGCCATCCTTCTTCCTTACAAACAACACTGGGGCTCCCCACGGGGATGTACTCGGACGAATAAACCCCTTCTCAAGCAACTCCATTAATTGCTCTTTTAATTGTCTTAACTCCGCAGGAGACATACGATACGAAGCTTTAGAAACCGGAGACGCGCCAGGAACTAGATCAATAGAAAAGACGACCTCTCTCTCTGGTGGAAGTCATGGCAAATCATCAGGAAACACATCCGGGAATTCTCGGACAATAGGGATGTCCTCAATCTCTAACTCCTTCTTGTCGGTCAAGGAAACCAACGCCAAAAATGCATGACATCCCTTCCTTAACAACTTCTCGGCCCGAAGTGCCGATATAAGTGGCACAGACTTAGAATGCCCAACCCTGACAAAAGAACAAAGAAAGCTCGGGGTGCCAAGAGAAAGACACGGTGCCAGATTTACAATGAACGCTAGCCTCATACTTAGTTAACCAATCTTGTAAGACCTCGAATTATTTAATTGAGCCCAATATATTTATTAAGCTTTTATTAATTAAGAATTGAATTTTTATTGAATTAATAATTGAATTTCAGATTTATTAATATTTAATTCGTTAGAAATAGAATAAGTGAAAATCCGACTACCTTATAAAAATCCATAAAAATAGTAAACAGGTTAAGGTCGATGTAGATAACAACTTTATCTTCTGTCATTAAGCCATTAAAATCCGTGGTTAGATCTAATTGGAGATTTAGCCCAAAAGTGCACACTTTTTAACCCTTACCTAACCTTAGTTTAAAATACAAAATTAGGGCTTAATACTCAATCAAATTAGCTCAAATCAGTGGCAAATGAACGGTCACGAGCTAAGGATTAATAGCCCTCAATCAATTCGACACAAACCTAACCCTAACACGTGGTGTCGGCCGGCCTTTGATGAAGTCAACCATGGCGGCGCCGTTTTCCAACACCTAACTTGCGTGGTCGATTGCTCCCAGCTCCGAAGTCTCCAGAGGCTCTATGAGCTATCAAATTAAAGCTCTTCAAGTCTACTTTCATTTGGTGGCTGTGTGGTTCGTTGAAGTTTCAGATCTAGGAAGATTTTGCTCGATTTGTGGAGGTGGGTCGGCAGCCGTCGTCCTCCTTCCTCTCCTCTTTGCTCCATCGATTGAGGTAGGTTTCCTTAACCAAAATCAGCTTATGAATATAGCAAATTGTTCCTCTCGACGAGATCTTTCTAATGGTGGTAAAAGCCTCAATTTTCATTAGGTATCCAAGGAGATATCGCGGGTTTTCTAAGGTGCTGTCCAGTTCATTCTTCATTCTAGGGTTTTAAGTTCTCTCTTCGATTGAGGTAGGATCTAACAGCCAAACTCTAATTAATATACATGGATGTAATCATCATCTTGTTAGCTTTCATTTGGCATAGAAATCCCTAATTTTTATTGAGCATGTTTAGAGTATTTTGGATTGAAGTAAGTGTATGTCTAGAACTTGATTTATATTGTGACCCTTTGAGTTAGAGCTTGATTGCGGGCTGATTTTGAGTTATAGGTCTTGATCTACATATAGCTTATAATACATGGTTGGATTCAGCATTGAGTTAGCTTTCTTTTGATGTAAGAAGTCCCAAATTTCGTTGTAAATATTGAGAGAATTTTAAGATTTAGTAGAAGTATGTCAAGAACTAGGTTTTTCATGTGTTTATCATATATAGGTTGTGATTTAATTGATTTCTGTTGAAATTCGTGTTTTAAAGCTCATGTATTATGACCCTAGTATGTCTATTAAGATTCCTAGAGCATGTGGTTAAGATCCCAACTCAATTGGATCTCAATTGGGTGAGTTCATACGTTTTCCGGAGGCTACGGCCGTTTTTGTTCTTGCAGGGGTCGACCCCTGGGGTCGACCCGTTTTCTGGAAGCCCTGGCAGGCCCGAGGGTCGACCCATCCAGCACCCAGCAAGGGTCGACCCATGGGGTCGACCCATAAGGCAAAAATGTGGGGGTCGACCCATAGGGTCGACCCATTCTGCAGGATTTGTGGGGGTCGACCCCAGGGGTCGACCCATGCATCTGGCAGACCCCGTTTTTTTACAGGGGTCGACCCCAGGGGTCGACCCATGTACCAGAAACCCAGTTTTTGTCATTCTTCGACCCGAGGATCGATCCGGATCATTAGGGGATCGACCCATTTAACTTAGACCAATTGAAAATTAAATTCTGGAAGAACCAGTGACCTATTCAGAAAACCTTATGATTTCAATTTGCATTGGTTCCTACGTTCTATCATGGTGTAAAAACATGCCGTTTATCATTTTCATTTCAACACATACATTGGTTAAATAGAAACCCACATGAGTATTGGTTAATGGTATAACTAAATTGCTGTTAATATATGCTATTTCACTCCTGTGTGAGTTTGTTCTTTGCCTTATCATCTTGAATCATCATTTGGCAAATTGGTTTAATGCAAATGGTAATGGATAATCCTTGATATATTAACTTGGTAATTAGGATTAAATTGATTGTTAAGTTGCTGTTTTAGTCATTATTACCCAGTAAAAATGGATTTCTTACACACCTGAATGGTACACTGTCAGCCGTTCTTTCTTGATCTCACGGACCAAGCTTTGGTCCAGTTCTTGTAATGCGGCACCGAAGTGACCGTATAAACCGAGTTTTTGTTTTGAATCCAAGGACATGTTAGTCCTTAATTCTCGTACTTATGACAATAATTCCTCTGATTAATTGGCCATTAAAAATTGACTGAATGTCTGGACGGGTGGGACTTTGGACCCATTAAAACCAATGCCATCGCATCATAGGGGCCCGGTCTGGTCCTGGGGAGAGCGCCCGAAAAATTATTGAGCCCATGGGATGTTAATGACATGGTCGGGCATTGCACCGAATACTTGACTTGCTTGTTGCGTCTATGACAAAAATCTCTTGTTACTTGTTACTTGATCGTGTTTGAATGGATGTTAAATTACTTGCTTGATTGGCCAATTCTTTACTACTGTCTCTTGTTATATCTTCTGTTGTAAATTCTTGTACTTGTTATCTTGTTAATTCTTGATATCACATATTTCTTGACCTTGTAAGATCTTGTTATTACTGTTGTTTCTTTATATCGTTATCGTCTTTATTTTTTTTTAGCATGACATATCAAAATGTAATTAACTTGTTAATCATGTAAACTTGCCTGTTATTTCCTACTGAGCGTCAGCTCATAGTTGTGTTTCCCCCCCTTTCCAGACTTTTCAGGTGACGCGCTTACCGATGGGGAAGGGCAGGAGTGATGTCTTGAGTGTATCAGTTCTAGTGTGTTAGCAGTGTTATCTTACTCTTAGTGGTGCTTTGGAGAGTATTTAAGTTTCGGTTATGTTTTTGAGATTTAGTGGTTGTTATCCCAGTTGTAATAAGTTGATTTGAGATTATTGTATCAGTTGTGGTTTGTTTAATGATCAGTTAGTTATTCCCTTTTCATAGCACTTGTGTATATTTAGATTAATTCTCTCTCTTGCCAGCTTGTTTCTGACTGTACGTCCCGATATTCCGCGTCGGGACGTGACAAATCTGCTCCTATGATTACATCATAACCCTTCATCTTCATACAGACCAAATCAGCTGGCATATTCCGCCCATTAACCAAAATCGTACTAGAATGATAATAGTACTTAGTTGCTGAACCCGAACCAATAGGGGTTGATATTTCCAGTTGAAAGTTCATCAATGCAGGTTTTGCAGATAAAGACTTAGCAAAATTTTGAGAAATAAAAGAATGCGTTGCTTTGGTATCAAATAGAATAAATGCCGGCTTATCAAAAACAAAAGGTGTACCTTCAACCAATCCACCCTCCTCGGTGGCTTCTGCTTCAGTTTCCTGTAGGGCTTGGAGCTTGCCCTGTCGCTTTTGGCCTCCTTGCGGCTTGCTTAGTGTAACTTGATCAGACAGGAGAGGACACTCAGGGATACGGTGGTCCCTGCTCCCACAACGTAAACATGCGCCTTGTTTGCGCCAGCATTCTTCGATCTTGTGACCCGGACGATCATAATACTTGCAAAGAGCTTTGGATGATGCAACCGGACCTGACTTCTTGTCATCATTTCTCGGCTTCTTATCCTTCCACGAACTAGATCTGCCAGTGGGCCTCTTCTTGCCATTGCTGGGTTTGAAACTCCCAGAACTAGTGGTCAGCTCTTTCTTGGTGTTCCTCGGATCTTCTCAGTCATCTCCATGGTATCTTCGAGAACTTGTGCCTTTCTCACAATTTCAGCATAAGTGTGGATCTCCAAAGGTGCCAATTGATTAATATACTGAAGCTTCAATCCATTGAGAAACCTCTTGGCCTTCATCTTTTCCGTAGATACCAAATGTGACACATAGCGGGATAATCTGGCGAACTGAGCTTCATATTTAGCAATCGATAAGTTCCTTTGCTTCAAAGCAGCGAACGCCGCCGCCTTCTTCTCTTGTACTCTGTCCGAGAAATATTTATTGTTGAAAAGCTCCTCGAACTCCTTCCACGATACCTGCCTATCTCCTAGTGTGGCTTTTGCTGCATCCCACCACGTTTGAGCATCACGTTCCAACTGGAAGGTAGTCAAGAGAATGCGCTCATGGTTACTGCATTGCATAACTTCAAAAATTCGATCCATCTATTTTAGCCAATGCTCGGCTTCATCAGGATCCACCGAACCACCAAATCGTGGGGGATTCAATCCTCAGGTGGTCATCGGCTCCATGGTGCACTGCTCCTCCTTGGGCCACCTGCTGGACGGCGCGAGTCAAACCCTGCACTGTACGCTGCATATCCCTCCACTGCGCACGTTCAGATGCCATCATGACGGATTCCTATACGCAGAAAAATTAATTAGAAACAGCCTAGCGAGAATCTTTTAGAGTTTATTAATTAACTCAACCCAAGTCTCTACCCAGTCTCACCGGGTTGGATCCTTAGACTTTAACAAAGTCACGGGTTCTATGACACCACTTAGGAACTTAGAAACCTAGGCTCTGATACCACAAAACTGTCATGTCCCGACGCGGAATATCGAAACACAGCAGTTATATACATTCATGATAAACAGAGCAATAACGGAAATAAAAGAACATAATCGCAAAGAGAAAGAATTACTCCAAAGATACCAATTTACTTATAAATGAGAGAATAAATTGTTCCAACATCTTTATAACATTTACATCACACCTCGAAGAAAAGGAAATAAAGAAAGATTACAACCCTTCAATGACAGCTCTTAATGACATTACTAAACAACGAGTCGTCAAACCACTATGTGACCATTCTACAATTCTACTAAGACAACGGTCTATTCCACATCTAATGGGTCCACTCTGGGTCTTCACTCTTGCCCATCCTCGTCCCTTTGCATTTCATCACTTGAGCTACATGAAATGGGGGAAAAATAGGGTGAGCGAACGCTCAGTAGGTAATAGCAGGCAAAGTTTAAGTAATTAACTAATTTAATTATATGGCATGCGAATAAATGGATGATAAAATAAAACTAACATATGAAATGATGGAATGAAAATAATAGAATGAGTTGAACAGAGATACATTATTTCCAGGAAAATGGCCGATCAAGCACGCAAACAAGCAAGTCATACAGAGATAAATTCCATATAGGAATTTAATAACTTGTAGAAATGTATAGGGAAAATGAATGTCATAGACAACACGCTAGTCATGCACTCGGTGCAATGCCTCATCATGTCATTATATCTCCCCGGGGCACTAGTACTTTTCGGGCGCTCCTCCCAGGACTAGACCGGGCCCTTATGATGCGTTGGCATTGATTTGGTGGATCCAAGATTCCAAGTGACCATCTGACATTCATTGAATTCGAAAAGGAATTCTAAGGTCAAGCTATGTAACTTATCATCTAGGACCAAGTGACATTTCAATAATTGAAATGAAGCCATGAGATTAAGGGGAATAAAGCACACATGACACACATGAAAACAAGCTCTGGACAAGTTGCGATCATGAGCGGGCCGCCAAGAGGAATAAAACTGTCTATACTTGACCGCAAAGGTCAAAACTGGGCCATAGGGACGAAGCCCAGTGTTGAAGGAAGAAAACGGTCAGAGAGGGGCCGCAACATGATAAAGACGGTCCCTGCTAGGCCGCTTAAAACAAAAACGGTCCACGGTTGGCCGCAACTAGGTTGGGCCCAGTAATGGTTTACAAGTCGACTCAGCTAATCCTTGGTCAACCTAGATATGGTGGAACCAGACCCGGGTCCAATCCACACATCCAAGATCAAATCCAAGGGGCTCAGGTCGATTTACACAGGCCTAGGTCTACTGGAATCAAGGGAAAGTCGACCGATAAACTTGGCACACAGGCCAGGTCAAAATTAGAAATGCATTCGCCAAGTGGCCACACCCTGGAACAGGGCGGTCTACCTTGGGCCGCTATTAGGGGGTAGCGGTCCCAGAAGGGCCGCATTTAACCAGACAGTCCCGATTCCGGGTTGTAAAACAAGCGGTCTAATCAAATCGATCGGTATAGGGTTGGGGGTAAAACCTACCCGGCGTCCTAGTGGGAATCTCAGGCTCGCGGGGTCTTATGGAGGTCTCATAATAGAGGTCCTACTCCGACGGAAGGAATATCCGGTGGAGAGTCCCAACTATTACAAGATTAAATGTTATAAACATCGGAAAACGAAAGTATAGCGGTCAGCCAGCACCACCGGAGTAGGGTGACTGTCAAACAATCCTAGTAAAATTTTCCACAATATCCATTAATAATGAAGTAATAATTTCAAAATCGAAGGGTTTTATATGTGACAAGAGAAGCAAGAATTTAGATATGATTAAGGATGACCATTGTTAAATCAGGTATTACGAATGTTCCATTCAATCCATTTATTTAATGTGTTTCTATCCTACACACACCGTCTAAACAAGGTGAACACAATTAATAAAAAAGCGAGTTAGATAAAACCCATAAGTATATGGCGGTCTGTCGCGCAGCAGCTAGTGATCAGAAGCGGTCATAATCTAGCCGCAACCCAACCTTTGCAGTCTATCGCGAGGCCGCTAGCAAGCAACGGGTTTCAACATTTCAAAAGGTAAAAAAAATGGTATGTCGTAAGGCCGCCCAAGGTCAGAAGCGGTTCCTGGTGCGACCGCAACCAAGACTCCACGTCTGGCCTCCGGCGAGCAACGATAGACGTCAATTTCAATCATGAAATTCACGCAGTACAGTATGTGAAAATTGGGCAAAAAACTATGAACAAAAAGAAGACAAGAAGGCGCACGACATAGCATGTTTAATTAGGATTTGAGCCTGCTATAGCCTAGCATTAATCCAGATAAAAGGGAACTAATGAGTTCGGTGCCCTAATCCACATGCTTTGACTAAAACAGGAATTACGCATGTTATACGGTATGAAAATTGGTGCTTTTAGTACCAAAAGAAAGGGGACTCGAAGTCGCTTCCAATGATATATTCGTATTAGGGTTTAGTCCACTATCACCAACCTTAATCGAAGATCAAAGGGAATGTTGGACACTCGAATCTGCACGAACTCCGCGCTCCACAACCTCGACGATTCCTCCCTCGAACGTGCTCCTTGCTGGCCGCCTCAGCAAATGGGGGTTCTATGTCGGGCTAGGGTTAGTTTTATAGGAGGCAATTCGATTTAGGGGGCGAGATAAGGTTGGGAAGAGTCCCACGAACTCGACGCGCGCGGGAATCGCGCATTGACCAAGTCGCGTCGCCTCTCGCTCAAAATTGAGCTCCTAGGGTTAGGGTTTTCACGTGGGATGAGAGGGAAAACAGGCTATCCATCAAGGCCGTTCGAATGGGCCTGGTTTGGACTCAAATGATTGAGATTCGGGTTCGAATTAAGCGATTTAAGGTCCGGTTAGTTTAAACCCAATTTTAGCCCTAATTCCATTAATTCGGCCTGATAGATATTTTATTTAGGGTTTGACCAAGAAGATAAAGTGTCTGTAAATTAGGTCCTCTCCTTGATTATGAATTTTCTAGATTTTTATAAATTAGTTTAAATTTCACCTAAAGAAAGTTCCAATTTAATAGTAACTAGTTTTCTTAATTATTATCTTTTATATTATTTAATTAATTCTCGAGGTGCTACACTAGTTATCTATCCATTTACCTTTAAACATTAGACACTTGTCTTTCTCTAACGAAAGTGGGTGCAGGATAGGCATACAAAGAATATGAGCAGACTTAACGTCTTTATTTAGGCCTTCAGAAAAAAAACTATCTTATTCTTACAACCGTTATTGATCTCTGCAGGTTTCATACAATTCTTACCATGATGCTGTCATGGTACACCAACTTTATTTACTCAGAAGATTTGTTTTTTGAGAAGCATTATACATATCTTTTGTGATTGCAATGTTGATATGTTGTCACAATTATACTCGATGATGCTATTTTGTATATAATATCAAGTTATGGTTTGAATGTGAATGTCCAGATTTCTTGATGTATGTGAATGATGTGAACGTGTAAATTTTGAATGTGTAAAATTTGTGAATGTGTACAAGTTATGGTTTGAATGTGAATATGCAGATTTCTTGATATATGATACATGAATGATGTGAATATGCAAGTTTTGAATGTGTGTAAATTTTGTGAATGTGTACAAGTTATATGGTTTATCTATGAATTTAGTTACAGGTTACTTACGGTTCATATAGGCATTATAGATGAACTTATTACGTATATAATTAGTTCAGGTTATCTATGATTCAAATGGATTATCTATTATTAGTATAAATTATTTAGGATTAAAATTAAAAGAAACATTCACCTATGATTTGTTCATGTTACCTACATTTTATTAATAACTCAAAAAATCGTAGGAAACTACCTATTTGATAAAAGTCATAGACAATTATCTACTATAATTATTGTTAGTGAAAATTGCGTAAGTACTTACGCGATAAAAAATCGTAGGAGAATACCTATGCGACATAAATCGTAGGTAATTATCGACTATCATCTACGCGACAATAACCGTAGGAGAATACTTACGCGACATAAATCATAGGTAGCTACCAACAACCACCTATGCGACAAAACCGTAGAAAAATACCAACGCGACATAAATCGTAGGGTATTACCTACTACTAGTGTCGTAGGTAAAAAAGCTACATAGGCATGCCATAAACGCCATAGGTAATTACCAACTCGACAAAACTCGTAGGTAATTACCTATGACATGAGTCGTTGGTAAAAACTGCGTAGTAAACCTTTACCTGCGCGATATAATTCTTTTGGTAATGACCACCCTATAGCTACGCGACTCTGTCGTAGGTATTGACTACACTATACCTACGGAATTTTATCGTGTAGGTAAAGGTTTACCGACATAGTTTTTACCAATGACACTGCACCGTAGGGAGTGTCGTAGGTAAAGGTTTTACCTGCGGTTTTTTTTGGCCTTTACCTACCACATTTGCCGTAGGTAAAAATCAGTTTTCCTGTAGTGGTTCCTTTGTAGGTAACCTTCAGTTTTTCCCAAATTTGTTGAGCCATTTTGTAGGTTGATACTCTTTTGAATTCTGCTCTTGGTTGGTACAGCATAGATGATATTTCACCTTGGCATTCAAAGAAGCATTACTTTTATCAGTAGTAGTCCACTCTTCTCTAGATTTAGTGATGAGAAGATCATCCTCCTCAACTATCATCCATAGGTCATAGTTCTGGCTTTTAAGGAAAAACTCCATCCGAGTTCTCCAATAAGCATAATCTGAACCATCGAACAATGGAGGACGATTGACGGATTGACCTTCACCCATCTCAGCCATTGAGAACTTTTACTCTCAGATCGTGAGATCTATAAAATATGAGAGACTGGACTCTGATACTACTTGTTGCCTAGATATGGCTGTAAGCCTAGAGAGGGGGTGAATGGCTTTTAAAAATAAATTGCAATAAGATAGGCTTGAAACTTTAGTGATAACAATAGACTAAGCAGAGTTATGAATATTAGCATAGATTATGTGTACTGCAGATGCAAGTAATACAGAAAGTAAAATGCAAGAGCAATTACACAATGGGATGCAAGGATTTTATACTAGTTCGGCACTGATCTCTTATCAGCCCTACGTGTAGTACCCAGTAACAACTAGGATTTCCACCAACTCCCCCAAATGAGAATTAATACAACTACTATTTTTTCTTAGTGTTGAGCTCACCATGGGCATCCCTTCACTAGGATCCTAGCTAATTTACGAGTTTAACCAAACTCAGCCAATTTTTAGGTATCTGCCACACCTGCAGGATATCAACCTCCTACGAGTACTCTAGCTCTCAAGCAAGGACTTCTTCCCTAAAGGAGAAGAACACATCTTAAAATGAGGTTACACAGATAAAGTCTCTATAATAGGCAAAGGGTATACAATTAAACACAGAGCGTTTAAGATGAAGAAAATAAAGAATGGCAATGTAACAATCTTGAATGAAAACACTAAAAGCCTAAAAAGAAGATCATAGTGTCCCAAAAGCTTCAAGGTTGCAGCAGAATGATTGCGTAGGGCTTTCTCTTCTTGAGCACTTTCTTGCAAAGGGTTTGGTTGAGGAAGATTGTATCTCTAGAAACTCTCAACACTTTGCAATGGAAGCTTGCTTGCTGGTAGTAGGGAATCTCACAAGAATACTTGATTTGTGCTGTGCTCTCTACTTATTTGCTTCTTGTACGTCTTTCAAATTTATAGCTCTTTCCAGGCTTTGGTTCCGTTAGATACAAAGCAATGCACGTTAGAACCAAATAATCGTTAGTCACAATAAGCTATTTGTTAGACTTGAAAAATAATACGTTATACACAGAATATAGACTGTTAGACTAAGTCTGAATTTGCTCTTGTTGTGTAGTATCAAATCTGCCAGAGAAGATCTGCTACTTTTTCAGGTTTCAAGTAATATCTCCAAAACATATTTCCATCTTTCTTTATACATGATCAAGTATCTATGTTGCTCTACTGTTGTCATGCATAGAGATACTTGTTTTTCCTTCATATAAGCAGTCAAAGTATTACATTTTTCTCTATTTTTCTTATAGGTTGATACATGTCAACCCTTCTGCTATCTTGTCCCTTTCTGAAATGCACCGAAGAAGATATATCTTTTCTTTTCTGTCAATCGAATGTACCTGCAATATTTAAGTGCCTACATGCCTTTGATGTGGACATCATTTAATACTTTTTTAGCTGCATTTAATGCATTTTGAATTTTAAAGGTTTCCCTCGAAGTGATTTCAGCTCGGACAGAAATATTTTTATGAGATAAGTAGCTTTATCAACATCTAGTAATTCAGAAGACAAAAGTTACGTTTTTAGAAGAAATATTTTTCCTATTTTAGATTATCTGAAGATGAGTCAGTAAACATGAGACAACCCATTCAACATATGCTTTATTTAGAGCTATCAGAAAATATTGGAGATAATACAAATAGATAACTTCGCAGCATGAGAGTTTATCATAAAAAGGTAGACTGAGATAAGTGAAATGCATTTGTTAGGATAGGTAAAGTTTCTACGTTTACATTGCCTAAGTTGAGTGGTAGCACCTATGTTAGTAAAAATAGGCAAAATACAAGCACCAAAAAGTTTTATCTTTATTAGATAGGTGAAACATAGAGGCTGAAATGATTCGGTTTAAGGAGATAGCCGATATTGGAGGTAGGCGAAGTTCCTTTAAGATAAGCGGAGTTTCTAGGATAGGCGAAGTGGAAAGATAGATGAAGTGAGTTTAGTCGCCTGATGAATAGGATAGGCGATTACCTTTCACCTAAGTTAGTGGGATAGGCGAAGTAGAGCCTAAGTGACTTTGCGCCTATGTGAGTTAGTTGAGATAGGTGGAAGGATAGACGTAGCAGTGCCTATGCCGATAGGCGAAGTGACACATAAGTTACTTATAGTGTAACACCTAGGATTTTCAGATCAGGAATCCATGGGTTTCGGAGCGTTTACGTGCGTCTCGGATCGTGTTTTACTATTAAATAAGATTTGTGGCTATCGAGCCTTCGGACCCATGTGTAGGGTGAACTGTTGTGTTTCCGGGCTACAAGACATTGCAAGCGCATTGTGCATTTTTCGAGGATCGTGGGAATGCTTTTTTCCTATTTTTATATATTTTTTGAATTTTTAAAACCCCAAATAATTTCCTATTTAAATCAACCCTCAACCCCCTCTCTCCTTATTCTCTCATTTCTCTCGTTCTCTCGTTCTCTCTCTCTCTTCTCCGACTGTCACGCCCCGAGCGCGGAACGAACCCGGCGGCGCAACCAGTTTATATTAATCATGTCAATCAGAACTCGAGGCATTCATCACATAAGACAGAGTACGCTTAAAAACCAAATCCTTCATTCCAAAATCCAAGATTTCAATTACAATATTCAATCCAATGACCCTAGTATGACTCAAGAAAAGGAAAATTACAATGTTGACATAAATAAGTGAAAACAAGACTCAAGGGGACATAAGACGTCCAGGTACGGCTCTACTCTCGTCACTCTTGGTCACCTCCGTCAGATTGAGAGTCCTCATTTGAATTACCTGAAAAATAGGGGAAAACACTAGGTGAGCAAATGCTCAGTAGGAATTATGTCTCTATAAATCATGCTTGCTTAAAATAATTTACATATTATATGAGATGCAATGATGTCTATGCGTGACGATGCTCAAGATAGATTATAACAAGGTATCATCATGGTAAGCAAGAATATAACGAGTCTATCAAGTTCACATGTAATAAGGAATTGGCTATTCATGTACAAGTAAATACCCCTTCTGGGTCACTCATGATTCTTGTCAAGTCATTAAACAATAGCACGTCGAGATAGTGGAATGCCATAGAACAATCTAGCAAGTCAAGCACTTTGGTGCAACACCATACCATGGTCAATAATAACTCCCATGGGCACAAGGACTTTCGGGTGCTTCTCCCAGAACCAGACCGAGCCCCATTAACGTCAGGCATTAAGTCATGTAAATATCTAAACATCCACTTTATATTAGTAGCCAATGGAATTCCAAGGATGAACATAGTAAGAACTTTTAGAATGATCCATTGAGGACATGAAATCAAAGATAGAGATTGGAAAAATAACACTTAAAACTATGACATGCATGAAATCTGGGTAAAATTGGCGTCCACTCAGGATGCCTTGAATTCAAGAATTCGCGTCCACCTGATCGGGCGCTAATTCTGATGAAAGTAGGCACGAAAGAATTTGCGTCAACTGTCTAGACGCCAATTCAAGATATGGCGACAATTGTACCAGACACCAATTCTTGACAGAGTCAGGACTCTCACAGAACACCAATCACATCGCTCTATGATGGCTGAAGTCATGTTTCTTCAAAGGGACGTGACCAAAATAGGTTTAAGGGTTTTTATGGTACAACCAGCCTAGTGATCGAAGAGGGAATCCTTTGATGTCGGGGACTTACGGAGGCCTTAGAGAAAGAATTTTCGATCCGACGAGAGGAATTCCCGACGGAGGGTCCTTCAATCTCCAAGAATTAAGGTGTATAACGAAGAAATCCACGCAAACAGGGACCAAGTCTCGGCAGTGAGACCATGGTGCCGAAAGATCCACAGTACTGGATCAAAACCACGTAAAACAGTACTGGAAGAATATACGTCAGGGGCAGTAGGCGCTAATTTATGTAATTAGCGTCCACTGTCAGGATGTTAATTCTTTTAAAAATCAATAACATGAAATTAACGCCAACATGTCAGACGCCAATTAATGTGCGTCTCTACAGAGAAGCGCAGAAACTGAGAGTCGTCTGGCTCATAGACGTTGATTCTTATGAGTGTCAGAGTTAAGAATTTGTGTCAATTTACAAGGGCGTAACTTCTTTAATTTGCGTCTAGGAACTGGACGTTAATTCTTAGGAGTTCTAAGGTGTTAAAGATTTAGCGTCAACTTAAAAAGGTATAATTTAATTCGCGTCCAAACTCTAGACGTTAAATCTTTAAACGTCAGAAGATAGATAGATGTCAACAATTTGCATCTCCGTGAAGGGGAGTAGAATCCTGAATATGCGTCTGGACTCTGGATGCAAAATTCTTTTATCAATTCACACTCCATAAATCAGAGAATGTACGTCCTTCTAGAAGGATGCAAATTCTGTGATCCTACGTCAATTATCCAGATGCAATTTCCAGCCTTTAATGCAGTCACTGTTCATTCTTTTAGCAAGGAATGAACAGTGCTACTTTTGATCTATAAGGTTTTTCAAGAAACTAAAAGCATGATCATTAAGAAAAAATTTCAAGGATTCCAAAAATATGCACATGTTAATTTTATGCATCATGGTTCAATAGTTATTCAATTTTAAATGTTGGTTAATTATTTAAATTGCATAAGGAACTTGTGTCAAGGCAGTTGACGTAATTTAATTTACGTCTGTTAGACTGACGCAACTACAGGAATTTGCGTCTGCTTTACATGCGTAGATTAATTTGTGCCCACTGCCGTGGTCGCAACTTCTTCATGAAATAGAACTTTAAGCAGGAAGTTTTAAAGACACAAAACAACGTGGATCTTGCATGAATTCAGGAAGATTTGGATACCAGAAAGTCAAGACTACATGCATGCTTTATTCTACATGAGGGATTTTATTGTTTTGCCCGAGACCTCCTACCTTTGAACGAAGTGGAGGAAGACGAACGACACAGCGGAAGAGGAAGCAGAAGGAAGAAGGCTGCTACGTAGGAACAAGACCCCACGAATAGGAAGATGACCAGGAAGGCAGACGATGTGTCGACGCACAAGAGGAAGATGGCCTCACGAGCTCTTCTTCCTTTGAACGCAACAGCAGCAGTAGTA
Organism: Amorphophallus konjac; assembly: GCA_022559845.1. Classification (NCBI taxonomy): domain Eukaryota; kingdom Viridiplantae; phylum Streptophyta; class Magnoliopsida; order Alismatales; family Araceae; genus Amorphophallus; species Amorphophallus konjac. Next base: position 268,908,801 of record CM040121.1, on the reverse strand, counting down.
AACGTCTACTGCGCATGCAAGGGTCTTATTTATAAGGCTTTTGGCCTTCCAGAGTCCAAAATCTAACAAGAATCCTAGTTTGTTTCAAATTTCCCAGATCGATCCTATCCTTTCTAAAACCTCAACTGCAACCCTTATTTGGTACACAAACCCTAAAGCACACATACAACCTATTGTTCAAACCTTTGAACAGAATCCAATAGCATGGGTTTGGCGTAAAAGCCCATTTGCTATTTTTATGGCCTTTAAGGAATTTTAAGGCTTCACGGTGATCCTTTAGCCTAATAGTTCTTAAGTGGGTTGGGTTTTGTTAAAAGTTTATTTGTAGTGGTTTTAAGGCCCACTCAATACAGCCCATTAATCCCCTTTTTAGCTTATTAATGGTCTTGACCTATTAATTAAAACGTGAAGAGTTAATATTACTAATCACTTTCTAAATGGTCTAAGTTTGATAAAGCCCACTAGTGATCTTTGGCCTAATTATTTTCTATACTTTTGTTGGGTTGCTACACCCTCCCCCACTTAAAAGAATTTGGTCCCTAAATTCATTGCATATGATCATGGAGAGTATTTACTTCAATTAGAATAATTCCGGAAATCTCATGTGCATTGATTCTTCCATTTCCCATGTGACTTTTTGTTCCAAGCATTTATTCCATTAGACCTTCACCATGGGAATAGTCTTGTTTCTTAGCTCACGTACCTCACGATCAAGTATTATTAATGGCTTTTGTTCGTATGTCAGGTGCTTTTATATTACAAGATCGTCTTGACTTATAATATGGTATGGGTCATGGACGTATCTCTTCAGCATGGAGACATGGAACACATTATAACTTCATATAGTTGAGGTGGCAAGGCAATCCGGTAGGCGACTTCGCCAACCCTTTCTAAAATTTCAAAAGGGCCGATATATTTCGGTGTAAGCTTGCCTTTGACACTGAATCTTCGAATCCCATGACCTGTGGAAACCTTAAGGAACACGTGGTTTTTGACATGTTTTTCCTTCTCTTCCCCTTTTGATCACCCTTCCAACCCCTTCTTTACTAGGGTAATGTGAAGAACTAAGCAATGAGTAAGTAACAAGGGGAAGGGTGTGGAGTGTGTGTGTGATCACCACCAAGGTGCCAAATGTAGCAAGATACACCGTACCTTAGAAAGAGAGGGGAGACACTCGCCTAAAATAGCACTGTAGTAATGAGCGACTCTTGATGAACCACCCTGAAGATTGTGCAGTCGCTCGACAGATTGCCCGTTAGTGTTGGGACAAACGCGGGATGAAGAATAGCTGGATGACAGAACTGTTCGGTATCCGCCGCCGAACAGAACGAAACGGTAGATTTACGGTCGCCCTGTCTCTCGAACGGACAGTTGTAGACCGCTCTGTACCACCAGCTTCCAAAACGTGGGATCTCGACCTCCACCCTTCCCGGCCGGCCAGGAGGAATGGGCCTCGTGTTAGGGCGCTGCTGACCTGCAAAACAACGTGGAAGACACACAAAGAGAACCCAATATCAGAACTGCAAAGTGTAGTAAATGCTAGAACGGAAAGAAATGAACATAACTAAACGGAACGGGGGATACCTGGGTGGTTTTAAACCCCTAGGGGCACCAAAAACGTGGGAGGATGTGTGTAATGTGATGAGACAATGAAGAAAAATAGATGAAAGAAAGGAGAACGATGCATGCAACAAGAAAACCGACGGTGGGACTAGTGAACTAATGAATCAAATCAACGGTGTACTCCCTGAACCGGAGGCCTATGCGGACGTAGAAGGCCTCCCTCCCTGTCTTGGGTCGCTCAACAATCCGGTAGAGCTTCGCCGTCGACCCGAAATCTCCCCCCCTTTTCAAAGCTTGGCCTTAGGGTCTATTTATAGAGCCTAAGAAGCCAGCCCCGAAATTAGGGTTTCCAATGAATATCAGCTCGAGAGATCAAAAGAAAATCCGTAGATAATGTAATTATCTTCCAACCAGTCGAAACGGCACCTCACTTGGTTGAGAAACCACGGAGAAATGGTTGGAACAAGTTAGGGATAAAACGACGGATAGGGAGAGAAAAGCCCTTAGTTATTCAGCAATCGGACAATTGCGCTGCCACTCGATAGACCGCCCAATCCATTGAGCGGCCGGTCACCAGACCGTACCATCTGTCGGTGGAAATTAAATAAATAAGAAATATTATTTAAATATCCATCGAACTGACTGATGTTTACGCCGTTGGACTCTCATGCATTGGGCGGTTCCCAATGGACCACTCAACGCATTGGACGGTCATAAACGAGCCGCTCAACACCCGTCGGTGGTAAATCAGATAAAACCAGATAATTAGATAATTATCCGAATAACCAACGACTCTGAGATTCTGAAAATTGGACGGTCACAATAATACCGTTCCATGTGTCTGGACGGCCATCTATGAACCCTGCAAAAGCTTCGTCGGTGGAAATTCAGAAAAATCACCTTAATATACCAAAAATAGACAAACGGTCCATTGTCCACCGCTCATTAACTGAACGGTCACACGGCAGGCCGCTTAATGGCTGGATGCTTGGAAGTTAATAAAATGTGATAAATCAAGTAAAACCAAGGCCCGTTAAGCCCTGAATTGAAGCAGACCGAGTCAGGGAGGGAGGTACCCATACAATAGGCCCAATAGGCTGCCTGAAAATAGCCCACTAAGCAATGGACAACTAGAGGCATCAACAAGAGGGATGACTCAACTTATCGACAAAAAACGGGTGTCAACAGATGCCCCTCCTTAACGTCCTCTTTGCAGGGGAGCAAGCGGAGGTGAAGCGAAAGTGAAATGGAACATGGATATGAAGCGAAAACGAAGCGACGTGGACTGAAAAGTGGGCGTTAAGGTAAAATGACACCCGTTTTGCCAACGAGTGACAGGAATCTTCCAGAAAATCCTGAACCATTCACAAGGAACGATTAGACAAAAAGCGACACCAGCCTGGAGGAACTAATGAACTAAAAGGAAACACACGATCAGCCTCATGGGGGACACAATCCCTCGGACCAATGAGGAGACCAGAATAAGCAGCGAAAAATAAAGAAACAAACTAAAACTCCAGACAGGGACCTGTTAATCAACCGAACCAAGCGAATCGACCAAAGAGAACCTTCCAACTCGAAGTAGAATTATTCCTCTTACTCAAACACTGAACACATAGCTATCCATCATTGGTGAGACATTATCAGGCAAACCATGGGTCATGAATGCTCAAAAGATGCATATGATGCATGCTGGGCTAAAATAAAGAAATCATTAAAGCAAATGCAAATAAAGGATAAAATATAAAATACTCGAGAATAATATTACTAGGCTGGGCAAATCAGAGTCAAGACACTATCCGCAACCACAGCATGCAGGATAGAACCATCCTCCCCAGGCTTTCCCGACCTAACGGCCTATCCGGAGATTAAACACATGAACCTGGATCATCATCATTTTTGTTAAAGGGGAACGTCAGATCCTGGACCACGTGAGCAACCAACTGGTTCTCGAGATAATATAGCATAGTACCATATAGTAATGCAATAAGGGATGTAAGGATAGAAAGCCATACCTGACTTACCTGTGCAGGTGAAACGGCAAGTGAAGATGATACTGCAAAAGAACCATAAGCAGGATTGGCAATATACATCATCAAATCAATCTTTATAGAATGAATTACAGCATCAAAAGGACCAACATCATTCTAGCTTATGAACGGCCACAAACGGTCCGCTCAGACTATGGGATGGTTAATCAGGGACCGTTCAAACATGGGTGATTTAAACCCGTACGTGAAGCCACGCGGCCCCAGTGAAGACCGTGCAATAACAATGAACAGCTGGATTATAGCCGCTCCATGCAAAGTACAGTTGGTATGAAAACAGTCCGATATGAATCGAGCACAATTGGGACGGTCTGGCGATAGACCGCGCCATACTGTTTACGTTTAAACAACAACAAAAGAAAACAAAAAAAAACCTTTCATCTCCCTCCCTCCCCACCGTAACCGACGGTGGGAGGGAAGGAGAACGCCACTGTTCCCCACTTCCCCTCTCATTCCCTTAGCCCTCTATCTCACCTTGTCTCCCCACCTCTTGCTCTCGTCCATGCGCCAGAAGCATCAAGCGTGACTCCCCAAGATGGCCGGAGAGGAGCACGCGTAGCGGCCGCCGACCGTCGCCGTCGAGGAAGTCCTGCCGGCGCCGGAGATGCCGGCACCGCCACCAGCCGAAGGAGAGGCTTTTCCTCCATCGTCCGAGGTCGAGGAAGGAGCTGGAGCTGTCGTACCCGGAGACGGAGATGCCGGGGAGGACGCACCGGCAGAAAAGCCGGCCAAGAAACACCGAGACGCCGAGGTAGGTGCCCTAAAAAACCCTTTCCATTTTCATTTTATGCTGTGCATGTTAGTTTTAGGGGGGAAAGAGGGGCACACGACCCCTTACACACCCTGTAATGCCACCTAGGCCATGAATGGAGATGGGGAGAAGCTTTCCCGTCGTCAGAGACGACGGTGATCGCGCGGTATAACAGTAACCGCCTCACATAACCACGCGGTTCACATAGAACCGCTTAAACAACAGGCGGCCCATGGGTGGCCATTCAAATAATACAAACCGACCACACAGAACGGTTTAATGTAGACCGTCTAACATTAGGGCGGTCCAAGATGGTCCGCGTAAATTGTGAAACATTGAAAATAGAGCGGTCTCTGTCAGACCGTGGAATGTAGGACGAACCTACCTGGTCCGCTCAAAAGCATGGCTCACTTAGGAATAGAACGGCTAGACCCTAACCGCGGAAACCCAGACGGCCGGTCGACAGACCACGCAAACCCAATAATTAACCACTTAAAAGGGCAGGGCCACGGTCAGGTGGGGACCATGTAATTATTGAATGGCCAAGCGTGGTCCATTCCAAGGCAAACATCAGATAGCAAGACGGGCCGAGGAGATCCGTGGGATTTATTGAAACGGTTAGAGCTCCACCGTCGGATGGGAGAACGGTTCATAAGGGACCATTCAGTGAGCTGAGAGTGAATTAATGAATTAAATGCCAGAAATTCTAAACTAAAATGCAATTAATCTAAATGTATGTAGGGAAAGCGTAGGACCCGGATCTCATGGCTGCAGGTTCGGGCAGTGTACCTCACGCTGCCCGACTTCCAGCGTGAGAGGCTGAGAGTAATGGGATTCTCAGAGTTCCTAAGCGTGGAGGTCAGTCGATTTGACACACCGCTACTTTACGCTCTACACGACCGTTGGGACCCAGTGAGTCGCACGTTTCTCTTCCCGTGGGGGCACATGGTCCCCACGCTCGAGGACGTGGCTCGACTTACTAGCCTGCCCGTGCATGGGTCACCGGTTAGCGGGATCACTTATCCCGACTACCGTGAGATGGCCCAGGAGCTTCTGGGACTGGACTTGCTGCATCCGGAGCGGCAGTCCACGACACTGACGTGGGCGAGGCTTCAGGATAGCGTCGGGTTGAGGAGAGCGGGGATTGCGACCGGAGAGCTGCCCGAGTAGCACCTAGAGAGGCTGATAGATCTGGCGTGATCAAGAGTAGTAGTTGTAGCGGGACCAGAGGCGGACAGAGTGCTACGGCGGTTCCTGACTTTGCTATTCGGCCGGCTGTTGTTTGCGACGCGAGGGGACGTCATCAGTTGCCATTTCTTACCGCTGCTTCAGGACCTCGACCGTGTGGGTGACTATGCGTGGGGAGCGACCGTCCTCGCGACCTCTTCGACACATTGAGATCGACGTCCCGGCAGATGATGCTTGGGGGCTTCTCCCCTCTACTCCAGGTATGACTCTGACCTCTATTATGCACCCTTATGACTGCTACATGCTGACTCTTGGTGGAATGCAATGCAGGTGTGGGCCTATGTGTACCTACGTGGGCTCGGACGAGGTGAGAAGACTCACCCGGATCGGGTGCCCATTGTGAGGAGGTGGACCGCACCTCGGGAGAGTGGAGGTCTCCGGCGATAGGTCCGGGAGCTCCAAGACGACTTGGACACTCTACAGTACACCTCGATACGTTTCTAAACCTAGACTCTTTAATTAAATGCAATGATTATGATTATGATGCTGATGCGACTTCCTATCTTGACAGGTGCGATGGACTCCTTACGCTGGGGAGGGGCATGAGGGACAGACCTGGGTAGCAGGGGCCCTCGCCTTCTCAGGACGTGATGTGTGGTTTCACTGTATGAATGTAGTGGAGCCACTCTACTACAGGCTGGTGATGAGGACGACCGACGTCCCACACCTAGCGGTGGACTTCCCATCGGCGGTGGGGCGCGTCAGCCGGCACCCGCGAGGAGCAGCGATAGTGGTGGACTGGAGGGAGAGGGCGGCCGAGCAGATCGCCGACTGGGCGGCACACGGGCGAGTGGTGACCGCCCGTGCCGAGAGCGACGCGGCGTTCTACATGGCGTACGCGAGGCACTACCGGGACCAGGTGTTCCGTGGTGCCCGCCGACCGGTACGACCTCTAAACCCTAAATGCTCTTTCTATTATGCTTTCTATATGCCTATGCACTGATGTCTGAACTTCCTAAATGCAGATTGACCCTGAGGGATGGATCACAGAGCTGCAGGGGTTCCTCCATACGACGATCCGCGAGCGCGACGAGGCCCGCCAGGCCCTGACCCTACTGGTGAGTTTCTAAACCCTAAACTCTTTAAATTATGCAAATGTTTATGATTATGAATGTGACTGACTTGGAGTTTTGGATGCAGCGCGCCGAGGGGACCCAGCGCCAGGGGACGGACGCTCCTTCTTCCTCCGCCCAGACCCCGACGGACCGAGCTGAGCGGGATGCCAATTTCGCACGGATGATAGCGTGGCCCAAGGCAGCCGAGGTGGGACTCACCGAGAGGGTATGCAACTACTACACTATGTTGTTTATTCTTATGATTATGAAATGCAATTAACTGACCAAGAACCGTGCATGCAGATGACCGAGCTGACCACGTCACTGGGCGAGATTACTTGATTGCAGGAGGATGCAGAGCGGTCCCGTGCAGAGGCCGCAGCTTTACGTGCAGATGTAGTAGAGGCTTCACGCCTCTATGCAGAGATGGAGGGCTCCTGTGCCAGGACAGTGGAGATTGAGCTTCTTAGAGCATGGGCGGCAGATGCAGACCTCTACCGAGCTGAGGTTTCTCGTCTCCGGGAGGAGATGGCGCAGAGCCGACCGGCAGGTACAGTCGAGATGGCGATCCTTCAAGCAGAGTCAGAGCGTCTCCGATGCGGAGCCACGGAGGCGGAGCGTTACCGGGTGGAGGCATCAGAGCTGAGGGGAGAGATGCGGGCATATAAGGAGATGTGCCGGTGATCAGTGCGTAGCGGGACTCCGGGCGATAACCATGGTACACATGGCTCCGTGAAGAGTTACTTCACGGGTTCCTCCGGTCACCGGAGGAACGAGGAGGACGAGTAGCGCCGGCGATGTCAGCGCGACGAGGCGACTTCAGCGATGCCTCCACCAAAGAGGCACGAGGGAGGTGGAGACAGTGACGGGGGCCAGGGAGACGGGCATGCCTGATGTTTTGTACTTGAGGCCCGACTTTTGTACATGTGGGCGCGATATGATAGCAATATGACATGCTTTTTTTGTTTTGATTTTGATTCTGTATGAATGTATGAATGAATGTAAATAACTGATACTGACTAGCTAACTACGAATCCTGACTCGAGTTAGACTGATACGCACGAGAGAGAGAGAGACGACACGAGTGAGTGAGTGAGGAGAGACACGACAGAGTGAGAGAGAGACGCCAACTGAGTGAGAGAGAGACGCCGACTCCGAGTGAGAGAGGGACGATGACTCGGAGTGAGAGAGGGATGCCGACTGAGTGAGGGAGAGATGCCGACTCGGAGTGAGGGAGAGACGCCGACTGAGGCTTGAGTGATACAGGTAAGAACAGGTTAAAATATGGCTTCAGATATGCAAATGGTCGAAAAGGGGCCGCTCAAATCCCACATGGTCTTGCCTTAGACCGTTCAAAGCCTCTCTGCCACGATAATCAAATGGATTAATGTTACCCGCTCAAAGAATAGGACAGTTGCTTTACGACCGTGTAACAAATTGAGCGGTTGATTCTAGACCGCTCTTACTTCAGGATTCGAATGGTGTAAAAGCTTATAAACGGTCGGAAGATGACCATCCCCCGGATAGGGCGGTCTATCGATAGACCGCGCAATGCCACGACCTGCGAGTTCTAACGGGACTCTTTTCGAGAGTCCCAACTGAAAGATAGACGTCCTAAACCGACCCCAATCCTATCCCAACTTGCTGTAGACCTATCCTAACTTACTTCTAGTGGGTTTAGGCCTCTATCTAATCCCTATAAGTAGGAGGGGGTCCAAAATTTGTACTTCACACCAAACCCCTCTTTCTAAGCCTCAAACCCTTGCTAATCTTCATCAAATCACCATGAAAAGGTCCTTTGAGGGGAGTTCTATGGAGGGGGGAGCTTATGAAGGGCCAAAGCCGGCCAGGAAGGAGCGGGAAGTGCTCCAACGACTGACTGCAATCCCTCGTCATCTTAGCTCAAGCCCTTTGAGAGAGGTATGTTAGCATGACTTCATTCAAGCAAAATTACTCATTTACTTACTTGTTCTTCCTCTCTTTCTCCCTCTCTTTTCCAGCTTCTTCCTGGCTCCCGGCGCTATTCCACCCTAAAGTGGATGGCTCCCATGGTCCGCGCGTTGCCCCTAGGAGTGACATCCATCCTGAGATCTTGGCACCTACAACCTCTCCTAGTACTAGGTCAGAACTACCCAAAGCTTTCTCTTAACTGGCACAGTATCTCGGCTTTAGTAGAAATCTGGTATCCTTAGACCCATACATTCTTTTTCCCATCATTCGAGGCCACTATCCTACTAGAGGAGGTAGAGACATACTTCTCTTTCCCTAGGTCCCAGGTGGGAGAGGAAGACTCAGTGTGTCACACTGTTGCCCCTATTGACCCTAGGCTCATCTTGGGAGGGTTCATACCAGACAGTAGGGACATCCACACCTTCATAGGCCCACGTCATATCTATCTCATTCCTCTTAGCCAGTGGGTAGTTGAACATTGCAGGAACCGGTGTGGGTGGGATGAGGCCATAGCCAAGGCCGCGTCCATTTGCTTGTGCGGGGCTATCTTGTTCCCCTCAGTTGACCATGTGCTAGAGACTCCCCTTCTTAGTACCATCAGCGGCTTATGGCAGGGTCTTTCCATCTCCCAGGCCATCCTTGCTTACTTGTACGAGGGCCTCACCTCAGCAGCTCTAGGTGGTCCTCTCTTTGGTTCCATGATACTCTTAGAGTGCTGGATGGGTGTGAGGATGAAATTCATTCACAAGGAGGATGTCACTTTAGCTAGCATGATCTTCGGGAGCCACCCCCTCTTCTTCATAGGAGGCGCCTTCAGGTTCTCCCCACAAGTAGAGTGCAGGACAGCAGAGAAGAAGACCAGGGATGAGTGGCGACTGCACATCAACAGGCTTCCCATGGATTGGTTCATGATGCGCCCGGACTTCCTCCGTGACACCACTGTCAGAGTACCTAGGAGGCCAGGCTTGGATCTGAGGCTCGTGAGTGACACTGCACTGGCTATGTACAGCCCGCATCGGTGCTACCTACAGGTTGGACTACCTAGGACCGTTCTACCAGCACTACCTTACCTTCCCACACTACAGGCGAGGAGGATCGGTACACAAGAGGACGAGCAGGCGGTCAGGAGTGCCCTGATCATGTGGGAGGTGAGCAGGGTACTTACCCTTCCAGCGGAGCTTGCAGAGATTCCGGCGACACGCCAGACCTATGTTAGAGAGCTGAGAGAGATTCGTCCCCGCGGGGATGCCCCAGCGGAGGACTGAGTGATTTTCGTTTCTTTCCTGATGTTTGATGTAGAGATTTATGCTTAGAGAGTTTGATATATGAATGAATAAAGCTGATGATTTGATTGGTTTGAGTTTGGGCTTCGCCTTGAGTGATTGAGTGAGCTGGGATATGACTTTGAAACGCGCATGGTCACGGACCGACCGACCTTTCAACTTCAACCTGCCCCTGCACACACATAAATAAGAAAAAAATAGATTAACTCTGTTTTATGCTTAATCCCTTGCCGGTAGCAAGTTAGGAAAGGACCAGTTCTTGATTTTTGGTCAAGGGGGCAAGCCTTATTAAATAGGTAAGTAAAAAGGAAATGAATGCATGCATGCTATGAATGCAAATCATGAAAAAACCTTTTTTGTAATTTTGAAAATGTTTAATTTTTTTTTGGATTTTGGAATGCTGGATTTTTTTTGAGTTTTAAAATATTTGATTTCTTTGAGTTTTGAAATATTTGATTTTTTTGGGTTTTGAAATATTTGATTTTTGGATTTTGAAATATTTGATTTTTTTGGATTTTGAAATATTTGATTTTTTTGGATTTTGAAATATTTGATTTTTTTTTTGGATTTTGAAATATTTGATTTTTTTAGATTTTGAAACCAGCTTAAACCAAATGACGGGGAACCGCCCATCTCACTAGGGGTCTCCCAGGTCCAACGTGTGCTAAAAGGGACAACCCGCGACCGGGGTCAATTTCGCTTAACGGTGCCTCTACCGAGGCCATACCCGAGGTGGGATCCATTCCTTGGAAAATAAAACAGAATTTAGCAGAAAAGCTGGCGATAGGTATAGGGGTTTTTTGGGCTTGAGTTCTACTCACGACACCCCCTTTTCAAAGAATTTGGTTTGTTGCGCCGGGACTTTGTGTCCGTCATCGAACCTACATCCGCTCTAGACACGCATATGACCGGGCTCATAACGTCCCGCGGGAAAACTGTACTGCCACTCTTGCCATGCCTAGTTTCATTATTTTCTTGGGGTCTTTCAAACTTTTGAGAGCTTCGAGCTTGTGAGCTTTTAGCTTTGATGTTTGCCCCTTTTTCCTCTATTTCTTTTCTCTTTCTTTTTCTTGTTCTTTTACCCTGCGTAATAAGGTTATAGCGGACTACCCTTATTTGAGACCTCTTTCATTGGGGGAGTCTAGATCAGTTCTCGCCCCCTTATTCACCACTTGCCCCTATTTTCAACCGAGAGAGAAGAAACATAAGGATTTTCACTTCCCCAAAGCATGGCCCAGGTGTTGACACCCGTTTTTAGCCTGCAAGTTGAGTCATTTCTCTTATTCATCATTTTGATGCCCTAAATTACCGATTATTTTGTAGCCTTTCTTGGATGGATTTCGAGCCCATTTCATTATTCCATTCCCTTTGAACCTTGGAGATCATTATTTCATAGAGCCCTGGAGCCTATCTTGTCACCTTCCGGCCTTCAAAGTCACCTTACGGCCCATTTAGGCGGGCTTCCCTCAAGCATTCAGCCCCTTTCATTGCGTAGTCTTGAAAACGGTCCTTTTTCACCCCCTTCCTTTCCTCTTTTCAAAATGTGTCCTTCACCAAAGTTATTTATCTTTCAAATCCCTACAATTTCTTCTTCTACGTCATTGGCCAGTTCTGCACCGATTTCAAGTTATTTACAATTTTTTGGCAGACTGCACTGTTCACCTATGTCTCGATATTCTTTCTCTCTCTTATAGCCCTATTTTCTCTCTCTTCTGATCATTTTCTCATCTTACTTTCTTCATAAACGTTGTTCATTTTTGAGTTATCTATAATTTTATCTTCCACCACTTTTGCTAATTCTGCACCGTTTGGGAGATATGATCCAATTTCCAAAGTCGCGCAAGGTCTACGTTAAACGGTCGTGCTGATGGCCGTTCATTGTTGCAAACGGTCGGTTGACGACCGTTTAACCCTTAACGGTCAGTCGTCCGACCGTTTATCCAATAAGAGTCCAGCCTGCTCTGTACTCTCTCCACGAACCTGCGCGATGTGCCTATCTTGCGGCGGCCATAACTTCTAGAATACTTATCCAAATTGATCCCCATTTTTTCTTACTTCTAGCCCTTTGTATTATCTTTAATTTGGTTCATAGAAATCAAATTTTGATGGGCTATATATCCTGGAATTGTGGCCGCAATATCAGGTTTTTCTACTTTTCGTGCAACCAAAAAACCCTGCAGATTATGTTCCAGAGGCTTCTTCCAAGAGCCATAACTTCCACAATCTTCAACCAAAAAGAGTCCCGTTTATTCCTACGCCTTATCTTGACTATTATCTCGAGAATGATCTAGAGATCTCGAGATTTGGTGGACTATATCTTCTAGAATCGTGGGAGAAAGTTGGGGGTTTCACCACTTTTTCTATATAAACCTGCCCAGATTTCCTGTGCGACGGGGGCGCGTTTCCAAGGCGACGACGAAGCCATGCTGGATTGTTGACTCAACCCTTTGACCCTAGCCTGAAGAGGGAAGTATAAGCTTCATTTTGGTTCATTGTTTGCTCAATTTCATCAACGTTTGCCCTCTCAACTTCGCCCCTACTTTTGGTAAATCATCACAGTTGGCTGATTTCTGCTACAAAGTCCACGACGGGGGCCTGTTCATCAAGCCGGTGCGGAGTCATGCTTCATCCTTTTTGTCCTCCCTCAACTCCATCTTGAAGAGGGGAGTATTAGCTTCACGTTGATTATATGTTTGCCTTATTTCTATTATCTTTTCCTCCTCTTCCAAGCCCCTACTTTTACGGTTTCACCACACTGTTCTGCACTTTGCTGAAACTAAGATTTCTTGCGACGGGGGCATGTTTGCGTCGCCGGTGCGAGGCCGTGGGGCACTCTTGATCCGTCCTTTCAACTCCAGGCTCTAGAGGGAAGTATAATCTTTGTGTTCCTTGGTTTTGGGCTCATAACCTCATCATCTTCCTTCATATTTTTATCTATGAGTTTTGCACTTTCATTCTATTTTTACACAGTCATTTTTCTCCCATGTTCTGCACCCTTCTATTTTCTTGAGTTTTCCACCCCATTTTTCACTGCTGTCTTCCCCGTTTTAAACTCTCCTTTCTACCCTAATTTCACCACAACCTTTCCATAGCATCCACTCTTTCCTCTTTTGTTCTATCTTGTGAGATATTCATCATTCTTTGAGCCCATTTTGTGCACTATTCTGAATTTTCTGCACAGTCCATATTTTTCCCAAATCTCGGGTGTCATAACTTTCTGTCCCGACCTTCTTTTTGAGTGATTCTTGTTCCTGCTTCTTTACAACACTCAAGTCTTCTGTCATCTCAAATTTCTCCCCATTTGGATTTCGTTTACTCTACTGTTTGCATCAGTCTTTGCACCCACTTTACACTGTTTGCACAGTTTTTCTTGTGGTATGCACTTTTGCACCTTGTTTATCTATGTTCATCATGGCATATTAAATCAATTTCTTCATGTTAATCTCATCACAATATACACACCTATTGTTTGCACCCTTTCATAGGGGTTAAAAATTCTCCCCTGGTAAGTTTGCCCTCAATCTTTCATGGTACTTTATGCACTTGGGAAGATTTCTACACTTGGCATTTTCTAATGGGTTTTGCCTCTTGTTTTGTGTTTGTTTCGCAGGAAAGCATGGAAAGTGAGGCCCTTACCTTCTAGCCGGCTGGAAGGTAAGGAGAGGTAATCCACATAGTCCCCGCATCTTGATATTGAGCGCGATCATCCTCTTTTTCCAAGGTACACCACGCACTTAGTATTTTATATTCTTTTGGCGTTGTTATTCCTTGGTGGCGATCACGGTATTCTTCTACATCTTTTATCGCCTTTGTCTTGCTGTATGATCATGCTACCATGTTTACATAGTCACATGTTCATGTTATTCACTTGATTGGTGCACATATGCCTTCATGCTTATTCATGTGATTTATGGGATCGGCACGCATATACACATTCACATTTTCCACATCTACACCCCTTTTTTGGCGATCACGGTGGGACCTCTAGTGCCCATCACTTGTCTCATGCTTTGCTACAATTTTGGTGTGTATGTCCATGTTTAGATAGCATTTCATGCTCATAATGTTCACTTTGTTTGCATCCATATTGTTATGTTCATATATGTTCATTATATCTTGATTTGTTAGATTTAGGCTAGAAATTGCATGCACTCCGGTGCACATAGGGTCATGCATATTGTCATATTGTAGTTGCATTCCCCCTCAGTAAGTAATCCTCTCGCTCCTATATTCCTTGGGCTCGACTAGGTGATCTTATCCGGGACCTCCATAAGTCCCCACGAGCCGTGGATTCCCACACGGACGCCGGGCCGGTTGTACCTTTCCACCCCATAGGCTTGCATTTGCATACATTGTGAATGAGTTAACCTTAGTCCACATAAAGTTTGGACCTTATTCCCTATAGGATAGCTATCTTGAGGGAATTAATCTTAATTTAAAAACATTTAAAGGCCCACCAAAACTTTGACAATAAAATATTTCCCATCATATTAACTTGGTTGACTTGGGTGAAATCCTGCGTATTGTTTGTGTTGTTTGGGCTTGTCCAAGCCCATTTGTGTCATTTTGTGTTGCATCCCCACTATCCATATAGGTTTTGTCATTAGGCCCACTTAGGCTAGTCCATTCTGTGTGTCCATTTGTCTAGTAATATTATCCTGGGTCCTTTTTTTTCCATTTGCATTATTGAGTCAGCCCCCTCTCTGATTCTCGAGCCCTCTTACTTCCCTCATTGTATTCCCTTGATTTTTCCTGTATAAAGTCTCCATTTGCCTTCATAGAGCGCCATTTTTCTCCTGTATATTACCCTTCTTCATCCCCATCTTCCTATTCCCACGGGGATTCCTCTTTCCACACGGGCCCATCTCCTCGTGGCCCTTCCGACTCACAAGCAAATCTCATGGCCCACTTATCACCTCTTGTTTGCCAAATGGACCCGATCCAGGCCCAAAAAATCACCACTAATCATCTTAATGGGCTTCATCCTCATAACGGGCCTCATTCATCTAATGGGCCTCCTTCCTTTAATGGGCCATATTTTTCGAGTGGCCCATCTTCCTTTATTGAGTCACAATCTCTTAGTGGGCCTTATTCCTTCAATGGGCCTCGCTCTTTTAATGGGCCCCCTTCCTTTAGCGGACCTTCTTATTCCCTTAATGAGCCGACTTCTCTTAATAGGCCCGCTCCTTCTACCCATGTTGCTGCTGGCCCAATCAGTTCTTATTCCCACATTCATGATCCTTCCAGGCCTACATATCCTTCCACTCCTAGAATCGGCTTTCCTTCTTCTCAGTCCGGATCTCTTTATCTGGCCCAATATCATAACCCTGGTCCAAATCCACAATCTCTTGCTCAGGCTGGCTTGCGTCCTTCCCGATCTCTCCTCATTGAGGAGATGATTGCTCAAGCCCAACGTCAGCTTGATGAACTTCAACGTCGAATTGATCCCCAATCTTCTTTGAGTGTCCCGTTTGCATTCCAAGGTCTTTAGCTTCCACCGCGTTCACAAATTCCTACCTATCGTCACTATGGTGGAGTTGGTAACCCCTATGTGCACTTAAAGGAGTTCATTTATGAGTCGGCCCAATTTCGACATGACCAACGCTTGATGTCCTATTTATTCGGTCTGTCGTTGGAAGGTCCAACTCGGGATTGGTTCTTTTCTCTTCCGCAAGGGCAAGTTGTGGATTTTCAAGTCGTCCAAGATAGATTTCTTCAATAGTATCAAGACCAGGTTGGGCCCAAGTATTCTATGGTTGATCTGGCCCATGAGAAGATGAAGCCCGACGAGGAGTTCTCTACCTTTGCTGATCGCTGGCGTCACTTGGCCGCGCAAGTCCCGGGGCATATTCCAGAGGGAGAGCAGATCAAAATGATCATTTCTAATGCAATGCCTGAGTACCGCTTTATCTTAGCCTTGAATGATATCACCTCCTGGCAACAATTATATAACCGAGCCCGCTTTATCCGCCAACAACTCCTACCTTCCCTTGACCCAGAGTCTCCTCCACCTTCTACGCCCACATACGCCTCCTATCCATCGCCTTCCATGAGTCAGCCCTCCACTACATATCCTTCCACGAGTCAGCCTTCCGCTCCCCCACACCCATATACCCCCACATATCCCTCCACATATCAAACCTCCACGAGTCAGCCTTCCACCTCTTTATACCCACATGAACCTCCACCTCCGGTCAAGGGAACATCACACCCCGAGCAGGTAGATGCCGTCCACATACCTCCCACGTCACTTTTCGCTCCACACGTGCCTCCACCAAATCGTTCCCCTAACCACGCACCATTACCTATGCAACCCCCACTTCCTTCTCCACTTCCATCTCCATTACCTTTCTATACCCCTCGACATCCACCTTGCCCGAAGTAGGCTCCTCATCGTCCTCCGTTGCCGGAGTGTTTTTTAGTAATTTTTAGGGCTTTGATGGCCGCTCACGCGTTGCCGCTCCCTCCAGTTGTGCCTTGCCAACCCGCGGTCGGAGATATGCTTCAATTTTATTATTACCATCGCCAACAGGGGCATTTGGTTGAGGATTGCCCCGAATTCCGAGAGTATGTTTATGGCTTAGAAGATGATAAGAGGATTGATTGGGTCGCCATGCATAAGGTTGTTCTACATCTCCGCAAGCAGCAACAGCAACAAACAGCGACGCCCAGGCAGCCGTCTCTACAAGACCAGGGGCACCCCCATGATTCTTTATCGGGCATTACACCTGCTCCGTCACCCACTCCACCACCTGATCCTTCACCTATTTCATCACCTACCCCAGCACCATCGCCATCTCCTACTCTGACTCCATCGCCGCCACAAACCCAAGCCTCTGTTCAGGCTAGTGCCTACCCTTCTTCTCCCACCGCCACCTCTGCTACTTCTATCCCTAACACGGCTCGACGCGTTGTGTCAACAAATCGACGGTGGACACCTCAATCTCCCTCTTCACCCCCTCCGCCTTCATCACCATCCTCGCCATCTCCATTGCCATCGCCATCATCTCCATCTCAACTGACAGTTCTTCCATCACCACTTCCATCTCCACCCTCACCTCCATCTCCGCCATCACCTTCGCTCGAGCCTGAGCAAGTCATGCATTTACCTTTACCCTCAGCCACGCCTTCACCTTCGCCACCACCCGAGCCTATCATCGCCACATCGCTTGCTCTTTCACTTTCCATCACCATCCCCACTGAAGCCCCCATGCCTTCCAAACCATCGCCTAAGCCACCCAAACATATTCCCTCTACTTCTCCATCCACTTCCACCCCACGGAGCGGGTGTGCATTACCTCCGATGCCTCTTGGGTCAGGTCTCCATGATGATGATGAGCCAATCCAGGTTTCAATCGTGCATTTCAAGATCCAGGATGTTATTTCCCGCATGCCGATCCGAGTCCTAGCCCTTGGCTGTTTTGGGGATGATGAGCCTACATATTCAAAGACGGTTGCTAAGAAGAGTTCCCTCGCACTAGTGCCAGTTTCTTCTCGAGTGAGGCCGGTGGCAATCTCATTGCTCACCGGCGGATTCACCATTAATGTTGTTATTACTCCTCGCTCGATTGCTGTTCAGTTCACTGGCCAAGAAGGGTTCTCTACTCAGATTGTGTTAACCCATGCGGCTGCCAAGAGCCTGATGGACTCCCTATTCAAGGGGCAATTGGCCATATCTTCTGCATTTTCCAAGAATATTCTGCACATCTTATGCAATCTTCCTCAGTTTATTGGTGAATCGGCCACGTCAACAGCGCGCATTACTCTCCCTCAGTTTTGTCCTACTCTTCTGGTAAGGGAGTTATGCTTCATACCCGATTGCCGAGTGAAGATGCTGAATCTTATGCTGCTAATACCGAGTGATGAAACTCCACGGTTTTCTGATGTTCATCCGAAGGAGTCATCTATACGAGAATGTCCGCCTATGGTTAGCACTGGGTATCTAGCGGCAACCGCCCCGACGAAGCTGCATATCCATGACCGGGATAGGTTGTCTGCCAGATGGGCCCGTTATTTGAGGAGACATTGCATATCAAGAAGGTCGAAGGTCCGGGTCAGCACCAGGCATACCCGTGTTCAAGAGATTGCTGCTAAGAAGAAGCGGCGGCGTAAGTTTAAGGGCCATCGATTGTGCACTAAGGGGTCCACTTCTTCTTCTTCCTTTCGTTCATCCTTTATATTGCTCAGCTCCCACCCTTGGGTGGTGTACCTCCCTTCCAATCCCACATCTATGATCTTCTCCTCTCTTTTCAGGTCTGTAAACCCCCATTCTTCTTTCCCCACTCATCCGGAGTCTCCGGATCCTCCGTTCACTCATGATTTTAGGCCTCAGCCTATGTCATCCTTTCATCCCATTTTTGGAACTTTTTCTGATCCTTCCCTTCCGGTATCCCCGGGCTCTGCTTCTGATCTTTCCCCGACCCTTTCGGGTGACCATCAGTCTTTTTCCCCGACCCTGTCGGGTGTCAATCATTTTCTTTCCCCGACCCTGTCGGGTGATTCTAATTCCTTTTCTCTGACCATGTCGGATGATTTTCCCTTTCACCCTCCTATTTACTCCTCCTCACCTTTTCGGGGTCATTACCCTTTTTCTTGCTATTTTCGAGGCTTTAGGCCGTCTTGATCTCAGTTAATCCCTGGTTATTATGTACTTGGTTCCTTGTTATCAGGGCCTCAGTGCCTTAACGAGGGAGTTCTAGCCCTCGTCTCTCTTCCTTTTTTATCCCTTCTTCGTCCAGTATGAGGTCTGCCACTCCTCTATATCGAGGAATCTAATCCTTTGCTCTCCTTTCATCCTTTATCCTGACAAGCAAGGAAAACAAAGTTTGCACTCCTCAAAGCTCGATGATCGAAATCGCTTTAGGGTGTCGGTTTCCACGCCATGGATTTGCAAAGGTATCTTTTATTTTGTGCAAGAACATGTTATCATTGCTATTACTATGTTATTTCTACACACGCTTATAATGTTGGTTCTTTAAAATATGGTTGAGTGGCCTTAGGCTTTAGTTAGTTTGCTTAGTCAAATAAGTCGCTTCTGCAGCATCTTTAGGCTAGTGATAGCTCCGCGCTGGGAGTCTAGTTTCCTTCCCTGATCGTTGAGGGTGACCTTTGAGTATGGATTTTTCACACACAACACGGCGAGCCATAGCCGATCTCTCTGAGGCGCACCGTTGCTGCTTTGGCCATACTTTGGGTATGCACAAAGGTCTTTTTTTTTCTCTGCTCGGCCAAGTGCAGGGGCAAGAGATGGATGGATGAGATGACCAACCTAGGCACTCCCTAATACGGGAGAGGTCTCAAATAGGGGCAGTCTTGACCCTCAAAAGTGAGCTTTCATGCTATATCTGACCAATAAGGGCTACCAAAATGAGAAAATGAATCAATGCAAAATTATGAATCAAAGGTATGGCAAGGGTGGCAGTACAGTTTCCCGCGGGACATCATGAGCCCGGTCGCATGCGTACCTGATAAATATGGGTCTAAAAATCAAAGATACAAAGCCCCAGCGCAATAGGCTATCTCTTTGAGGGGTAGTGCCCTAGAAGGAATTCGAGCCTTGATATCTCCCATCCTGCAAGAAGCTTGTCTCCAATTTTTCTTCTGCTTCTCCCTCTTAGGCTGGGTTGTATCCCGGGTATGACCTTAGTAGGGGCACCATTCTTTAGAAGCGGTTGGTTGTGGTAAGCCACCCTCACATGCACACCCTGCTTAAGGGAAGCCTTTAATGAAAGGGGTAGGAACGACGATCCTTGGGCAGTAGTTTGAGCCCGTCTTTAGGTGCTGCGGATTGCTATGTCAAAATCAAAATTTCTAAAAAAAGAGCAAATATTGTCAAAAATCTAAAAAAATCAAATACTTCAAAATTTCAAAAAAAATTAAATATTTCAAAAACCTAAAAAATAAAATACTTCAAAAAAATCCAGAAAAATGAAATACTATTGAAAATCTAAAAAAATCAAAAGAAGATCACAAAAATTCAAAAAAATGTGTCTTTTTCATGCATTTGCATTTGTTTTAAGGATATATACGTAATCTGTTTGCTGACTGTGCAGGTTGCAAGTACTCAGACATTCCTTGCTATATCTTTATGCTCTGCCTCCTGTCCACATCTTTGATCTATTCTTTCCTTCTTCGATCCACTCTCTCGATCTGTTCTGAAGCTCATGTCCTTCTCAGCTTTTGTTTGCAATGATCATATCTTTATGAGAGGGCTTTGCCTCACGATTATGAACCTGGTGGTTTTGCTTCATTCTGATCTTGGGTTTTGATTGAAGGGCGTATTTGTTTATTTCTTTTGTCCCGCCGTGTCCTTGTCACGTGTTTATGTCCCTTCGTGTTGTCCCACACATGTTGTTTTATCCCTCACCGAGTGTTGTTAGTTGTCTTGCACATGTTGTTAGTCACCCCTTTATGTCTCATGTTCTTGTCCCAATCGTGTGGTCATCCGTCATGTTCTTGTCCCAACTGTGTGCTATCTCACCGCGTTGTTATCTTGTCACACTGTGTTCATGCATGCATGTTGTCTGTTCATGCCATTGCATATGTGCTCGTTTGCCTTTGTTATGTTATGTTGCATTGTCTCCCCGTTTCATCTGATCGTTATGTTATGTCATGTTGTTTATCGTTCAGTTAATCGTTATGTTATCTACGCTATGTTTATACTTGCTTATCATATTTATCTTATACATGAAAATCCATAAAAATCAGAAAATGAAAATAAAAAAAATGTCATTTTCGCCTGCACAGGTAAGTCAGGTATGGCTCTCCATCCCTACTCATTGTTGCATTACTATATGGTATCTATATTGTTATATTATCTCGAGAACCGGCTGGTCATTCACGTGTTCCAAGATCTGACGTTCCCCTCTAACAAAAACGATGATGATCTAGGTGCACATGTTTAATCATCGGATAGGCCATTAGGTTGGAAAAATTAGGGAATGATGGTTCTATCACGCACGCCGTGGTTGCGGATAGTGTCTTGACCCTGATTGTTCCAATCTAGCAATACTATTCTCGAGTACTTTCTATTTTATGATTTCTTTGCATTCATTTTGATGATTTCTTTATTTTAGCCCAGCATGCATCATGTCATTTTGAGCATTAACGTCTCGTGATCCATTCAAGGTTTCTCCTCAATAATGGTTAGTTGCACTTCATGTCTCTTGGACAAGAGATCTTCATTCCACTCTGAATTTGAACGATTTCTCTGATCTTTTAGCTCGGTCTAGTTGGCCAGTGTGATTCCTATCTGAATTTTATCTCAGTTATATTTCTCCTGCTTTTTACGTTGTGCTCCTTTCCGACCCCCTCATTATCTGTGGATTGTGTCCCCGATGAGCCTGGTCGTGCTTCCTTTTTTTCCTATTAGTTTAGTTCTCCAGACATGTCTCATTCTTGTCATCCAGTCCTGGTGGTTAGTTCGACGATTTCGGGAGAATTCCTGTCGCTTGTTGGTTAAAACGAGTGTCTTTTGCCTTGATGCCCGCTTATCAGTTCTCTCCGCTTCATCTCCATTTCACGTCGCTGTCGCTTTCGCTCCATCTCCTTTCCATTTCACCTCCGTGTCGCTTTCGCTTGCTCCCTTGCAAAGCGGACATCAAGGAGGGGCATCTGTTGACACCCGTTTTTAGCCTGCAAGTTGAGTCATTTCTCTTATTCATCATTTTGATGCCCTGAATTACCCAATATTTTGGAGCCTTTCTTGGATGGATTTCGATCCCATTTCATTATTCCATTCCCTTTGAACCTTGGAGATCATTATTTCATAGAGCCTTGGAGCCTATCTTGTAACCTTCCGGCCTTCAAAGTCACCTTACGGCCCATTTAGGCGGGCTTCCCTCAAGCATTCAGCCCCTTTCATTGTGTAGTCTTGAAAACGGTCCTTTTTCACCCCCTTCCTTTCCTCTTTTCAAAATGTGTCCTTCACCAAAGTTGTTCATCTTTCAAATCCATACAATTTCTTCTTTTACGTCATTGGCCAGTTCTGCACCGATTTCAAGTTATTTATAATTTTTTGGCAGACTGCACTGTTCACCTATGTCCCGATATTCTTTCTCTCTCTTCTAACCCTATTTTCTCTCTCTTCTGATCATTTTCTCATCTTACTTTTTTTCATAAAAGTTGTTCATTTTTGAGTTATCTATAATTTTGTCTTCCACCACTTTTTCTAATTCTGCACCGTTTGGGAGATATGATCCAATTTCCAAAGTCGCGCAAGATCTACCTTAAACGGTCGTGCTGATGGCCGTTCATTGTTGCAAATGGTCGGTTGACGACCATTTAACCCTTAACGGTCGGTCGTCTGACCGTTTATCCAATAAGAGTCCAGCCTGCTCTGTACTCTCCACGAACCTACGCGATGTGCCTATCTTGCGGCGTCCATAACTTCTAGAATACTTATCCAAATTGATCCCTATTTTTTCCTACTTCTAGCCCTTTGTATTATCTTTAATTTGGTTCATAGAAATCAAATTTTGATGGGCTATATATCCTGGAATTGTGGCCGCAATATCAGGTTTTTCTACTTTTCGTGCAACCAAAAAACCCTGCAGATTATGTTCCAGAGGCTTCTTCCAAGAGCCATAACTTCCACAATCTTCAACCAAAAAGAGTCCCGTTTATTCCTACACCTTATCTTGACTATTATCTCGAGAATGATCTAGAGATCTCGAGATTTGGTGGACTATATCTTCTAGAATCGTGGGAGAAAGTTGGGGGTTTCACCACTTTTTCTATATAAACCTGCCCAGATTTCCTGTGCGACGGGGGCGCGTTTCCAAGGCGACGACGAAGCCATGCTGGATTGTTGACTCAACCCTTTGACCCTAGCCTGAAGAGGGAAGTATAAGCTTCATTTTGGTTCATTGTTTGCTCAATTTCATCAACGTTTGCCCTCTCAACTTCGCCCCTACTTTTGGTAAATCATCACAGTTGGCTGATTTCTGCTACAAAGTCCACGACGGGGGCCTGTTCATCAAGCCGGTGCGGAGTCATGCTTCATCCTTTTCGTCCTCCCTCAACTCCATCTTGAAGAGGGGAGTATTAGCTTCACGTTGATTATATGTTTGCCTTATTTCTATTATCTTTTCCTCCTCTTCCAAGCCCCTACTTTTACGGTTTCACCACACTGTTCTGCACTTTGCTGAAACTAAGATTTCTTGCGACGGGGGCATGTTTGCGTCGCCGGTGTGAGGCCGTGGGGCACTCTTGATCCGTCCTTTCAACTGCAGGCTCTAGAGGGAAGTATAATCTTTGTGTTCCTTGGTTTTGGGCTCATAACCTCATCATCTTCCTTCATATTTTTGTCTATGAGTTTTGCACTTTCATTCTCTTTTTACACGGTCATTTTTCTCCCATGTTTTGCACCCTTCTGTTTTCTTGAGTTTTCCACCCCATTTTTCACTGCTGTCTTCCCCGTTTTAAACTCTCATTTCTACCCTAGTTTCACCACAACACTCCCACCTTTCCATAGCATCCACTCTTTCCTCTTTTGGTGTTCTATCTTGTGAGATATTCATCATTCTTTGAGCCCATTTTGTGCACTGTTCTGAATTTTCTACACAGTCCATATTTTTCCCAAATCTCCGATGTCATAACTTTCTGTCCCAACCTCGTTTTTGAGTGATTCTTATTCCTACTTCTTTACAACACTCAAGTCTTCTGTCATCTCAAATTTCTCCCCATTTGGAGTTCGTTTACTCTACTGTTTGCATCAGTCTTTGCACCCACTTTACACTGTTTGCACAGTTTTTCTTGTGGCATGTACTTTTGCACCTTGTTTATCTATGTTCATCATGGCATATTAAATCAATTTCTTCATGTTAATCTCATCAAAATATACACACTTATTGTTTGCACCCTTTCCTAGGGGTTAAAAACTCTCCCCCGGTAAGTTTGCCCTCAATCTTTCATGGTACTTTATGCACTTGGGCAGATTTCTACACTTGGCATTTTCTAGAGCTAATCGACTAGAAATGACATGCTTTTCTAACAGGTAATGAATGGGGTCCATTCTAGAGATCAACTTAACTTCATGGGCAAGAAAATAGTGCTTGAGCTTCTGAGCTACCCACACTAGTGCTGCGCAGGTCTTCTCCATGGCAATATACCTGGATTCAGCGGGATTAAACAACCTCGAAAGGTAGTATGTTGCCATTTCCCTTCCTTCATCATCCACTTGAGCCAGGACAGCTCCTAGGGAGTCCTCAATCACAGAAATGTACAGGAGCAGGGGTTTCCCAAGGACGGGTGGTTGCAGAACTGGGGGATTAGAAAGATAAACCTTAAGATCCTCATAGGCCTTCTGACATTGTTCATTCTATTCGAATTTGGCTCCCGCCTTTAACAATTCATAGAATGGGCGGCACCTTTTCGAGTAATGAGATATGAATCTCCTAATGAATTGTAAGTGCCCAATCAAACCTCTAAGTTCTGTGATGTTCTTAGGCGGCGGCATCTCTATAACGACCTTTGCCTTATTTGGATCGATCTGAATCCCCCGTTTACTAACTATAAACCAGAGCAATTTCCCTGATGCAACTCCAAACACGCATTTCCTTGGATTCATTTTTAATTTGTACTCCCTAGCCCTTTGCAACACCTTGGCTAAAATGGCGGGGTGCTCTTCCTTGGAACTCGACTTTACAAGGATATCATCCACGTAAGCTTCTAAGTACACATGCATCATGTCGTGGAAGATAGCCATCATTGCCCGTTGATATGTGGCACCTGCATTTTTCAATCCAAATGGCATAACGACATAGCAGTATGTGCCCCAGGGCGTGGTGAAAGAGGTCTTTTCTTGATCCTCAAGAGTAAGATAGATTTGATTATAACCTGAATATCCATCCATGAATGAGAGGGCCTCATACCCATCCGTGTTATCCACTAGTACATCAATGTGAGGAAGCGGAAAATCATCTTTCGGACATGCCTTGTTTAAGTCCCTGAAATCGATACAAATCTGAATGTTCCCATCTTTCTTCATTACCGGAACTATGTTTGCCACCCATTGCCGATATAAAACAACTCTAATAAACCTGGCCTTATGCAATTTATTGACTTCTTCCTTTATCCTTATGGCCATTTGCGGGTGGAATCTTCTTGGCTTTTGTTTAACGGGTGCTGCCCCTGGCTTAAGAATCAGTCAATGTTCAACCAACGTGGGGTCAAGACCCGGCATGTCCTCATAGGACCAGGCAAAAGAATCGCTGTACTCCCTCAACACGTTGATTAGCTCCTCTTCAACTTGAGGGGGGAGATTAGCAGAAATGAGTATGGGCCTGGGATTCTCTTATGTTCCAAGATTAATTTCTTTAGTGGGTTCATCCACTGCCGATGATGGTTCGTCGAATCTCTTTAAACATTGTGCATACAAATCGGCAGTGTCATCCACATCGCTTTCCTCATCATCGGCTGGGTCCTTCTCATCAATGATCTCATATACTCCTAATCCATCATTGCTCCCCACCCCTTCTAATTCCTCATCATCCTCTAAAACAATTGCGGTCTCTACAAACTCAGGGCACTTAAGAAGGGCATGGCATCTGTGAGCTAAGTCTTGCAGAAACCTATCTGGAACGGATTTGGAATGACGCATCACAGGGTGTGCCGCAGACGTGGATGGGCTGACTGGACTCGAACTAGACTCTACCCCAACTGACTCAACTAGCCTAGGAGATTCTGCACACTGTACATCTAACCTAGGAGATAAGAAATCTACTGGGAAAGAAGCAGGGGTCTCGTGCCCATGGGAAGAGGATGGACTAAAAACATCGTAATCTTCTATTGAAACCTCCATTTTAAAATTGACATTTTTTTTGGAAGTCGGAGGAGATCACGCAACAGGAGGAAGAAGACGGGGGAGGAGGGAGTTGCATGGGAAACAAATCGGGGAAGATGCAATCAAAGAATGGATCAGAGGATGAAAACCACATTTCGTGGAGTTGGGCATTGGGGGAAGGAGGAGTAAACAGGGTTGATAGATCAATGGGTGGGCAGCACCCACACGCGCATGGCACGAACAGAATTTCGGGTGATCTTTCCGCAAAGTACGGGTCGACCATAATCGGAGGGGAACGGGAAACAAATCCCAATTGTTGAAATAAAGAGGCAAGACGGGATGGGGACAGAGAAAAGGTGGTGATAGAGCTCCCCACTTCCCATGGCCTCCGGCGAACTAGCTGAGTTGGAGAATGCTTCACTAGTTGCATCTCCTTGTTCTTCGGATGGTCTTTTTCTTCGCTGAACAGCTTCTCAAAACAGCTACAAAAATCTTCCATGTCACCCACCAGCCCCTTCAGCGGCGGCGGTGGGTCAGCAACATCACAGGCAGCATCGATCTTCACATCAGCACAGGGCGGTGGCTTCTTCAAGGTACCGGGCTGCAATGGGCCTTTCATAAAATGTTGACGGTAATCCCACGTCAGTGGCCTGGAGTCTCCCAGAATGGACAATGCTGACTCCCAATAACCAAGGCCTCTGTGGCCCATCTTTCTACCTTTAGGGACGGGCATAGCCCGCCCCTGTAATTGCGCGCCGAGGCCCAGGCCCGGCTGATAGCCTAACTTCAGAATCATGTGCCACCCTTTCGAATCTCTAATCTTGGACTTAATCTTCACGTTTACTAGCGCAGTGGCGGGCTTGCGTGATGCATATGCCCATGAATAATTTAAGTCCATAACTGAAAGAACTGGCCTATTACTTGGCCACAGAGTAGGGAGAATCTTGTCTGTAATCGCATCGAATGACTGGACAGTGGAGATACTTTTTACCTTAACCACCCGCCCTTGGAATGGAAACTTCAGGCATTGGTTGGCAGTTGAAGGTACAACATTTAGACTGTCTATCCATGGATGACCCAGAATAGCTTTGAACATTGGGTCTATGTCCAACACGTAGAACTCCACATCCATTACCAGAGGCCCTAGCTCGGCCTGGACTGTCACGACCCCGTGGCACGCTCGCCTGGAGTTGTCATAGGCGGCAATTATGGTCGGTGTTGGCTCAAGCATGTCTTCTGAGATGTTACAGACATGCAATGTACTCAGCGGACACACATTTATCGATGCTCCCGTGTCCACTAGGGCAGACTCAACGGCCACTTTGTTCAAAGAAATGGTAATGCACAGGGGCATCTGCCGTGCCTCTGTGGGTGCTAATTCTGATTCGGAGAATGAAATGGAAGGCCCCCTAGTAATAGTCGCCAACACTGAGGGTAAGCTGTCTACTGCCACATCCTTGCTAACCATAACCTTCTGTAGAAAAGCCCGGAGGGCGTCCTGGTGTAGCGTGGACCTTTTGATCAACTCTAAAACTGATATCTTGGCCGACATCCGGTCCAAGTGCTGTAGCAGGTCATACTTTGTTCCTGGAACGGGGTCTACTTCTTCTGCTTCGGCTGTAGAGAAGGGAACTTGGGGGTTTGGTGTAGACGCACCAGAGGAAGGGTAAACTCTATGAAATGGACACCCGCTCCGAAGGGCGCAATGTCACGCCGGCACAGCTTGGGATGGGCCCCCGCTTGGCCTAGTGGGGTAGGTGGAAGGGGTAAAAATGGGAGTGAGGATGACAGAGGTTGGCCTGACGGGCCCCGGCGGAGGGGTGACGGGTGAAGGGTTGAGTGGAGGGGTGATGATGGAGTGTATGGTGGGTGATGGCAGAAGGACTGGCGGAATGGTGGGGAATGTGACGGGGGAAGGGATGGTAGGTGGAGCAGTGGTGAGTGTGGTGGGTCGGAGGATGGATGGAACAAGAGGTGCGGGGGAATTGGTATGGTGGAAGGCCAAAAGGTGGGCGGGGGTCTTATCATCAAAAGACCACCCAGCATTAGGGGCTGGGCGGTGGACTGCATTCACTTGAGCCGGTGCCGGAGGCTGTTGGTGTTGTTGCTGTTGAGGAGCGGGCGGATGTTCTGGCATGGGATTCTGATGAATCCCGAGGTCTTGCTGCTGTTGCTGTTGCTGTGGTGGTTGTTGTTGTTGGAGGGGTTGTTGGAACTGCTGTTGCTGGGGTGCCGCCTGCTGCGGCCTAGCTTGTCTTCTTCTCTCTTTAATATCCTCGATTATCTTGTGCATTTGTGCCCAATCAATTCTCTGGCCCTCATGCAGGTCATACACCAAATCTCTAAATTGAAAGCATCTCTCTATTGTGTGCCTGGGCTGCCGATGGTAGATGCAATACCTTGACTGATCAGCGACCGGATTCCAATTCTGACGTTCCAGAGGCAATTGTATGTCACCAGTGTACATTAGAGCTGAGAAGATGTCGGGGAGGGTTTCTGGAAGTGGAGGATAGTTGACCCTCTTGGGTCCCGGCCGAGCAGGCCCATAACCAGTAGGTGGGGGAACATTGTGGTACTGGGGCGACTGTTGAGGCTGTGGTGGCGGAGGTGGTTGTTGCGGGTGCTGAGGAGCTGGGAATGTGGGTCGGGGAGCTGGCGGAGCGGCAAACTAGGGGTTGCGTGGGGGTTGCTGCAAACGGGGTGAAGCAGGCTGGTTAGGGAATTCAACAGCCTGGACCTGCTCGTTGACTTGGACTCCCTCAGTAACTGGGCCCTGGGATTTGTGGGTAGTCTTGGACTTCTGGGCCTTGAATAATGAATGGATAGGGGAGTCTTTAAATTGGGTCTGGATAAACCGGGCCCGACTGTACAACTGGTGCATGTTAGAAATGTCGTTCATTGCCAAAATATTCAGGAACGTCGGAGTAGCATTAGAAATCAACAATTTCACTTTTTCTTCTTCCAGGATCTGCCCGGGCACACGTGAGGCCATCTGCCTCCATCTATCGGTATATGCTACAAAGTCTTCATTTGGCTTCATCTTTTCTGCAACCAGGTCGGTGAAAGAATATTCGGGACCGACCCGATCTTGGAATCTCTGAATGAACTTCTCCTTGACAGTCTTGAAACTTTCGGCCTCCTCCAGAGGCAATGTATAGAACCACTCCAGGGTGACCCCATCCAAGGATCGGCGAAACAAGTACGCCATCAAGTGGTCGTCATGCTGAAACTGCGCCGATTCGTAGAGAAACTCTCGGACGTGAATAAACGGGTTGCCATTCCCGTCATACTTTCGATACACAGGGAGCTCGGACTGAGGAGGAAAACAAATGTCCCTGAAGTTCGGAATGGGGACATCAGTTAATGATTGCGGGCCGACCCGCTTGTGGAGGAAGTCAATCTGCTGCTGCATGGCAGCCCATTTGTCAAGAAGTTCCTATTCCCGGGAAGGAGGAGATACATCAGGAAGGATCGAATCGGAGTAGGGAACTGAAGGATAGACTGACTGAGGGGGCAGCCCATAAGATGGATAATGGGCCAGGGAAGGGCCCAAATCCACATGAGCCAACTGGGCGGCCTCTGATTGCAGACAGACGGAATTAGCCGGGGCCACGAGGGCCTGCGATGTTGGAGGGAATGTGGTGTAAGGATCAACACAAGACATGGAGGGGATCTGGGTCTTCCCCTTATCAAGTGACTGATGGGCTGAGGTAGAAGCCTGGCCCGCTTCCATGGTGGAGAATCGAAGAGCTTGGGGACGGATGGGATTAAGATCGATAGGGGCTGCAGAGGTGGCCCCTAAACCAACAATCGGGGGTGTGGAAGTGACGGCAGCAGTCGTGCCAGAAGAAAGAATTGAGGGCGGGGCACCTGCCCCTCGCAAGGCCTATTTCAGCAGGTGGAGTTGAGTAAGATCCAGCTGGGCCATCATCTAGAGAACCTGACTGGCCGAGCCGCGAGTGGATGGATTTGAGAGGGAGGGTTGAGCACGCTCAACAACAATGGTCGGGAGAGGGAGGGCAGTCCCTTCTCTCCCTTGCACATGAGCAACCCTGGGTGGGTCCTCCAGAAGTCCCTGAGGGAGAGAATCCTCAGGGGGATGGTAGAAGTTGTAAGACGACATAATTGGCGGTGAATCGAACAAGGGATTGAGATAAGAATGGGAAGGCAAACCACCCTTAGGAGACAATCTCGAGGGTGTGAGATAGCTCCACATACACTGAGGACAATGGGGAGGAGTAAGCAAACAACCCTAAGTGGGGGTCTAAGACAAACAACTCAAATCAAATGCAACAACTGAGGGGAGAGATGAGAAGAGAATCGACCAATTAATGCAACCAAGCTTCAAATGATGCACGCAAAATTTTATAAGTTCTCCCTTTCTTGGACCTTGGTGAATTAATTAAGATTTGAATTCACTCCACCACAAGGTACCTAGCCAAGGCAAGGAATAAGGCAACTGGCTGACACTAGAGGACTCTCTCTCTCTCTGATACAAACCCTAGACTAGGGGGTGGTACGGTACAACCTGCTCGGCGTCCGTGTGGGAATCCACGGCTCGCTGGGGCTTACGGATGTCCTCAGCAAGGTCCCCTAGTCACTAGTCAGATCCAAGGAGTATGGAGACGAGAGGAAACCCTATCTTGGTAGGAATGCAACTACTAATGAGAGTGTGTATGAACCTATGTGCACCGGAGTGCATGCAAGATTCTAGCCTAGATCTAGCAAGCAATGATCAAACAACTATGAGAAAAGATAGTGAACACAATCATAGAACAATGTAAGAACAGGAGGGGGAGATCCAACAGCGCCAAATGCAGATGTGATGATATAATCCAATGATCAAAAATGCAGAATCGGGTGCACTGTAGCAGTAAAAGGACGGTCTGATGGAGACAGCTTAGTGTTTCACACGGTCTATAACAGACCGTTCATGAACATGGAGTAACGCCAACAAAATGGGGAAAAATCACAAAATGGTAAGATGACCAAAGAATGAGGATCGACAACGTACCTGGATGGAGCGGCCTTTCGACAGACCGCTGAGAGTATGGGACGGACCTGATGCAACCGCCGAATATCAACAATAATCAGGAGTGTAAAAATAGCAATGTACCTTGGCCAGCAAAAGTGAACGGTCGGTATGAGGCCGCGGAATAATGTGAACGGTTGTAGAACGATCGCTGAATTGCTGACACGCCAGCAACTCTGTGAGGATCACAGAACGGCCAAACTCCAGCCGTTCCAAAGGCAGGCGGCTCACAGGGGACCGCTTAAACTCCAGAGAACAGAGACGTGGGATGGGCCCAAAGAACAACCTGCAATACTCAAAAAAGGAGACTAACAAAATGCACAAACAGGTCAGCAAGACACTAACACAACAGGCAATAGGTGTCCCACCGTGATCGCCAAAAAATAGGGTGTTGACATATTTTTCCTTCTCTTCCCCTTTTGATCACCCTTCCAACCCCTTCTTTACTAGGGTAATGTGAAGAATTAAGCAATGAGTAAGTAACAAGGGGAAGGGTGTGGAGTGTGTGTGTGATCGCCACCAAGGTGCCAAATGTAGCTAGATTGATGCGGGACGGGACCGAAAGGGCTAGGACCTACGACTACAACGAAGTGCGGCCAGCACTCGCACGCCAAAGGCAAGCCGGGCGGCTGACCTCCGTAGCGTTCCTCCGGGCGGAGGCGTCTCTCAACAAGAAATCCAAGCCCAACGACCGTCCCTATGAGGGAAGTGCGGGGATCTCAGCGGCTAAGGAACCGCCGTACGCCTAAGGGAATCTAGTCCGAGCTCGGCGCTCGACTAGGGGCACGGGACGGGTGCTCTCAACTCACAGTCACGCGGTGAATAAAAAAAGCTAGCTAGGATCCTAAACACTCACGCGGCATAATGGAAAGCATACTAGTAAAGCAAGTGCCAACAAGGGGGAGCGTCGCACGTACCTCCACGCCTAGGCGTGGGGAAGAAACCCCGGCCGAGACCAACAACCCCGATACACGAAGAATGAATTTACAACCCAATAAAGTGCCCACTCCTCGCAGGGAGATAACAGGCTACATGCAACAAATTCGGGGCTGTCGGGACACGGGCTGACGGGCAGCACTCGGTGAAGGTTGGTCGCGAGGGGGTCCCGGGTAGCGTCGACAGGATCGCAGCAACGCGCAAGTCCGCGGTAACGGGTCCCACGATCTCATCCGGACCCCAAATGACGCGCCGTCAGTGAGGGTGAGAAGCCGACAGGTGGGGGAACGTCCCGGCCAAAGGGCGCGCGCTGGAACCGCTTGTGGACGCCGGTGGAGGATCTGCAACCTGTGACAGGGTCGCTGCACGCAGAACTGCGCAGCTGAGGGAGAAAATGAAGAAAACGCTGCTCCGGAAGGCGAAGGAGGTCCCTCTTGTGGGAGGACGTCGAGGACACCCGGCAGCAGATCCCGACCGAAGGGCTCGGTCAGATCTTGTCGTGGCTGAGAGCAGCAAGCTCGGGAATCCGCAGGTGATCTTGGCGCCGGGTGGACAGGGCAGACCAGCGCGACCTCACGGGAAAGGATGCCACGAACAGCTCGGACGTCGGAACGAGGCGAGGTCGGCGGCGTTGGAAAGAGGACGAAGAGAGGTTCGACCGGTGAAGATCCCACGTCCAAACTCGCAGCTGTCAGCCCCGTGGAATTTTCGCAAGGGGGCGGACAGAACCTGGCTCGCAGGGAGAGGGTGTCCTGCGCGAGCTCACGAAGAAAAATGCCACGGGCGATGCCGATCTCCAAACGAGGCGAGACCACCTCGCATGCGTTGGTGACTCGCAGAAGATTCACCAAAAAATGGGTTGGTCGCCCAAAGTCTCCACGAGCAGGGGGTGGCCATCGTTGCTCTTGGAGGAGAGATCCGGGCTCACCGAACTTGAACTTGAGAAGGGATAGAAGAGAAAGTGGCCCTCGGCGTCGCACCGAGGGATGGGGAGTCACACCCCGAGCTTGCTCCCGTCGCAGGAGCAAGGAGGAACAGAGGAGGGGGGCGCAGCCACCTTCAGCCAATTTTCTTTTCAATTCATTCAATAATAATGCTCAAAAGAAAATGCAATCCTTTTATATGGGGAGGGGGAATGCTAGGGTTGAAACCCTAGCCAAGGGGAAAGGGGGGTGCGCAAGGTGCAAGGGGGGAAAGGGGTGCGCACCACTCCTATAATCTAGGAGGAGATTGGGGGATGGGGGCGGCCAAAGGAGGGGGGGGGGGAAATCGGATGGATAAGGGAAAGGGGGGGGGGGGGGCGCACCCCTCTTCCTATAATCTAGGAGAGGGGCGGCTGCCACCTTCCAAGAGGAGAGGAAAAGGGGGGTGGGCGCCCAAAACCCTAACCCTAGGGAGGGGGGGCGCAAGTTCCCAGGTGGGCCAAGCCCTGGTTGGGCAGCCATGCCAAATGGGCCAAGGCTTGAACCAAGAAAGTGGCCCAATAGCCCTATCTCCTACCTAATAAGCATAAAAAGACCCACTAAAGCCTAATTGGCCCCAATTGGCCTACAAAGGCCCACACAAATGATAAAAGTGTCCACGCAGGGACTAATCCAAGGCCCAACATGGCCTAAAGTAAACGATAAGTGCAGGTAACTCCGCTAGTCTGCCAAGTGATCGCCGAGCCAAAGGGATGCCGGCGTGCTCTGTGTGCTCCGTCGAGTAATGCGGCGCGTGTCCTCACCATAGATACATCGTACCTTGGAAAGAGAGGGGAGACACTTGCCTAAAACAGCACTGCAGCAATGAGCGGCTCTTGATGAATCACCCTGAAGATTGCGCGGTCGCTCGACAGATCGCCCGTTAGTGCTGGGACGAACGCGGGACGAAGAACAGATGGATGATAGAATGGTTCGGTATCCGCCGCTGAACAGAACGGAATGGTCGATTTACGGCCGCCATGTCTCTCGAACTAACAGTTGTAGATCGCTCTGTACCACCAGCTTCCAAAACGTGGGATCTCGACCTCCACCCTTCCCGGCCGGCCAGGAGGAATGGGCCTCATGTTAGGGCGCTACTGACCTGCAAAACAACGTGGAAGACACACAAAGAGAACCCAATATCAGAACTGCAAAGTGTAGTAAATGCTAGAACAGAAAGAAATGAACATAACTAAACGGAATGGGGGATACCTGGGGGGTTTTAAACCCCTAGGGGCACCAAAAACGTGGGAGGATGTGTGTAATGTGATCAGACAATGAAGAAAAATAGATGAAAGAAAGGATAACGATGCATGCAACGAGAAAACTGACGGTGGGACTAGTGAACTAATGAATCAAATCAACGGTGTACTCCCTGAACTGGAGGCCTATGCGGACGTAGAAGGCCTCCCTCCCTGTCTTGGGTCGCTCAACAATCCGGCAGAGCTTCGCCGTCGACCCGAAATCTCCCCCCCTTTTCAAAGCTTGGCCTTAGGGTCTATTTATAGAGCCTAAGAAGCCAACCCCGAAATTAGGGTTTCCAATGAATATCAGCTCGAGAGATCAAAAGAAAATTCGTAGATAATGTAATTATCTTTCAACCAGTCGAAACGACACCTCACTTGGTTGAGAAACCACGGAGAAATGGTTGGAACAAGTTATGGATAAAACTACGGATAGGGAGAGAAAAGCCCTTAGTTATTCAGCAATCGGACAATTGCGCGGCCACTCGATAGACCGCCCAATCCATTGAGCAGCCGGTCACCAGACCGTCCCATCTGTCGGTGGAAATTAAATAAATAAGAAATATTATCCAAATATCCATCAAACTGACCGATGTTTACGCCGTTGGACTCTCATGCATTGGGCGGTTCCCAATGGACCACTCAACGCATTGGATGGTCATAAACGAGCCGCTCAACACCTGTCGGTGGTAAATCAGATAAAACCAGATAATTGTCCGAATAACCAACGACTCTGGGATTCTGAAAACTGGACGGTCACAATAATATCGTTCCATGTGCCTGGACGGCCATCTATGAACCGTGCAAAAGCTTCGTCGGTGGAAATTTAGAAAAATCACCTTAATATACCAAAAATAGACAAACGGTCCATTGTCCACCGCTCATTAACTGAACGGTCACACGGCAGGCAGCTCAATGGCTGGATGTTTGGAAGTTAATAAAATGTGATAAATCAAGTAAAACCAAGGCCCGTTAAGCCCTGAATTGAAGCAGACCGAGTCACGGAGGGAGGTACCCATAAAATAGGCCCAATAGGCTGCCTGAAAATAACCCACTAAGCAATGGACAACTAGAGGAATCAACAAGAGGGATGACTCAACTTATCGGTAAAAAATGGGTGTCAACAGTGGTCTCCAACTCGGAATTCCAGGTCTCTTCTTCTTGTGTCAGCATACGTCTTTTGTCTGGATTGTGCCATCTGAAGTCTTTCCCTGATAATTTGTACCTTTTCCGTTGTGTCTCCTAGCTCTGGGTCTAAAAGTTGCTTTTCCCCAACTTCATCCTAGCATATTGGTGAGCGGCAACTCCTTCTGTACAGTGCCTCGAATGGTGCCATTTGAATGCTAGCTTGGTAGATCTTGTTATAGGCAAATTCAACTAGAGGCAGATGATCGTGCCAACTTCCAACAAAATCTATTACACAAGTCCTAAGCATATCTTCCACTACTTGGTTCGTTCTTTCTGTTTGACCATCCATTTGGGGATGACATGCAGTGCTGAAATTTAATCTCGTCCCCATGGAATGTTGTTGTAGAGTCTCCAGAAGTGTGACGTGAAACGCGGGTCTCGGTCAGACACTATTGAGACAGGGACTCCGTGCAATCTGACAACCTCCTTGATATATAAAGCTGCTAATACATCCACTGACCATCGACTCTTGATGGGCAGAAAATGTGCAAACTTGGTCAATCGATCAATGATCACCCATATTCCATCATGTCCTCCCTTTGTTTTTGGTAAACCCATGACGAAGTCCATCCTTATATCTTCCCACTTCCACTTAGGAATTTCCAAGGGATGTAATTTTCCAGCAGACTTTTGGTGTTCCGCCTTAACCTGTTGGCAAGTTAAACAGCGAGAAACAAAATCCGCCACTTCCCTCTTCATGTTGGGCCACCAGAAATTCCTTTTAAAGTCTTGATACATCTTCGTAGCGCTAGGGTGAATAGTGTACCTTGATCGATGTGCTTCTTCCATAATATTGTTCTTGATCTCAGGACAATCTGGCATGCAAGTCCTCTCATGGAATAATAGTCTTCCATCAGTTATTAATTTAAAATCAGGGCGTTGATCCAACTTGCTTTTAATTTCCACCAGCACCGGATCATCATCTTGTAACTAATTGATTTTTAAGAATAACTTAGGATATAAACTCATGTGAGATAGAACAACACACTTCTTCTCCTCATCTATATTCAAGTCCAGTCTAGAAAACTGCTCCAGCATATGCCATTCCTGAACCATGCAACTAGCCAATAAAGCCCTCAGCTTCCGACTAAGAGCGTCGGCTACTGGGTTACCCTTTCCTGGATGATATTGAATAGAAAAATTGAAATCCTCGCGATACTCTAGCCGGCCCCTTTGCCTCATGTTAAGCTCCTTTTGAGAGAATAAGTATTTTAAACTTTTATAGTCGGAGTACATAATAAATTACTCTCCATAAAGATAGTGTCTCCAGATTTTTAATGCAAAAATCACGGTGGCTAATTCTAGAACATCCACCGGGTAATTTTCTTCATGCTTATTTAATTGCCTTGAAGAATAGGTAATTACTTTTCCTTGCTGCAGTAATACACATCCGAGTCCTATGCCAGATGCATCGGTGTAAACCTAAAATTTCTCTCCTTCAATTGGTAGAGCTAATACAGGGGCAGTAGTCAAACAGTCCTTCAAAGTTTGAAAACTCACTTCACATTCCTTGGTCCATACATATGGATACTCCTTCCTTGTCAACCTTGTCAATGGAACATCGATTTTAGAGAAATCCTTGATAAACCGCCTATAGTAGCCAGTCAGACCCAGAAAACTATGAATTTCCGTGGTGTTGACAGGTCTCTCCCAATTCCTCACTGCTTCGACTTTAGAAGGATCAATAGAAATCCATTTCTTTGAGATTACATGTCCCAAAAATGAGATCTCCTCAAGCCAGAAGTCACATTTGCTGAACTTTGCATATAATTGATTGTCTCTTAATAATTGCAGTGCTATCCTCAGATGCTCCTCATGCTCTTCTTTAGTCTTAGAATATACCAAGATGTCATCAATGAATACCATCGTAAATTGGTCCAGATATGGCCTGAATATGCTATTCACCAATTGCATAAATGCTTCATATTGCCCATACCAACTTCGAAAAGCCGTTTTGAAAATATCTTCCTCCTTGATCCTTAATTGATGATAGCCGGACCTGAGATCAATCTTCGAAAAATATCGGGCTCCTGAGATCTGGTCAAATAATTCGTCGATCCTCAGCAGCAGATATTTGTTCTTGATGCTGAGCTGATTGAGCTGTTGACAATCGATACAAAGCCTCATGAAACGATCCTTCTTCTTGACAAACAAGACTGGCGCTCCCTACGGGGAAGTACTTGGTATGATAAAATCTTTCTTCAATAGCTCCATCATTATGGGAATCAACATCGAGCACTAACATTTTATTTTTGTATTTGTGTCATTTTATTTGTATTTATATCCTTGGCTAAATGGGTTTATAATTGTATGGCAACTATAAGCCAAAGTGTTAGTCCCTAGAAGTCTTTGGGTTTCTTTGCAAAAAGGACCCCCACCTTATTTCCCATTGGTCCACCTAGGCTCTAGGGCCCATGTGGGGTTGGTTCAAAGTCCAAGGTGGGCTCAGACCAAGACTTTCAAACTTGGACCAAGCAAAGTCCAAGATGCTCCCCCCCTTTAATGTATTTTAATTCTTGTTGTATTTTTTTTATTTATGGTCATTTGACCACATGGGGGATTAATTTTCCCATCCTTTATTTACCCCTCCCTAACCCTAGATCTGAGGGTAGTCTAGGTCTTTTTTTCATACCATAGTCTTTTTTTTGAATAAAATACCTGACAGTGGAGAGGGAGAGCGCTCACCCCCTCAAGGAGGGGGTAAGTAGATCGCTCCACCTCTACACACCTGACAGGCTAGATAATTTTA
This sequence comes from Amorphophallus konjac, assembly GCA_022559845.1. Lineage (NCBI taxonomy): Eukaryota > Viridiplantae > Streptophyta > Magnoliopsida > Alismatales > Araceae > Amorphophallus > Amorphophallus konjac. Next base: position 268,871,008 of record CM040121.1, on the reverse strand, counting down.
TTGCTGCAAACTTATGTACAGGGACCACCGGGGCATACCCTTGAAAAGAGACAGAGTTGGCCTTGGCCCATATAAAAGCCAAGCCAAAACCCTACACACTACAATCTGATTGAAAAGAGACCCATACGGTCGCAGACAAGAGTCCCCACGTAAGCCCTTAGGAGGTCTCGCGCTGAATGGAAAACAAAGTTATTGCTGCTGAGGCAGGCATGAGATGCGAAAGCATCAACCAGTCTGTTAGCTTCCCGGTAGACATGTGTGACATGAAGCCCCATTTGCTGCAATGAAGCATGGATTTCACGCCACCACCGCAAGCATCTCCAAGACGGTGCGCTGCTGGATGTAAAAGAAGTCGCTAACACAGTAGAGTCAGTGCGAATGGCTGTCAAAGATAGACCGTGCTCCCTGACCAAGGGAGACCATCACATAAGGCTCTAGTTTCCACCACCAAGCTGTTACCAAAACCATAATAATGGGCAAAAGCCAGCACTAAGTTCCCTCTGCCATCCCTCACACAACCACCTCCTCCGCACGGTCCTGGGTTACCTTTACTAGCGCCATCAACATTGAGAACGAGACCCATCGTCGGTGCAGACCAGCGAACCAGCTTAGCCCTTGCAGGAGAAACATGGATGCGCAGGCCGATAGCAGACAGACCCTATAGCTGCTGGCTATTCGGAGGCTGGGAAAAGGACTTCTTCTCCAGCGCAGTGCTGAGAGAGCAGCAAATATTCTGAACCATGCTTGAGAGAGGAGTACACACGCCTTCAAAGTGATTTTTGCACCCGGCCCTCCAAATCTCCCAGACGATTAAGATGGAGCAGTAAATAGTTAAGAAACCAGCCGGAGAATTAATGTTACAGTTGTTGCTAATATCCCAAAGGCACATGGTAATTTGAATCTGATTAGCAGCACCAGGGAGCATCACCGGAGAAAACCAATTCCACAAAGCTCTTGCTAAATCACTATGCAAGAATAGGTGATTCAGATCTTCATTATTCCATTTCCGACAGCAGTTGCACCTAGAGGCCAACGCGACCTCACATTCAGCAATACGCGCATCCACAGGAACAGCCCGATGGAGAATCCTCCAAGCAAACATGGACGCCCGCTTGTTAAACAACCGATTCCATATGATGAGCATAGGTGGCCGCTTCAATCCCCTCGGCCGTAAAAGATTATACACACTTTTAGTGGAAAAAACTCCTGAAGGGGTGAGCGACCAAATACATTCGTCAGCATGTGTAGATACACCGACACCGTCAAGGGAGAGCCCAGCCGACAGCAACAGACGCAGCGGATGCTCGGCATTAAGCAACACCTCTCGAACCATTGCTGGAGGGCCCTGGTAAGGCTGAGTGAGTAGACTCCGCAGATCAACACTCCCAGCCCAGATATCATCTAAGAAATTAGCCTTGTTACCATCTCCAATAATCCATCGAGCATGCAACTTGATAATATCGCAAGCAGCGTGAAAGACCTTCTTGGGAACTCCATGAGGGCAAGAGGAGAACACCCCAATGTGAAGCTTGAATCGCTTCCTGCCATAGATGGCCCAAAGGGAAGACCCATGGAGAATCTGCCACACCATTTTCACTACAAGGGACAGTTGAACATGCCATAAACTACGCACACCTAGCCCCCCTTCAATCTGAGGACGCTGGATGGACTGCCATGACACCCAATGCCTATGGTAATGGCCATCAACATCACCCCAAAAGAAAGCAGAAGACACGCTCTCAATATAGTGAAGGATGGTCTTCGGTACAGAAGCTACTACAGCCAAATAGATGGGGATGGAATTGAGAACGGAATTGATGAGGACAAGTCTTCCAGCTTGAGATAAGAACCAGGTTTTCCAGGCGCACAAACGGCCATTGATCCGGTTAATAAGGAACTTGTAGTAAGCAACGCAGGTTCTACCCGGTCTGATGGGCAGACCTAAATAGGAGAGCGGTCCATTTTGATAATGGTAACCTGTGAGGTTAGCCACTCTCCATATAGCACTTTGAGATGCTTTTGCAGAGATACATAAGCTGCTCTTAGCCAGATTAATCTTCTGGCCAGAAGACCGCTCATACTTTTCCAGAAACTTAAGAATGACAAGAATATTGGCTGCATGGCCATTGAGAAATAGGAGAGTGTCGTCTGCATAAAGTAGATGAGAGATGACGGGAGTACCTCTGGGGATAGAATATGGCTTGGAAATGCCTTGCAGGCACATATGAGAGAACCCACAGCTCAAAACCTCTTACATAATAATGAAAAGCGCAGGGGCGAGGGGATCTCCCTGCCGGACACCACGAGTGGAGCGGAAGAAACCTGAGGGTGAGACATTAAATAGAATCGAGAACCAACAGTTAGAGATCAACCTGTGGACATTTGAGATAAACTTGTTGCAAAAGCCAAACCGCTGAAGCACGGCCACAAGGAAATCCCACTCCACACGATCATACGCCTTCATCATGTCGAGCTTAAAGACCACATTACGCCCACGCACTATCCTATTGAGATCAGAAACCAATAGTCTAGCCATAAAAATATTGTCCATGATTGAGCGACCTTTAACGAAGGCTCCCTGTTCTTGAGAGATGATGCTGGGAAGGATAGGGGTGAGCCGCGCACACATGACTCTGGAGATGATTTTATAGCTGAAATTGCAGAGGCTGATGGGCCGGAACTCACCAAAATGGGAAGGGTGCTGCACTTTAGGGATTAAAGTGATGAGGCTAGAAGTAACCCCCTTAGGGAGTTGAGCGCCCTCAAAGAAGCCGCGAACCGCTTCCACGACATCCTGGCCGATAATCTCCCAGCAGGAGGAATAGAAGCATCCGGTGAAGCCATCCGAACCCGGAGCACTGTCACCACTGAGGCTCCAAACAGTAGCTTTGATCTCCAGAGCAGAAGGAATAGAAGTGAGGTCGATGTTCTGCTGGTCAGAGATGAGATGGGGGATAACCTGGAGCATCGACTCATCAATGCAATGAGGCTCAGAAGTGAGGAGATTAGAAAAAAACCTCTCCGCCTCCTCCCGCAGAGTATTTTGATACGCACACCAACTGCTCCCTACCTTCAGTTTGTGAATGAAGCTACTACGCCTTCTACCATGGACGACTGCATGATAAAAGGCCATATTCCTGTCACCCTCCTCCAGCCATTGGACCTTTGTCTTCTGAGACCAGAATATAGCTTGGCGATGCTGGACCCTCCGCAATTCCGCATTTGCAGCATTGAGAAGAGCCCTATTGTCCGCCGAAGGAGTATCATCAAAGAGTTGTTGTGTGGACAGCACAAGGGCGTCTGCCGACTTTAGCTGCTCCTCAAGTCGACCAAACGCGAGCTTGTTCCACAAACGGAGGGCCTGTTTCACCGCCTCCAGCTTAATCTGCAGTCTGACAATGGGGTTGGAGCACCACAGATCCCTTCGTGACCAAACTTGCTGAACACATAACTGAAAAGAAGGATGATCCACCCACATTTTTTGGAAGATGAAACGAGAAGGTTGAAGTTGAATATCATGTAACCTGAGCAGCAGAGGGGTGTGGTCAGAAGGACCACAAGCAAGATGGTCGACAGTCAGCCCAGGGAATGCAACTTGGCACTGAATGTTCAGCAAAACCCGATCCAGCCGAGCCTTAATAGCCGTGCCCCCAACTCTATTATTGGACCAAGTGAATTGCACACCTATGAACCCAGCATCCAATAACCCAGCCGCAGACAGAAAGGCATTGAAATCAACCATAGATTGGTTGCAATTTAAGCACCCTCCCCGCTTTTCTGAAGGATCAGCAATACAGTTGAAGTCTACAGTTTAATTATCGAGTGCATTATGAGTCTGCATACGTCGAGTCGACTCAGTTGCAAGCTCGCGATGTCAGTCCATTTCGAGTGTGAGGCAAGTCGGGTCTAATGCGTACGTTGTAGACTTGCCAGAATTTGGGATCGGCTACCATTCTATGCCTCGGATCCAGTCACATACAGGGACCCAACGGTAATTCCTAGTGAGTCATTGAGCCGTCTCCGTCCTTTGAGAGTGACCCCACCCCGGAGTGTCCACCACTCGCCTCATTCCCACCGCAGCATGTGCATATCGAATATATACGGGATGAGCAGGTGACGATTACTTGGAGTGGAGCGTACTCCGCGCTACCTGATCGGTGACAGATCCGTCGGAGCCACACGAGCAGCCGCACCCCTTACTCGACGGGTGTTGGCGGTGAGATGTGAACTCATCTTTTTTCTTTTTGTTTGCTATTATTATATCTGAACTAGACCGTTCGCTTTGTTATTCGCGTGGGGCGTGCCAGTCACTAGGTGACGAGTTTGTTGTGCGCTCAATCTGACTTGGGTCGGGCGAGAGTGAAGTTCGTGTCAGGACCGAAAGTCTGCCATACCATAAAGGTTATGGCGTTAATTACATCCTTCGATAAGAAGGAAAACCTCTGATTAATTGTCGAGATAACGAGCCATTCGAGGCTAAAATAGAATGCAGGAAAATGCATATGATGATGAAGCCTTTGGGGGCCGCATGAACTGATTCATTGATCATTTTCTTAATCATACAGAGCAGGCATTGTTCATTAAGTTTGAGCCTTCAGTACGGGGTGGAGGACGTAGGTCCGGAGACCAGCATCGCGCATGGTCAAGACTTCCGGTCAGGCTTGACCCAGCCTTCCATTGATGCCATTTGATATACCGAGGTCTTATTCAGGCAAGCATGCACTGGCGAAGCACATAAGAATGCATATCTATATCTAATGCATGAACTAGCAAGTACATGATGATAGATGGTTTTAACTTGAAAAGCTTCTTTTTATTTGATTTATGGTTGATTACGTTGGCCGACACAAGTCATGGAAGGCGAGGGTTGGCTCGAGAAAGAGAGAGGAGTTAAATCGGCGCGACAAGCACACTTTTATTCAAAACTGACGTGAGGTAGCGTAGGTATAGGGGTTGAAATGGCGCGGGGTAGCGTAGGAAAAGGGGTTGAAAAGACACGGCCAAGGATAGGGCCTTAACCGGCGTGCCCCATCCAGGGCGCGCCGGATTAGAGCGCGCCGGATGTCGGCCAAGTGAAAAATGTTGAGTTTGAGTGTGAAGTTATTCCGGCGCGGGGGGGGGGGGGGGTATCACACCGTATTAGGGCGTGCTGGATTAGGACCGCACCGGATTAGCTGATTTTTGATGATTTTTAGATGTTTTTTTCAGTTTATTTAAACCATGAACAAATGTTGGATTGTTTGATGGATGAATTGAGGTCCAAGATGCCCTTGAAGCAGGGTTGAGACTCGTGCGAGGTTCATACTCGAGGATGAAAGTTTAATGGTTCGAAATCATATCTTATTAAGCCCAGACTGTGAGGGAAAATGGTCAATAAGTTCTGGAGAAATTTTGGCAGCACCTCCCTAGTCCAGAGGATTGCGGGGGGAAAGCGGAGGCATACCCACGGATGGGGTAAACTCCTTAATGCCGGGTGGCACAACGGCGGTCGGCAGACCCAAACGGATAGGAAACCCCGAGGACTAGCCTACCAGGGGCACCGTCGTTCCGTGGGTTGAACACGATCGGATAAGGTGACCAATGAGGGAGGTGTGGACCCCGAGGGCTAGCCTGCGAGGGGCACACGACCCATAGTCAACTCATAATCCAGAAAAGGGATGACTAATAGGGAAGGAAATCCCAAGGGCTAGCCTATGAGGGGCACACGACCCATAGTCACCACAACATCCCGAAGGATGGTGGATTTGATATCGGATTAAAATCCCTGTTAATGTTCACCTTCTGACGGTGCATAGGGGTATATGCCATGAGTGGGCAGAACCCTTTGGACCTTATAGTGATTCAGAGACATTGATGGGGAATGTTCCTGTCACGTCCCAAGCGCGGAAGATACTCGGATGCATGATGCGTCTATATAGATCGTGTCATTAGAGCGATAAAATTTTTGACATACATAATTACGGAGTGTGCAAAAGACTAATAAAATCTAACAATCCCAATAGTCCAAGTGATGATTATTTGATTAACCAAAGGAATTAAAGATAGTCTATGACAAATTCTAAATGTAAAAAAAAAACAAACACTAGGCTACATGCCTTAACAAAGTCTATACCACTAACTGACATAGCTGGGGGTACAAAGTAGACTCAAATAATTTCAAAAGACGCGACTAACTAATGATAGGCGAATGGCGTTCTAGCACTCTTCACTCGGTCTCAAACTTCACACGGTCTCAAACCCATTCTTGTGGACGTCGCTATCCGAATCACCTGAAAATGTTAGGAAGCAACTGGATGAGCGAATCGCTCAGTAGGAATTACATCTCAAGTTCGAGCAATCTTTAAGTGATTTACAGTTTACATGTGTTATCAGTATGGCTATGCATGATGTACGAGTGTGAAAATCAGGTATATAGGTAAATCTAGCTATGATGAACAAGTAAGAGATCAGGAACTATATAAGGAGAGTATAACAAGATTTTCAAGTATTTGACAAGCAATATTTTCAAAAATTTATAGATGTAGATGCCACTTCCGAGCAAGCAGGGATTCATGTACAAGTATGAACGCAGGTGCAAGAATGAACTCATGTACAAGTATATCTCAGGTACGAGCAAGTAAAAATTTAATTTAAGCAAGTAATGTCAAGTATGTATCAGTAGAATTGGCTATTTCAATCAAGTAAGTATTTTGCCCTTTCTCGGGCCACAAGTCAAGTATTGCCCGTTCCGGGCCACGCAAGTCAAGTCAAGTAAGTAAAGAGAGAGTAGGGGTGGAGTGTCTCAAGTCAAGCAAGTACTCTGGTGCAATGTCAAACACCGTGATCAATAAACTCCCATGGGCACAAGTACCTTCGGGTGCTCCTCCCAGGACCAGACCGGGCCCTATATGCACAGCATTTCATGTATTACTTTTGACATCCACTCTCATTTATAGCCAATATAGAATTTTAAGAAATTAAGAAACGTAGTATTACAGACAAGATTAACTAGCCATTTGGTTATGGAGGACTCTAGAGGTGGCCCCTACAGGCTCAAGAGGTGGCTCCCGTTGTGTAGCACTTTGCGCCGTACGGCCTTAAGAGGTGGCTCCCACAACGTAGCACTTTGCCCCGCATGGCACTTAGCTCCAACACTCCCAAATGGTAGTTTAAGAGGTTCAAGATTTTGACCAAGTAGGGTATACACAAAGTAGATTTTTCATGGAATGGAATTCAAAAACTCATAATATGCAGGAAATGGATTAGGGTTGTGTCTGTACGAATCACTAGACAGATCAAGATCAGGATCTGAAATCACTGAATTGGCGCCTGCGGTACAGCCCCTGCTTCATGGAATTGGCGCCTGGGGGATGACCCCCTATTCAGGCAATTGGCGCCTGGGGGAGGACCCCCTATTCAATGAATTGGCGCCTTCTCAGGAAGTCTTCAATTTGGAAATTGGCGACTTCCTGGCTTCCACTATTCAAGTAATTGGCATGTCTTTCAAAAACTTTAATTTTCAATATATATATATATATGGAATTGGCGCCTATCCAGAGAGTCTTCAATTAATTGAAGACTTGCTGGCTGCCACCAATTGATGAATTGGCGCCCTGGCTTAGGGCGCCAATTTCATTGCGTGATTTTCACCCAACAGATATGTTTTGTGACTTAAAGCACTGTTCATTTCGGAAAAGTTTCTCGAAAATATAAATTACTGACATGAACATGTAGTGTAAATCCTCGGGAGTTTAAAAACGTGTTCAAGTATAATTATTGGGTTTTCATTCCACAGATATGAATTTTCTAATGTTGTATCTTTGATTTCTCAGAAAATAGAATTGGCACCCCTGTGAGTAGTCTTCATTTAATTGAAGACTCCTCGGGATGTCACTAATTGATGTACAGCTTCAACTAATTGACGACACTGCCTAGGGTCACCAATTGAGTTATTTTTTCAAGTGGGTTATGCTTCGTATCAGAATGGTACGTTCTGTGACACAAATTACTATTCATTTTTCCAAAGTTTCTCTGAATTAGAATTCGAGGACATGGACAGGTAGAGAAAAATCTCAGGGTCACAGAAGTATATTCAGGTAAAATTTTCATGGTTCAGTTTGATAGTTATGGATTTTTGAATGCGTTGATTTACTAATTACTGAAAATTTCAGAAAATGGAATTGACGTCATTGCACATGGTCTTCAATTAATTGGCGACCATGTGCGAAGTCTTCAATTTTATAATTGGCGCCTGGTCAGGGGCGCCATTTACATGTGGGTGGTTCACTATTCATCAGTATAAAAGTGTTCTGAATCAGGAAGTAAGGGTACGGGCAGGTAGAGAAAAATGTCAGGATCACAGAAACATATTCATGTAGAATTTTCATGGTTTAGTTCGATAGTTATGGATTTTTGAATGCGTTGAATTAATAATTACTGGAAATTATGGAAATGGAATTGACGACACTGTGAAGTGTCTTCATTTAATTGGCGCCCTGGCTGGGGGCGCCCCTTAGGGAATTGGCACCCTGGTCAGGGGCGCTATTCACCTGAGGGTTGGGCTTTCCGGGATTTTAAAACTCAGGTAGCAGAGGTTCTATACTAAGGCTAAAACATGATTATTAAGACTGTAAAACTAGTGTAATAAGATATGTTCAAAACTCATGAAATCATGATAACAGATTTTGTTTAAAACTCATAAAATCATGGAAATAGATGGTGTATAAAATCATATATGATAGGTGTAACAGGATATTAAAATATGTGTAACATGGTATATACATGGTCATTTCTTGATCACAGTAAATCCAGGTAATATAGCATGGATAATGAGTTAATCTAACTCTAAGCATGTGTAAGTTAACCTATTTAGCTACTAGTTAGGCAAGGACTTGAGAACACCTACCTTTTTGGCGTGATTACGAGGTACAGATGACAGAATAGAAATCAAGGATGAAGCCACACGTTCTCCGCCGCCGTAAAGCTCTAGTAGCAGGATGTAGACTTCACGTTTTCCAAAGGAATGAAGGGAAATATTCTCTTTTGCAAGCAGCACTGAATGATGGCAGTAGCCTCGGACAGTGCTACGGAGGGAATTAGTTATAGGAATCCTAAAGTATTGGTTTATTACCTTGCGGGTCCGGCTGAGTAGACATGGGCTTTGCCAGCTAAATGGGGTTGTTCGTGTCTCAACCTTCTAGAAACATAGACTAAATGACACCCTTGTAAGAGGTCATCTATTAATCTAGGTGGTCCTATTCATGAGAATGACGTCCTTGCAAGAGGGCGTTAACTGTTAGACAAGGCTGCCACTTTCACGTGTTGGCACGCAGGATGGGGCCCCAAGGGAAATGGCGCCTCCTTATGTGATCTTCAATTTAGTAATTGGCGCCCTGGTCAGGGGAGCCATTTACATTTGGGTGGTGGAAAGGACACCCACTTACGTACTATCCATGTGCATAAAGTTGGCTTGCTCATTTATATACTAGTCCTCCTATAGTTTAGTTCTTTATAGAAAGCCTCTCATTATAAGATTCTTTTAAGAAGAGTTCATTACGTACTATGCATAAAGTGGGTTGTACATTTATATACTAACCCTCCTAAGGTTTGGTTCTTGATATAAGGCCTTCATGTATGATTTCTTTTAGGAAGAAGTTTTAAATTTACTTAATGGTTTTTATCGGGGGTGCTACAGTTCCCCCTCCCCGGCCACTGAACTGCTATCCTCGACAAAACAAAAGGAAACTGCAGAGTAATCCGTACACAAAGTAATAGAATCATTCAGGCATTGCAATCAATCATCTGTGAAAGGGATCAGCTAGTTAGCGGGTTAGCCAGTTAGCATATTAGTTGTAGACATTTAATGGGGACAACATTCAAACATCCGGCAAGCATCATGGACGAGAAACGATCGTGGTGGAGGACCTACGCCCAGTCTGTAGGGACAACCCTGTTATCCCCAGTTCATGACTGTGAACGGGGGGTAGTGAGGATCCGATCCCAGAGCTAAAGGGAGATGCACATACATGTGCATCTTCGGCAAGGGAAAATACGGCAAGCACACGGAGTATAGACCCCGGGGAGGGGGATTATCACTGTAGCCCTTTCAGGGACGGCCCAGGGCATATTCGACGCACGAGAGGGAAAAACCCGATGACGACAGTAGATCAGATAGACTCAGAGAAGGAAGAGGATGTGCAGACCAAGGTTATTATTCACCTCAGAAACCATCCCATATATTAACAATCATATAGAATATCACATACATATGTGGCTCAGCTTGCACGAGGCCGCTTCCTAGCTCATGGAAGAAGGGAATAGCAGGGAGGACAAAGCACATCGGTTGAAAGGAAAACCTACGGGCTCATATCATTGCCCAATCTATTACAGCATTCACAAAGGAAAGGATGCTCGAAGAAGAGAAGAAGGGGGGGGGGGGAAATCGCCGAAACCCACCTAGAACCTTCACTGCGGAAAATAGAGTATCGGATCGGCGCTTCTTCTCCGGCTCTGGAGCTATTCAAGCGAGCAAACAGGGGAGGACGACGGCGGGATCACTCTCAGTAGAAGCCCTACTTCTCCCCCAAGACTCTCCTCTCTCTTTCTCTTCTTGCCGACTTCTATCTTCTGTTTTCTCCTCTCTATCGACTTGTTCTCTCCCTTTTACTTGGTCGAACCAAGTGTATATATAGATGGGCTATCACGGCGTGGAGAAAGCGCGCCGGGAGAGGCCATTTAGCTCTTGGCGCGTCGGGTAGGAGGGCGTCGGGAAGAGGGGTGCGCCGGTGAAAGGGCGCACCGGATAGGCCCATTCATTTGACGTGAGTCATACAGCGGGTCCCGGACTGGCTCCGGGGGCCACTGTGACCATTCATCTTACCGCGGTATTGCAAAACCTTGGTGAGAAGTCCTCACGAAGCTCTCACGTCGACGTACAACCTTCTTCGGAACCTCGTGTATCTTCAGCTTGAACACGCGGGTTTTCCGCTAACACGGCCCTCGACACTGTGGTTCGTGTTGTTGGCTCGACCTGACTTGTGCTCGAAGCTCTCTTGAGGAGTGGAATGCCACCTAGGATGCCTTTGCCCTGACTAGGCGATCATTTGGTCACTAACGGACCCAATATGATGAGAAGCCGTACCCATGTCGAGTAATCGGGGTCTTCCACTAACAGAGCCTTCGGTCCCTTGTTCTGAAGGGCCAAGGGCATTTTTTCACCTCAGGAGGATCTTTCATTCAGGTGGCGGGCCACCAGGTATACCCCTGTCCTTGATCAGACAACAGATGCATTCTCATCCTTGGTCGGACGATGGATACACATTCATCCTTGGTCGGACGACGGATACATTTTCATCCTTGGTCGGACGACGGGTACATCCTTCTCCTTGGTCGGACGACAGATGCATGCTCGTCCTTGGTCGGATGACGGATATTGTCTATGCGGTATGACCGAGTCGATACCGATTCATTGGGCAGGCTTGATGACACTGTCGGCTTGTGGTGTATTCTTCTCGATCCTCCTAAGGTGAAGTCCCCAGGCGCTCATATTGGGTGACCTGAGGCTCTGGCAGCTTGAGAAGGCTTCAGTGTATTGATCTTCTTCGACTTCTCTGCTTCAATAGGCCGCATCATTTGTCTTTGAGGCTAGATCGCCATTGGATATATTTTGAGTGCCAACAACGGGGTCGAGTTCTTCCCACCCGGGGAGAATTGATGAGAATCAACACCGAGCACTAACATTTTATTTTTGCATTTATGCCCTTTTGTTTGTATTTATATCCTTGGCTAAATGGGTTTGCAATTGTATGGCAATTATAGGCCAAAGTGTTAGTTCCTAGAAGTCTTTGGGTTTCTTTGCAAAAAGGCCATGTTGGCCCGGTGGGACCCCCACCTTATTTTCCATTGGTCCACCTAGGCTCTAGGGCCCATGTGGGGTTGGTTCAAAGTCCAAGGTGGGCTTAGATCAAGACTTTCAAACTTGGACCAAGCAAAGTCCAAGATGCTCCCCCCTTTATTGTATTTTAATGCTTATTGTATTTTTTTATTTATGGTCATTTGACCACATGGGGTATTACTTATCCCATCCTTTATTTACCCCTCCCTAACCCTAGATCTGAGGGTAGTCTAGGTCTTTTTTTTCATTTCTATATAACCCTTGTATTTTCCCATTTCATGGAATTAAGGAGAAGAATTTTGTCAAAATACAAGGAGCCTTGGGCGCCCCCCTCTCTCCCTCTCCCTTGCAGCTGGATTGCGGTGTTTCTATAGTGGATTCCCTACAAAAACTTGGTGGATTCTAAGGTTTATCTCTTCCCCTGGGTGTGAAGCTCATCCACTGTCGCCGCCACCTCCGTTCGTGCCGCCGACGAGCCGCCACAACCATCTCTTTACCATGTTGTCCTAAACTCCGAGATCCAGAATAGCAAGCTAAAGAGCAGGTCGGTTCTCCCAGATCCCAGCTCTTATCATGCTGAGATTTTGAGGGATTGTTCCTCTTTGTGTTAGCTTTCCATCCCTTGCACCTCCATCGTTTAGTATTTTTCTCGTAATTTTTGTTCCACCCCTCACAGTCTGCCCATCAGCAGATCTGTGGGATAGTGTCCTGTTGTCGTATTTTTCCCCCACCCTTAGTCATCTCTAAAAATTCTCAAAAACATCATACGTGTTCCTCACATCCCCCTCTTCCACCCATAATTTTCTCAGAGTCTAGATCCATCGTTTTTGTGTCGATCAAAATTCATTTTCAGGCAGAACCTGCTCTGTCCTGACTGTCTGTAATCCGAGTCAGTAAAAAAACCTTGGGAACAATCATTTTCATTTCTAATCCGTCTACTGGATGGATCTGAAATAATTTTATGTTGTATCTCTTTGAGTCCTCTATCCATCAGTACCAATTTTACCTCGATCCGACACAGGATCTGGGCGCAGAAATTCTTTTCGTGGAGGCGCGCATTTCTGATCCGAGAATAGGCCGGCAGATCAGTCCACCGGTTAATCCCGATAAAATATGCCGGGATAGCTTCGGCGATCGCCGCTCCCAGACATCGATCGGCAACCCATCAGCAGCATCCCCGCCAGCCACCGCAGCAAGGAGACGCCCGGGTACCGCCGTCCCAGCAGCCGGACCCACCTACTGTCCTGCAGGCCCCGCAGAACCGAGCCGGACCAGCAGCCCATCTCCGGCCCGGGAGCGTTCCAAATTGCTGCCCGTCAACCCAAGCTTGGTATTGCCGGGTTTTTGTTGTCGCCCTTTACCTCCCTGCGTGGAGTGGGCCATAAAATTACCGCTGTAATTATTTAATTACTGTGTTTCGGGAGTACGAGTCTTGGCCGGAGTCGTCTTCCCCACGCCCGGAGCGTGGAGGTATCGTTTCCGCTCCCCTCTTTGGCGTCAGCTTTACTCGTATATATTTTTATATGCCGCTGCTAGAGTGATAGGAACGTAGCTCTTTATATTATTTCAATCACGGCTGCGAGAGAGTGAGTGTGACCCGTCCCATGACTCAATCCGAGTACACGCGGAAAAGCTAATACCCCCGACTCATTGCCGGTTCCTCAACCGCGCACATCCGCATGCTTCCCTTGCTTAGGGACGTCCTCGAGCTAGAGTCCCAGGTTCGCATCCTGTCCCGCATCACATCAGTTGTTCCTTCAACTCATTCAGTTCAGCGGGGGAGATTCGATAAGGGACCTTAGAAACTGCGCCAGCACCGGGAACCAGTTCAATAGTGAATGCTACTTTTCTTTCCAGGGGTAAACCCGGTAAGTCTTCTGGAAACACATCAGGAAAGTCCTTTACCACATAGATCTCTTCCAGTTTTGATCCTTTAGGTTCCACTACCATGACAAATGCTAGGAAAGCCTCACAACCTCTTCTTATAAGCTTGCTAGCTCGAAGGGCCGAAACCAAAGGTAATTTATTACTACTTCAGAGACCAGAGTAGACAAGCTTAGGATGTTCACTGAAGGTTACTAGACCCTTCCTGCAATCTATGATAGCCTTATGTTTAGATAACCAATCTGCGCCTAGAATGATGCCATACCCTTCCATATCCATGCACACAAGATCGGCAGCCAAATTATGTCCTCCAACTAAGACTTCACTATCTAGATAATGGTATTTAATCTCACATCACGTTTCAATAGGGGTGGAAATAACTAATTCTGATTTTAACAAAACAGGTTCCACAGATAACGAAGCAGTAAAACTTTGAGAGATAAAGTGTTGTGTCCCTGTGGTTTTGATGATGTCAAAACTATGATTCATATGGTTCTGATGATGTTTTTCTCTTGATGATACTGTATACATGCATATCCATAAGCTATGTGAAAATAGGCTCGAAGCCATGTGAAGATAGGACCAATTTTGAACAAAATGAAGAAGAGGAGTCGACTCCATGTTGAACTGGAGTCGACATCGTCAGCCATTCACTCCTAAGTGGACAATGTTGACAAATGTCAGGATATGGGTGACAAATGCAGAATAATAGTGACAAATAGATGTGTAGTGCTGACAAATGGCTTGCTCGGGAGATAACAAAGCTAAATGCTTGAACATGAAGAAGTGGAGTACACGTAAGGCTGTAATGGAGTCGACGCCAGCCAAGGTAAAGCCATCTACCAGTCGAAGCTGCTAAGGGTGAAAAATTGGTCCTAAGGGTGACAAATTGACCTACACAGGTGGCAAATGCTTGATGTGGCTGACAAATGGATGACAAGGTGAAAAGCATGAAAATAGAAGAAGTGGAGTTGACTCATGAGGAAATGAAGTTGACTCAGCCAAGGCTTTTCCGCTAAAGTTTGCAGCTCCTTTAAGGGTGAAAAATGGCTCATACGGCTGAAAAATATCGAACAAGGTTGAAGAATGTCAAGCCAAGGGTGAAAAATGGCTACTACCGGTGACAAATAGCCAGCAGAAGAGTCAAATGTCTACTATGGGTGACAAATGCATAGCAGGGCTAACAAATAACTGACAACGGTGACAAATGGACGAAGGCGACGGCTGAAGGTAGAAAGAAAATGAACAACGGCAATGGCTAATGAGCGATAAGGGTGAAAAATAGCTCTCAAGGGTGAAAAATGATGGATAACGGTGACAAATGGCTTGTAGGGCAGACAAATGTGTGATAAGGGTGAAAAATAGTCTAATAAGGCTGACAAATAGTCAAGAAGGCTGATTTACAGAAAACTTGTGTCTGTCACACGCCCAAGCTCGAAGACCAATTAGTGGGCATGTGATCCAAGGTTACTTGGGACTTCTCTGAAGAAGAATATTCTATTTCCTGCCACGTGGACAAATGGGAAAATGGGAAATGAATTTCCTTTATCCAGAGATATTTTGAAGCTTCTGCTCTATAAATTGGTGCCTTCTTCTTCTGAAGAAGGGTATGTTGCAAGAAAGCTGCAAGAGAGCTGAAAAAGGAGAAGAATCTGCATGAGCTTGAGAAGAGAACTTCAGAGAGAAGAGTGAGTAGCCTATTTCGAAGAAGCTTTCAGAAAGAGATTGTGAGAAGAAGAAAAGAAAGAGAGAGAGAGATCATAAAGATTTGTGTGCAGCCGGAGTACACTGGAGATCTGATTGTTCGTTGGCCTCTGGATCAAATCCAAGCCATCTTGCTCCTTCGGAGCTATATTTGTTTTGTTCTTTCCTTTGTTCTTTTGTTTTGTTTTCCATTCCTCTTGGTAGCAAGCTGTGAGGCTCAGCGGGTGAGAGGATTTGTTCCTCTTGACAGCAAGCTATGAGACTCAGCGGGTGTGGAGGATTTGTTCCTCTTGGAAGCAAGCTGTGAAGCTCAGCGGTGAAGCAAGCTGTGAGGCTCAACAGTTGTAAGGGATTTGTTCCCTCAAAGCTGTGGATCAGCGATTCAAGCTGTGAGTCAGTAGAATCCTCACTCGGGTTGAGTGGGGGGTGGATGTAGGTCTGCTTGGTGTGGACTGAACCAGCAGAATCCTCACTCGAGTCGATACCGGTTCATTGGGCAGGCTTCATGACACTACCAGCTTGTGGTGTATTCTTCTCGATCCTCCTGAGGTGAAGTCCCCCGGCGCTCATACTGGGTGACCTGAGGCTCTGGCAGCTTGAGAAGGCTTTTGTGTATTGATCTTCTTCGGCTTCTCTGCTTCAGTGGGCCGTATCATTTGTCTTCGAGGCTTGATTGCCATTGGATATATTTTGAGTGCCAACAAATGCCCCCCAGCCGCGGGTGTTGCGAGCAAGGCACGAGCGAAGCAGGACTAGCAGATGAGCTCCATCTGGGTAGATTTCTTTTTGGACGACATAAGTTTGGAATGGCCCTTAAACCGGCATGGAGGCTAATCCGGCGCAGCCATAGGGTTGATAATACGGCGCGCCCTTATCCGACGCGCCATTTGACAGAGGGGGGTTAATTCGGAATGCCATTTAGCGCGCCAGATTAACCCAAGGCGAAACCCCCTATATATGCCTTCTTTGGGCCTTTTTTCCTCTCATCCTCCTCATTTTCACCCAAACTTTCTCTCTCCTCTCTTCCTTCTCCCCACGGCGCCGAGAGAGCAAGGTCGAGCGGCCTTCTTGAGCTAGTGAGGGAGAGTCTTCACCGTTCTATTTTTTGGATTTAAAATCCTTCTTCTGGACCCCAGGAGGCTCCTAGTAGGGCTTGCCCTCGGAGCTATTCCCCTAGGTGTTCCGTTTCGGCCTCGGTGCGATACCCACGGCTTGTTTTAGGGACCGTCTCTTGATGGACGTGTCCCGCTTCTTTCTGGCAATCTCCCGGGCTGGGGAGGCTCTGCCGAAATTTTGTCAGAAATCTTGTTTCTCATCAACTGTTTCTGACTTTGTTCATTCTTCTTGTCATATTTTTTTTTGTAGATAAGATGGCATCTGGTTCTTCTTCTTCTGCTTCCCGTGCCGTGGTGACATGGGAGAATGTGAACTCCCTGGACCGAGGTCTTGAGCAGCTTGCTGTGGTCGTGGAATCCTCGGACTCCGAGACCGACACCGTGGATACCAGCCGCCTTCTCATCATCGGGGGCGATTCCTTCAATTATGACCGCGGTGATGCTGTCAGGAGGGATCATCCCAAGGATAAGCACTTAATGTTCTTCCTCCGGCGGTTCAATCTTCAAGGAAAGAGGGACTTGTTCCTTGTCCGAAAAGCTAAACAGGCATTGCTCGTTGAGCGAGACAGTCTGACTGACTTTGTGGTGCGGGCAAGGCCTATTTATCTGCCTGGTGTGCCCCGGAAATGGAGTGCCGTGCTTGGACTGCAGGACCTGGTCCCAGTGGATGGGTTGCTGACCAGGGCATCGGAGTTTGTACCGGCTCACTGGAATGAGTCTGCAGGTCGTGTCAACCGAGAGAAGCCCATATTCAGCTTATTTCTTGCCCCACTGAGATGGGGATATAGAGAAGAATCCTTCTTGTTGGACTGTCTGGCGGTCCGTTTCAAGCACCAAGTTTCTGTGGGATGGTTAGCCGAGCTGAAGGTCACCGATGCCCATGCATTCAGACCCGGAGCAGTGGAGTTCATGGACTATGTCCTTCAACATTATGCTCCCATTTTGACCAAGGCCGGCGTATACCATAGTGTGTATGCCTCCAGGTATCGCTACCCTATCTCCAGGGGTTTATGCTGTGGTATGATCGAGGTATTCTACCTGGAGTATAATACTTTCTACACTTCGGAGGGAGAGACCTCTTTGGACCTTTGGAGTCTTTCACAGCTCAGCGACTTGCCGATTGACGGTGAGCCATATGAAGAAGTATGCTGGCCCGACTGGCTGAAGGATCAGACGGACGGTGAGGGCCGATATCTAGCGGGCTTTGCCTATCAGTACCTGATGAAGGTGAAACGCATGCTTTGCCACTCATCATATGATGCCAGGGAGGCACGCAAGCCTGGGGAGAAAAGGCGTGTGTGAATGGGCGCTTGGCTTCAGTATTTCTTCAGTGGAGAGCACAAATATGAAGACTTTCCCATAGTAGCCCCGATTGCCTTGAAGTGGAAGAAGAGAGTCCGATGACAAGCCGCTTTCCCGCCTGTCTTGAGAGAAGGGTAGCAAGGAGGCCCAAACCCCACTGGTGTTGATGTAGTCACGCACTGTGCTGCATATTTGACTTATTGGATTTGTTCATTCACTCTCCCGCAAGGCGACGAGAGCGTAATCAGGGCAGAAGCCATCTATCCCGCTTGCCTGATGACTTGGGGCACAAAGCTATCACTATGCCTAGTGGCTTTATGCCTTATTTACAAGATGCTGGGGGACTTGCACCGGAACCGTCTCACCAGGAATTTGTGGACGGTTAGTCTGATTCACTTCTTCGATGCATGGGTCTGTACCCTATTTCCAGAAGCTGCTCCCTGAGGGCTACAATTTACACACCTTGTTCCGAGGATGATCGAGTTTGCTAGCGCTGAACCATCATCGACAGCGGAACAACTCTTTGCTATTCGAGGGAAGCTGACTAAGATCCCCATGGATGCACCCGGGGTCCTGCACTTTTGGAGCCTGGCTACGCATTCTAGTCCGCTGGTGAACACGATGCAGAAGTGTAGTCTCTTCGAGGCGGAGGAGTTCATCCATCCAATCTCTGGCACCAAGTGCACACGACCAATCCTGGAGCCAGAATTGGTTGACTGGGCGTTGGCTATTAGACCCATCATCCTTGTCTTTCGTAAGAGCGGCATCCTGTGGCTGGAGCGATATTACCCATTCCGGTTTAGTCGAAACTTTGGCTATGATCAACACATTCCTCCTTCTTCTTCACAGTTTGTGTTGCCGAATAGGCATAGAGCCGGCCAGGTGACAAATGATGATGCTCGAATATGGTGGGATTACTTCCACCGCCGAGAGGAGGTTTCATTTAGGGTCCTGGACCCTGCTCGTTTCCCCTGCGTCACCTCAGAATATATCAAGTGGTGAAACGTGCGGACGGGATTTTACAGGAGCTCCCGTCGAGACTGTTGGGCTGTTGCAGAGCACACATTTTTGGATGCCCAGCCAGAACCGGCCTTGGATATTGATCCTTCTTATTTGAAGAAGTTGCGGTCGTGGACCAATACGGAGGTAATGGCTTATCTAGAAGCCCGGAAGGTTGAGAAACGCCGCTCGCCTCGGGTTGAGCCGAAGTTGTCTGAGATCCGCAGGGATGACTTTGTGAAGAAACTTCGGGGGCTGCGCCAGGTGAGCAGTGAACGGGTGGTTCTTCATGAGATCCCTTTATCGGTGGAGGAACCCATTCCATCCGTAGCCGACAGGCGGCCTGTAGTGCCCCAGAATTTATATAAATAATTTTTGAATTATAAAATAATTTTCTGGAAATTATAAAGGCTTAAATAAATTAATGAAGGGGTTATTAGATTAATAAGTCATTATAAGGCTCAATTAGGCTAATTAGTTAACCTAGCATATCTAATTATTATCCAAAAGGTTTATGGACCAAGCCCATCAAGTTTGGCCCATATTCTAGAAGGTTATGTAGCATATTCACGTATTTTAAGGATAAATACTAATTATATGAGATAATTATGTGGATAAACGAATAAAAGAGTTTTATTAAATTGAAACTCTATACACATTGAATGTAACGGTCTATCAGGCGACCGCCACAGCCATGTAACGCACCAGGCTGGATGTGTTACACTCTGTTAGTTCCGTGAAGGGAAGAACGAGCAAAAAGATTGGAACTTTGAAATCCTATCTACAAGAGATCGACTTAGGATAGCTTATAACATTACTAAGGACTCTTAGGGATTAGGTTATGGCAAAGTAAGGACTCTAGAATCGATCTAATCTTCAAACCCTAACCAAAACCCTATAAGTAGGACCTAGTTCTGAACTGAGCGACCCTTACTTTTGGCTCGTGAAGAATCAAGGTAAGGAGTCATAATTTCGGGTAAGTTCCTTACGACTTTTTGTTTATAATACCTTAGACTAATAGCTCTCTAAATTTCATGCTAGGAGATCAAGCAACCAAGGAGATAGAAGCTTCCAAAGTTATTGATTCAACCTTAGCAACCCAGGAATCTGAACGCAAGTGTAGCAACCCTGACAAATGAATATTTGAAATGAATTAAAACATATATATTACAGAAGTAATACAGATAATAAGAATGGGGCTAACCAGACGAAATAAAACATATTACAAATAACGCCTCTTAGTAAGGCGTTAATTTAAAAAGAAACGCATCTATATACGGCGTAACTAAAGAAAGGACGCCCTCACCTGACGGCGTCAAATTCCAACGCCAAAGACGGTAAGCCAATAAACGCCCCAATCTTGGGCGTGTTTTAGAAACATGAAACGCCCTTCCTCAAGGCGCTTCTTAAGACACGACCTACACAAGGTCGTCAATTAAAGAATCGACGATCTGACCTAAGTCGTTAATTTCATTCGAGTTCCGTTCGACACGGGAGCTTATCCAGGGAAGGATTATGTTAATCCAGTAAGTATTTAATAGGGCAAAGACTCTATATTGGAAGCATTACTTCTACTAGAACACTAACCTTAACAGGACGTCCAAAATCCTATAAATAATCTTGATCGAA
Source organism: Amorphophallus konjac (assembly GCA_022559845.1). NCBI lineage: Eukaryota > Viridiplantae > Streptophyta > Magnoliopsida > Alismatales > Araceae > Amorphophallus > Amorphophallus konjac. Next base: position 268,850,503 of record CM040121.1, on the reverse strand, counting down.
CAAACCCTAAACCTATTTGGATGATCGAACCGCACAGGTACGTGAAGAACATATCTTCTTCTTCTTCTTCTTCTTTTCCTTATGAACGTAATAGCAGTTCATATAAGTTTCTCTTTGCTTCGGTTACATGAAGAACTAATAGTTCTTCATCCTCTTTTCCTCTTACAGGTTGAGGACGCAGCAGTGAAGAACAAGGTAACGTTCTTCTAATCTCCTCTGTTCTGATAGGTGAAGAAATTAATAAATGTTTCTTCTTCTGTTCCTGTAGGAGTACAGAACCGAAGAACAAGGGTTCTTCATCAAAGCCATCAGCCAGTAGCTGCCATCTTAAACAGAGCATCGATCCCCTTCCCGAAACCTTCACGGTTCAATCTTCAGATTATCACAAGGTAGGTTTTCTCAAGTCACTGTAGCCCAAATAAAATAACGCAAGATATATGTATAAGCATGGCATGCATACAGTTTTATTATGTTCTGCAATATTTTGAAAGAAACGCCCCTGTCAAGGGCGCTAATTTACAAGACACGACCATGCCCAGGTCGTCAATTTCATATTTGACGCCCTGTACACAGGCGTTAATTTCATGTAAATGTTAATCACCCACCTTAAGAACTGATTATCTATGAAATCATGACTATAAACAATGCATGATCCTCTGTCTTCAACCTGCTAACGTTACTGTCCTGATATTATCTTCGTTCCTCTGTTATCCTGAAATTATTACTGTCCTTCAAAAACTTTAAGTAACGACCTTGACAAAGTCGTTTTACACATGTTAACGCCCTGCCATAGGGCGTAAATTGAAAAGACACGCCCCTTCCTAGGGCGTTTATCGGTCAAAATCCTGAAATACATATATTCTGTAATATAGAATTAAACAGTAACGCCCCTTGCCAGGGCGTGTTTTAGACAAATCGTGAAAAATTATTGAAATTCTGTCAAATATATAAATAATGAGACGCCTGCTACTGTAGTCATCAACTCTTTAAGAAACGACCCCGTCCAGGGCGCGTTTTAGATAAATTACTGAATTATTGAAAATTCTGCAAAACGGAACATATGTAAACGCCTTTCTCTTAGGCGTTACTTACTTGAGAAACGACTTGACCTAAGTCGTTATTTTCTGTAAACTGATTTTTATCCTGATTCTATAACCGATGGGTTCATATTATACATATACGTATATATCGGCACTATTCTCCACTCCGTGAGTATAGTCTCACTTTTCACGTTGTTTCATCGATCACACTCAACTCTCATTGACATACAAGCTCTCCATTGGACATTCCGTTCCTTTGGACTAGCGAGTTAGTCATAGAGACCTCCGTAAGACTCCTCGTAGCCTTGGATTCCCTCAAGGCCGACTGAGCTGGTTGTACCCTAAAAACCCATTACACCATTGATGCCATGTCAATCTAAAGAAACATGGTATACCGGCCCTTATGATTATACAAAGAGTATATCATAAGAAATTCTTAATGGGATGATGATATCATGCCATATCATGTCATTCTTGTAAACCTCAATTCTATGATAAGAATGAGGGTATCTTACCTTTGATATACTGTTCATGTGGACCTCAATTCTATATATAGAATGTCCATATCGATTTGTCATGGTACCTAAGTTAAGGGAACCTAATTCCACCTAGTTTCATCGATAATCATGATTATACCGTTATTATCGCCAATCTATGTCCTTTGTCATATTTTGGACTCTATTCTATCAAAGTTGTCGTACGTGTCTACAAGCTTGATTATTGAAATTCTATGTTGGCTATAAACAAGAGTGGATGTCAAAACACATGATAAATGCCTGCGCATATAGGGCCCGATCTGGTCCTGGGAGGAGCACCCGAAAGTACTTGTGCCCATGGGAGTTAAAATGATAAGGTATCTGGCATTATACCGAGTACTTGACTTGCTTGATTGGACATTCCACACACATCTTGTACTTGAATCGTACTTGGCTTGACATGAAATGCGTGGCCCGCAAAAGGGTAATTTACTTGCTTGATACATGATAGCCAAAGTTCTTGACATGACTTGTTAAACGTACTTGCTTGAATATCTTGAATAAACTTGTTATCTTGTTGAAAGTTCATGATTAAGTTCATCTTATGTCCTTGATATTACATTCTCTCTATCTTGTCATTTTATGCGAGCATGCATAGCTTTATCGCATTCATGAAAATGTAATTACTTAAACCCCTTGCTAGTACTTGAGATATAATTTCCTACTGAGCGTTCACTCATCCCGTTTGTCCCTTTTTACTTTTCAGGTAAGTCCGACGATGATGGAAGTCAATCGGATGGGAATGGTCATGAGTGAAAGTGCTAGAGCTGCTCAAGTGTCATCTAGTCTTTTCTATAGTTTCTTGAGTCAACTATGTACTTTTCTTTTTATTAAACAGAGTATTGGATTTGTAATAGTCTATTATAAAGGAATAAAGGATTGGGTTATCTTGCTATTTTGCGCATCTCTATCTTTGTATCGAATACACGACCACTCTGATTGACATGATTGATATAGACACGTCGCGCACCTCCGGGTATCTTCCGCGCTCGGGGCGTGACAGTCTTTGTGGTATCAGAGCCTAGGGTATTCAATTCCTAGGAAAAACCCAAGTCCAAGGATAAGTTTGAACCTTTAAACTAGTGAGATTGGGTAGAACCAAGGGTTAAATTTAACATAGTGTACGAGTCTTTAAATACGATCACGTACTGATATAGTTATTGTAATTGTAGGATAATGGCTGCCGAACGTGCTCAATGGCGCAACATGCAGCGTACCCTCCAAGGGATGACTCAAGTGCTACAACAGGTAGCACAAGGTGGTGCTCCACGAGCTGGAAGCTTACACCAAGCATTTAAGAACATGAATCCCCCGAAGTTCACGGGATCGACCGATCCGGACGATGCCAAGCATTGGGTTCGGGAAACCGAACGCATATTCCGTGTCATGCAATGCACGGATCAGGACAAAGTTCTATTAGCTACATTCCAGTTAGAGAAAGATGCTAGGTGCTGGTGGGAGTCTATTGAAGCAACCATCGATCCTACTCAAGTAACATGGGAAGAATTTGTGGAATACTTCAATGCTAAATATTTCTCGGACCGAGTCCAAGAAAAGAAGGCTGCAGAATTCGCTGCATTGAAGCAACGATCTTTATCATTAGCAGATTATGAAGCTCAGTTCTCCAGGTTGTCTAGATATGCTAAGCATCTTATTAGCACGGAGAAGATGAAAGCCCGTAGATTTCTTAATGGGCTTAGGCCCCACTACATTACTCAACTGGCGCCTATGGACATCCAAGTTTATTCCGAAATAGTGCGCCGAGCTCAATTACTTGAAGATGCCACGGAACTATCTGATAGGATCCGTGGGAAAGATAAGAAGGAGCAAGTCACAAGTTCGGGTTCTTTCAAACCCAACTTTAAGAAGAGGCCCAATAATGGAGGTTCATCCTCTCAAGATTCCAAGTTCAAGAAATCCAAGCCCTTCTCTATCACCACTACACCTTCTAATACAGTATGCAAGCATTGTGACAAGGCTGGTCACAAGACCGAAGAATGCTGGAGGAAATTAGGAGCTTGTCTCCGTTGTGGGAGTCGCGAACATCGGATTCCCGATTGTCCATTAATGAATGACCAAGCCGGTGACGGTAAACGCCCGGTGACGAAGAATGCTCATCTTCATGCAATCCAGGAGACCGAACCTGAAGAAGAAGGCAGATTAGTGGAAGGTACATTGAAAATTTGTTCCAAAAGTGCTTATGTCTTATTTGATACGGGTGCATCACATTCCTTTATTTCTAAGAAGTTTGCCGACCCGTTACCGTTAGAACCAGAATGGATAAAAATAGTCCTAACTACTCCTCTGGGAAGTGAAAATGATATTACTCATCACTATCAAAACTGTGAGGTAATGGTTCAAGGTAGGAATTTACCTATAGATCTCATATGCCTCGATCTAAAGGAGTATGATGTTATACTGGGAGCGGACTGGTTATCCAAATACCATGCAACGGTTGATTGCCGCAATAGCCAAATTGCTTTGAAAGATTTTCCAGAATTAGTCTTTTCTCGCCCCAAGAGTCGGAGCAAATCCCCTCTTATTTTGGCTCTTCGAGCAAGCAAGCTCGTCAGGAAAGGATGTGTATCCTTCCTTGCATTTGTCACAGTTAAGGAAACAAATGACACTAAGATAGAAGACATTCAGGTAGTGCAAGAATTTTCAGACGTATTTCCGGAAGATTTGCCGGGATTACCCCCTCAAAGGGAAGTGGCCTTCACCATTGACTTAGTCCCTGGTGCTGGTCCAGTTTCAAAGGCACCCTATAGAATGTCCCCGGCTGAACTCAAAGAGTTGAAGGAGCAGTTGATGGAACTGATTCGAAAAGGGTTTATTAGACCAAGTACTTCCCCGTGGGGAGCACCAGTCTTATTTGTGAGGAAGAAGGACGGATCCATGAGATTGTGCATCGACTATCGACAGTTGAATCATCTCACTATCAAGAACAAGTATCCACTGTCGAGAATCGATGAGTTATTTGATCAGATTTTAGGATCCAAATATTTTTCCAAAATTGATCTCAGGTCAGGATATCATCAATTAAGAATCAAGGATGATGACATTCATAAGACTGCATTCAGAAGCAGGTATGGCCATTACGAATTTGTTGTTATGCCTTTTGGACTAACAAATGCCCCTGCTGCCTTTATGCAGTTAATGAATAGCATATTCAGGCCTTATCTAGATCAATTTGTGGTGGTTTTCATTGATGATATATTGATATATTCTAAGACTAAGGAAGAACATGAAAAACATTTGAGGATTGCATTGCAAGTCTTAAGGACAAATCAATTATATGCAAAACTCAGCAAGTGTGAATTCTGGCTTGAAGAAGTGGCTTTTCTAGGACATGTGATTTCACGAGATGGATTATCTGTTGATCCATCAAAGGTTGAAGCTGTTAGAAACTGGGGAAGACCAACCAATGCTAGCGAGATCAGAAGTTTCTTAGGTCTTGCAGGCTATTATCGGCGATTCATCAAAGATTTCTCTAAGATCGCCGTACCACTTACAAGATTAACACGCAAGGAGATCCGATATGAATGGAGTGAGGAATGTGAAAGAAGTTTCCAAACTCTCAAGGATCATCTCACTACAGCTCCGGTGTTAGCTCTACCAATAGAAGGAGAGAAATTCGAGGTTTACACAGATGCTTCTAGCATTGGCCTCGGATGTGTCCTAATGCAACAAGGAAAGGTCATAGCATACTCTTCACGTCAACTGAAGAAGCATGAGGAGAATTACCCCATCCATGACTTAGAACTGGCCGCGGTGGTATTTGCCCTAAAGATATGGAGACACTACTTATATGGAGTGCAGTTTATTATATACTCCGATCACAAGAGTCTCAAATATCTATTCTCACAAAAGGAGCTAAACATGAGACAAAGACGCTGGCTAGAATATCTCAAGGACTTCGACTTCAATATACAATACCATCCCGGAAAGGGTAATTATGTTGCGGATGCCCTTAGTCGAAAGCCGAGAGCAATGATAGCCAATTATATGATACAAGAATGGAGGTTGCTAGAACAATTCTCCAAGCTCAATATAAGCTTGGACAAGGAAGCCAAATTTATCACATTATCTCATGTAAGCATACAGTAAGATTTATTATCTGAGATACTAGCACTTCAGGATGATGATCCTATATTAGTGGAAATCAAAGGCAGATTAGAAGGACAATCTGATTTTCAACTAACTTCTGATGGAAGATTATTATTCAAAGGTAGAACTTGTATACCCGACTGTCCGGAATTAAAGAAGAAGATCTTAGATGAAGCTCACCGATCAAGGTACACTATTCATCCAGGATCAACCAAAATGTACCAAGATGTAAAGAGAAACTTTTGGTGGCCCAACATGAAAAGAGAAATAGCGGACTATGTATCATGCTATCTCACATGCCAACAAGTCAAGGCGGAACACCAAAAGCCTGCTGGAAAACTACATCCTCTAGATATTCCAAAATGGAAGTGGGAGGATATTGGTATAGATTTCATTAAGGGTCTATCTAAATCCAAAGGAGGACATGATGGAATATGGGTTATCATTGACCGTTTAACTAAATCGGCGCATTTCTTGCCAATAAAGAGTCGATGATCAATTGATGTCTTAGCTGCATTATATATCAAGGAAATAGTCAGGTTACATGGAATTCCTGTCTCAATCGTGTCCGATAGAGATCCCCGTTTCACTTCTCATTTTTGGAAGGGATTACAACATTCGTTGGGGACAAGACTAAATTTTAGTACAGCTTTTCATCCTCAAACGGATGGTCAGACCGAGAGAACTAACCAAGTTGTTGAGGATATGCTAAGAGCTTGCATCATTGACTTTGGTGGAAGCTGGCATGAACACTTGCTTCTAGTTGAATTTGCATATAATAATAGCTACCAAGTTAGTATCCAAATGGCACCTTTCGAAGCTTTATATGGAAGGAGTTGCCGATCACCTTTATGCTGGAACGAAGTTGGAGAGAAACAACTGTTAGGTCCAGACATGGTAAGGGATACAACTGAGAAGATACAAGTGATCAGAGAAAGATTGCAAGTTGCTCAGACCAGACAAAAGGCTTATGCTGATACAAGGAGAAGAGATCTTGAATTCCAGGTTGGAGATCATGTATTTCTTAAAATATCGCCTGGACGTGGCATACGAAGATTTGGTGTTAAGGGCAAGCTTACGCCAAGATTCATCAGACCATTTGAGATACTCGAAAGAGTTGGCGAGGTTGCTTATCGCATCGCATTGCCTCCTCAATTGTCCGAAGTACACAATGTATTTCACATATCCATGTTGAAAAAGTATGTACACGACCCATCACACATTATTGAACATGGAGATCTGGTGATCAAGAAAGATCTCACATATGAACAGAAGCCTATGAAAATCTTAAATCGTGAAATACGAGCTCTAAGGAATAAGGTTATTCCCATACTTAAGGTGCAATGGAATAAGAATTCTGAACACGAAGCGACATGGGAGACCGAGAAATCTATGAAGAAACGATTTCCCGACTTGTTCTAAGAGGTATATACTCTACACTCTCCGCGTGTATACAGAATATGCAATTGAATTTGGGGACCAAATTATTTTTAAGTGGGGGAGGGTGTAGCAACCCTGACAAATGAATATTTGAAATGAATTAAAACATATATATTACAGAAGTAATACAGATAATAAGAATGGGGCTAACCAGACGAAATAAAACATATTACAAATAACGCCTCTTAGTAAGGCGTTAATTTAAAAAGAAACGCCTCTATATACGGCGTAACTAAAGAAAGGACGCCCTCACCTGACGGCGTCAAATTCCAACGCCAAAGACGGTAAGCCAATAAACGCCCCAATCTTGGGCGTGTTTTAGAAACATGGAACGCCCTTCCTCAAGGCGCTTCTTAAGACACGACCTACACAAGGTCGTCAATTAAAGAATCGACGACCTGACCTAAGTCGTTAATTCCATTCGAGTTCCGTTCGACACGGGAGCTTATCCAGGGAAGGATTATGTTAATCCAGTAAGTATTTAATAGGGCAAGGACTCTATATTGGAAGCATTACTTCTACTAGAACACTAACCTTAACAGGACGTCCAAAATCCTATAAATAATCTTGATCGAACAAACCCTAAACCTATTTGGACGATCGAACCGCACAGGTACGTGAAGAACATATCTTCTTCTTCTTCTTCTTCTTTTCCTTATGAACGTAATAGCAGTTCATATAAGTTTCTCTTTGCTTCGGTTACATGAAGAACTAATAGTTCTTCATCCTCTTTTCCTCTTACAGGTTGAGGACGCAGCAGTGAAGAACAAGGTAACGTTCTTCTAATCTCCTCTGTTCTGATAGGTGAAGAAATTAATAAATGTTTCTTCTTCTGTTCCTGTAGGAGTACAGAACCGAAGAACAAGGGTTCTTCATCAAAGCCATCAGCCAGTAGCTGCCATCTTAAACAGAGCATCGATCCCCTTCCCGAAACCTTCACGGTTCAATCTTCAGATTATCACAAGGTAGGTTTTCTCAAGTCACTGTAGCCCAAATAAAATAACGCAAGATATATGTATAAGCATGGCATGCATACAGTTTTATTATGTTCTGCAATATTTTGAAAGAAACGCCCCTGTCAAGGGCGCTAATTTACAAGACACGACCATGCCCAGGTCGTCAATTTCATATTTGACGCCCTGTATACAGGCGTTAATTTCATGTAAATGTTAATCACCCACCTTAAGAACTGATTATCTATGAAATCATGACTATAAACAATGCATGATCCTCTGTCTTCAACCTGCTAACGTTACTGTCCTGATATTATCTTCGTTCCTCTGTTATCCTGAAATTATTACTGTCCTTCAAAAACTTTAAGTAACGACCTTGACAAAGTCGTTTTACACATGTTAACGCCCTGCCATAGGGCGTAAATTGAAAAGACACGCCCCTTCCTAGGGCGTTTATCGGTCAAAATCCTGAAATACATATATTCTGTAATATAGAATTAAACAGTAACGCCCCTTGCCAGGGCGTGTTTTAGACAAATCGTGAAAAATTATTGAAATTCTGTCAAATATATAAATAATGAGACGCCTGCTACTGTAGTCGTCAACTCTTTAAGAAACGACCCCGTCCAGGGCGAGTTTTAGATAAATTACTGAATTATTGAAAATTCTGCAAAACGGAACATATGTAAATGCCTTTCTCTTAGGCGTTTCTTACTTGAGAAACGACTTGACCTAAGTCGTTATTTTCTGTAAACTGATTTTTATCCTGATTCTATAACCGATGGGTTCATATTATACATATACGTATATATCGGCACTATTCTCCACTCCGTGAGTATAGTCCCACTTTTCACGTTGTTTCATCGATCACACTCAACTCTCATTGACATACAAGCTCTCCATTGGACATTTCGTTCCTTTGGACTAGCGAGTTAGTCATAGAGACCTCCGTAAGACTCCTCGTAGCCTTGGATTCCCTCAAGGCCGACTGAGCTGGTTGTACCCTAAAAACCCATTACACCATTGATGCCATGTCAATCTAAAGAAACATGGTATACCGGCCCTTATGATTATACAAAGAGTATATCATAAGAAATTCTTAATGGGATGATGATATCATGCCATATCATGTCATTCTTGTAAACCTCAATTCTATGATAAGAATGAGGGTATCTTACCTTTGATATACTGTTCATGTGGACCTCAATTCTATATATAGAATGTCCATATCGATTTGTCATGGTACCTAAGTTAAGGGAACCTAATTCCACCTAGTTTCATCGATAATCGTGATTATACCGTTATTATCGCCAATCTATGTCCTTTGTCATATTTTGGACTATCAAAGTTGTCGTACGTGTCTACAAGCTTGATTATTGAAATTCTATGTTGGCTATAAACAAGAGTGGATGTCAAAACACATGATAAATGCCTGCGCATATAGGGCCCGATCTGGTCCTGGGAGGAGCACCCGAAAGTACTTGTGCCCATGGGAGTTAAAATGATAAGGTATCTGGCATTATACCGAGTACTTGACTTGCTTGATTGGACATTCCACACACATCTTGTACTTGAATCGTACTTGACTTGACATGAAATGCGTGGCCCGCAAAAGGGTAATTTACTTGCTTGATACATGATAGCCAAAGTTCTTGACATGACTTGTTAAACGTACTTGCTTGAATATCTTGAATAAACTTGTTATCTTGTTGAAAGTTCATGATTAAGTTCATCTTATGTCCTTGATATTACATTCTCTCTATCTTGTCGTTTTATGCGAGCATGCATAGCTTTATCGCATTCATGAAAATGTAATTACTTAAACCCCTTGCTAGTACTTGAGATATAATTTCCTACTGAGCGTTCGCTCATCCCGTTTGTCCCTTTTTACTTTTCAGATAAGTCCGACGACGATGGAAGTCAATCGGATGGGAATGGTCATGAGTGAAAGTGCTAGAGCTGCTCAAGTGTCATCTAGTCTTTTCTATAGTTTCTTGAGTCAACTATGTACTTTTCTTTTTATTAAACAGAGTATTGGATTTGTAATAGTCTATTATAAAGGAATAAAGGATTGGGTTATCTTGCTATTTTGCGCATCTCTGTCTTTGTGTCGAATACACGACCACTCTGATTGACATGATTGATATAGACACGTCGCGCACCTCCGGGTATCTTCCGCGCTCGGGACGTGACAGCAAGTCCCCTAAAGATCCAGAGATTAGGACGTCTAAACGAGGTAATTAGAGTTCAATCCGTTAGAACTTTTTGTTCCCAATAGTTTCATCTTCTTACCCTCAAAATTTCACATCCTTAGGTCAAGAGGCTGAGGAAATAGAGCAGATTGAAGTTGCTGATTTATCACAAGAAGTACAAGGGACTAAGGGTAGCACCTAGCATCAAATTTAAAGTTTAAAGGTTTTAGAAGAGATAGGTTATCTCATGATTGGCAAAAATAACTTGTTGGGGATAAAAGCCCTCTGATTGTGCTTGATTTCATGCATTATAGACTGAAAATTTCATGGTTTAATAGTTCTATACATTCATGCATCTCTTAGCCCTAAATGGAAATTAAAAGATATTATCTTGTCTATTCACTAAAACCCATGCATGTAGTTGGCCTATGCATCGTTATCATGACTAGGACAGTGGTAGTATGTTGATTTCCAGGCATGTTATGTTTTCATAAACCCTTACTTTCGTTTACTGCCAGCAGATTCTCTGACGCACCAACGTAAGACCGTCACATGCATGTAATGGCCTTACGATAGACCGTCACACCCTATTGTGTTTTTATTGTTCTATTGTCTCTAACACACCCTAGCAGGAGCGTTACACCACTGTAACGGCCCCTCGATAAACCGTCACAAGTACTGTAACGCGCCTATCCTAGACCGTCAGACACCAGTGTTCTGCCAACCCAAGACAGAATAATAACCAGTTAAGTTTACTTATAAATAAGCTTAGATAGCTAAGTTGGACATGTTATCATGACTTCAAGTTTAGTTACAGATTCATAATTATAAATTACATGATCAATGTGTCTTAGGTTATTTTGAGTTATGTTAATTTCATGTGCCAAAATTCTATAGTTTTGTATTTAAATCATGATTTTTCAATGTTGTATTGACAGAGTTTTATCATGGTTTCACATCATTACACATTCTCTTTATCAATAGAGTCATTTCTTTAAGTACATGGCACATATTCCGGTATGTTGTCCATTAGTTCACACTTTGCACTATAGGAACACTATTCTTGGACATGAGGACCTCTCTATTGGATATTCCTTCCAATGGACTAGGAAATCTTATCTAAAGGCCTCCGTAATTCTCCGCGAGCCTGAGATTCCCACTAGGACGCCGAGTTGGTTGTACCATTAAAGCCCATTGATTAGATTACACTATCGATATTTTTGGTTATCAGTAATGTAACGGCTCTATGTTGGACCGTCAGGCACAAGTAACGGCCCAATATACGACCGTCACATTCAACTGAGTCTGATTTCTTGGTTCTGGATTCAGACTAATGTAACGGCCCAATACTGGAGCGTCACATCATGTAACGGCCCAGTACATGACCGTCACACTGCTTGAGTATTTTAACCCAAGGTGGACCAAGGGTTGATATTCCAAGGTTTCTAGATGGACTATTAATGATCTAGAACTTATCATATTGATCAAGAAACCTAAAATAATGAATGGAAAATAAAGAATGTACCGTTATGCTACCGATTTATTTCCATAAGCATAACCTTTCTTAAGTCATTCTTGATTTCTCATGATTCTTATTAAAGCATTCATTCATTGAATTATTGTTATCATGAGCTTATTGAACTTATTACATTCTTGGCCATACTTTATTGTTACATGCGTGGAAAAAGCTTGATTTATACTTGAAGATACGATCGAGTACTGATTGTGTTCAAGGGCTCTATGCTAGTCCCCTCGGCCGATTGTCGGAAACATACTATTATAAACCATGGGGTATGATGCTATTGGCGTCGCATTACGCTGGGAGTACTTTCTCTATAAATAAGTGAAAATCCACAATACAAATACGGCATGACATGACATTCTTGTACATGACTTTCTTGCTTGATATTCCACAGAAATTCATGAAGTACTTGCTCATTAGCAAAAGATACTAGAGTGATGATTATGTGGCTTGCTAGTACATTCTCGATACATTCTTGTTCTTGAAAGGCCAATATCATATTCTTGTTATACATTCTTGCTAGTTCATACTTGCTATCATTCTAACTTACTTAATCATCTTGTTACTTTGGTTTAATCGCGTGATTGATCGCATTCGCATGATTTTTACTTTATTCTTTAGAACTAAATTGTTAATTACTTTAATAGTACCTTCATGTTGATACGAAGATACCTACTGGGCAAGTGTGCACATTACCTATTTCCAATCTTTTCAGGAAATGGAAGTGATTTAAATTCGGATTCGGGTTATACAAGTAGCGGGTCCGAGAGTGAATGAAAGTATTATCAAGATGAGAGTGAAGACTTAGGAAGTCTAAAATTGTTTAGATTGAGTCTATGTAATTTTCCTATTTCTTGAGTCTAGTACATAATGGAAATTGAATTAGTGGTTGTACTTGAGTTAGTAATGAAATAAAGTTGAAGTTTGAATATATATTATGCAATTGCATTTGTGTGTGATTGCATTGCGCTCTGGTCGTTCTTGCTTGCAAGAGGCTTACCATGTCGGCTGTTCATGCTCCCCGAGTTAGTCTTCCGTTGTAATAAAGGCTCGGGGCGTGACACGGCCTGTGCGCAACAGCTTGCACCCTTATCGAACTTTTATTAGAGGGGAAGATAGAAGGGACGCACTGTACAGCAACACTCCCTGGCTGTTTGCACTGCTCCGCTCCCATCAGCTTTCAGTGGGTGGCCCGAGCGAGGCTATTCTGGACCATACTCTTTTCATTTCCTTCAAATACGCTGACGGGTGGGGGTTGGACAACCTGGGCTTGTATTATCACTTATCTTCTCGTGGCCATGCAGACTTGGCGTCGCTGGCTGAGCAAAGCGAGAAGATAGGAGATGTGTGTTGGCTTGTTCGCGATGTGACTTCAAGAGACAAAATGCCCTCGCTGTTCTATTGGCCCCTTTCTCCCTTCTATACGGGACCGACATGTATCTTTCATTCCTTCATTCTAGCCTTTCGGCATGTTTCCTTTCTTCATTGTAGCATGTGTCATTCTCACCTTTGTACTTGTGCAGTTCGACTCACTTCGGAGGAAACCCGGTACTTCAGGGAGTTTCTGATAAAAGCTCAGAAGCCGACAAACTTCGAAACTCCTGAAGCTGCCCCAACCACGACGCCACTCCCCCCTGGTGATTCGGGGAAGCGAAGAAGGTCCCAGGTGAGGGAGGCTATCGGTAAGGCCAAGGTGGCAGTCACGCGGATGACGTGGGCTCGCCGAAGGTAGGCTGCGGTGCAGGAACCAGTAATCATTCCTACATCGACAGTGTCATTTGAAGAATTTGAGGCTTCTCATGTGCAGAGGCCTATAACTGAAGGTATATCCCGCATTATTTGTATCTTATCCTTTGTTCTGGCCGTATTGGCTGATTTTTTATTTTGCAGTTGTCGCTACTCCCGTAGCTACAGCTGAGCAAGAAGCTGTGATCGCTGCCGCAGTCGAAGAGGTAGAAGGGGATGTGCCCATGGCTCCCGTGGAGGGGGACCTACCTTCTCCAACACCCAGCCATGAGATGGAAGGTGATTTGCAGTTTATTCATAGGACCTCATGATTCGTTGTGTCTTCAGTCTGCTTGGCTGTTCCTCACTTGAGTTTCAGTTGAGATACAACTGCCCTCGCTTCCTGCTGCCGGGATTACCGAAGAGGCTTTTGTTGGGGAGAAAGCTATTCCGGGGAGCGAGCCCACCCCGAAAATTCATTTGACTGGTACTCCCACCGCAGAATCGACCGAGCAAGCCTTAGTCGAGGAAGGTGCTCCCCTTATGGGTCTTGAAGCTGGAAAAGTGCCCCTTCTGGTGGAGGAACGTCGGGAGCTGGCAGAGAGCTCATCTTCTTCAGAGCTGGTCGACTATGGTGGTAATTCCAGTGACGGGGAGTTCCTACCTATGGAGATAGAACTGAAGATGCCGGGGTGTATTCAGCTTATGAAAGTGATTATACAACCTTCAGTCCACCCCGGCTAGCATGGAGCGGCCTTGGGCCATCTGGTCCACTCGTAGGTGAGGGGGCTGGGCCTATGGGGGCCATGCTTTCTACTGCTACAGGCTTGAGCCTAGTGCCGGTTGAGGTAGGGGATCTTCTGCCGCTTTCACTTCACAGCTCTCCTCACTATCTTTGCATCAGATGTCTAACGCATGTTGTATCCATGGTGCAGGTCGATGTGGTATTGCCAACTATAACTGTGCAAATACCTCTCCCGACTCTGGGTGTAACGACCCGAGAGTCCGATTACCGGGAAGGCCCGATAACCCGAGACTCGCACCGCCACCCACGAGCCGGAAGACTCGGAAGGGTTAAAAGGATGGTGTGGAGACTACACAAGTATCACAAATAATTACAGAAATTAAACAGTTATAATATTAAGCAGGAAATAAAATTAACATTTTACATGGTCCAATATATAAAATAACAATAACAACAGTCCACGACTAGTACAGTGACAAGAAAGGAAAGTACAGCTACACGAGAAACCACTACACTAGCGGTAGAAAAGTACCTCGAAAGGGGAAGCCCTGTACTCTACAAGACAAGACCCTACGGCACGTAAACCGACACACGTGCCACGGTAAGAAGACCAAAGCTCAAAGGTCGAACCGATAAAACCCGAAGGTCGGAAACACTCGACTGACAGTCTGTCACTCCGTACTCGACAGGAGTACCACCCACTAGAAGCACAGCCGGTAGCATCCCCTGACGTCTTACACTGCACCGCAGGCGAACAACCTGACGTGGTAGGTCCTACCCGAGGCGCAGACACCCTACAAGTAACCACAACAAGTGACTAGCTGGGGTCACGCCCGTCGACGTGCGTCCACTGTTCCCAACCACGTGTGCACACACAGACCACGCGTCCTAGGTCTGGTCCTCTGACCGATTTTCCCTGACACTGGACTCTGATTTGACGAGGGGCCCGACGGTAACCAGTCTAAAACCGTCCTTAGGGTAAGCCCGTACACCACTCCCTGGTGCGATCAGCACACGCGTACTGATAGGCTACGACTAGTGGAGGGTCACTGAAGGAGTAGACTCTCAAGACAACGGAAAACAATGTCCGAACCTGACGAAGTACGGGGGCCGTCCCACGTACCATCACCATCGCACGGTGACCACGGTCGGAGAAGAAACGGACGCACCGCCCACAGCCAAACGCATGACCAAGGCAAACAGAACCTCCGAACACCCAAAGACACGGTCCCGGAACTCCGCGGGGTGTCCAGGACACACCTGGCCCAAAAGGAACACCCGACAACAGGACAGATCGCGCTAGGGATTCCTAGCGCGACAAGAAGAACGCGCTAGGACCCCCTAGCGCGACAGGGAAGATCGCGCTAGGGCTTCCTAGCGCGACAAGGCAGGTCGCGCTAAGGACCCCTAGCGCGACAAGGCAGATCGCGCTAGGGACCCCTAGCGCGACCAGAACCGCCTCCTGTTCATCTTCTCCGATGAACGCGCCCTGTCGGGGCAGCGCGACCATCAAGAACGCGCTACTAAAGTATAGCGCGTTCTCAGTCCGCGTCTGAAAACGGCGGAAACGTCCAAAAACTCCAACCACGCCCCCATACCTCCACCGGAGAGGGGGAAAATAAGGGGAATGACCCCTAAGGACCCCTAGCATGATTCTAGGCCATCAAAATGTGAATCCATGCATCAAATCCATAGATCGGGCGGCTCTCCCCAAATCATGGAAAAACCCCATACGTGCTCGATCTAGCCCCTCTCGGCCTCCCCGCGGCCTACAAACCACGGAAATGAACGGCATGAGGCTAAGGAACGTCACCCTACCTCAATGGAGTGAATGCTCCGCCGGATCGCCCACAAACCACGAAGAACGCTTTAAGCTTCACGAACTCCCCACACTTCCCATGCTTGCCGCACGCCCACGAGCTCGCCTCGCCGCCACCCACGCGTCCGCGCCGTCGCCCTACTGCCGTCAACAGCCGGGGAGGGGCTCACCGCGTCCAAATGGGAGAGAGGGAGAGAGAGGAGGGCGGCCACGGTTGGGGAAGGAAGGAGGAAGAAGAAGAAGAAAGAGAAAGGAGAAAAGAAAAAAAGAAAAGAAATGGGATTATATAGAAAATCCGAATTTTCAGAAAAATACCAAAAAATAGAAAAATACATTTCCAGAATCCTCGGAACGCACCGATCGCAACGGTACCACTCGTGCCTTGGGGAACCGCCCGGTTCGCCTGCAGCGAGCTTCCGAAGGAAAAGCCAAAACACACACCGGAAATCGGAAAACACACGCGGAAATGCCGCGGAACGCCTCCGGGCCTCCGAAACAACTCCGGATCGCGCCGATCCGAACACGAAAGATGTCCGAAATAAAATTTCGGATACAACAGAGCCAGACGCTCCGAAAACCAGATCCGGGACCCACGAAGAAAGGATCCGAAAGGTCCGGGATATTACAGCCCTCCCCCCTTAAGGAATTTCATCCTCGAAATTGAGAACAACCCAAGGGGAAAGAAGAGGAAGACTCACTCAAACAGGTACGGGAACTGCTGACGCATCTCGTCCTCACGTTCCCACGAAGCCTCACCACCAGAGTGTCATTGCCACACGACCTTTACCAAGGGAATAACCTTGTTCCGCAGGCGCTGCTCTCGCCTATCCTCCACGCGGATCGGAAACTCTGGGAGAGAAAGATCTGGAGTCACCTCAGGCCAAACGGAAAACTCGAGCACATGAGAGTCATCGGGCATATACTTCCGCAACATCGAGACATGGAACACGTCATGCACCGACGCCAACTCAGGAGGTAACTGCAACCGGTAAGCAACCTCACCGATGCGCTCCACAATCGCGAAAGGACCAATATAGCGGGGACTCAGCTTCCCACGCCGTCCAAAACGCATCACCCCCTTCATCGGAGAAACTCTCAAGAACACATGATCACCCACGGCGAACTCGAGGGGCTGCCTCCTACGGTCAGCATAGCTCTTCTGCCGACTCTGGGCCGGCAGCATGTTCTGACAAACTAGGTGCACAACGTCCACACATTGCTGCACCAATTCCGGTCCCGTCAAAACACGCTCACCCACCTCAAACCAATCAAGTGGTGTCCGACAAGGACGCCCATACAGAGCCTCATATGGAGCCATGCCGATGCTCGAATGATAGCTGTTGTTATAGGCAAACTCCACCAACGGTAGGTGATGAATCCAACTCCCCTGCCACTCCAGGCAGCAAGATCTCAGCATGTCCTCCAAAGTCTGAATGGTCCTCTCGGACTGACCATCTGACTGTGGATGATACGCTGAGCTAAATGCCAACTCCGTGCCAAGAGCTCGCTGGAAACTCCTCCATAATCTAGAAGTGAAGCGCGGATCCCGATCCGACACGATCGAAATGGGAACCCCATGCAACGGCACGATCCGCTCCACATAAAGACGAGCCAACTTAGACACGCTCCAGCTGACCTTGACCGGTAACAACCGCGTCACCTTCGTCAGTCGATCCACCAGCAACCAAATACTGTCCTGCCCACTCGGGGTCCTCGGCAATCCCACCACGAAATCCGTGGTCACATGGTCCCACTTCCAAGCAGGAACATCCAAGGGCTGGAGAGTACCTCCTGGTCACTGATGCTCCGCCTTCACCTGCTGACAGATCAGGCACCTGGTCACAAACTCTGCGACATCTCTCTTCATGCCAGGCCACCAGAACTGCCTCCGCAAGTTCCGATACATCTTCGTCGCACCTGGGTGTACAGTGTACCTGCTCCCATGAGCCTCGCGTAACACCGCACGACGAACTTGCTCCTCTGCTGGGACGTACAGCCTGCCACGAAACCTCGCAGCACCGTCCTCGCCGAGCTCTACGTCAGCCATAGCCAGAATCTGGGGCAACTCAGGGTCCGCATGCTGAGCCTCTGTCACCTGATGACGGATAGCAGGAGTGACAGTCAGACTCGCAAGTTTCGGACATAACAGAGCCGGACGCTCCGAAAACCAGATCCGGGACCCACGAAGAAAGGATCCGAAAGGTCCGGGATATTACACTGGGTGCGGGTTAGTCGACATTCCCACCAGTCTTGCGGCCCATCGCTTTGTGATATCCCAAGGATTATGCTGCGACAGCAGGCTTGGAGACTTCAGGGGCACGCCACGCCCCGATGCGGAATATCGGGACCGATAGTAGAAAACGCTAGTAAAGATAACATGCTAAGCTAAGAATTAACATAATGTCATAAAAAGACATAACTCCAATTCTATTACAAATACCATCAAACTGACTTAAACATAATCAAGCATAATCTCTACTCGACTCCTTTACAATAACTAACACAAGTTCTAAAGCATAGCTAGATGTAAAACAACTATAACAATCTCAACATAACGACTAGCTGATACACTCCAAGTCATCACTCTTGCCCATTCCCCTCCATCTGTGAATCTTCACCTGAGCTGCCTGGAAAGGGGGGAAAACAACTATATGAGCGAACGCTCAGTAGGTAACAACAGGCAAGTGTAAGTGATTAACCAATTAATTACATGTATGAAATGGAAGGAAAAGAACTAACGATCGGATGAAATAACATAAAAAAAGAAAGTGCTAAAGAATGGAATGGAATAACAATATGGCAGAATGATATAACTACAAGAATTGCAAGTTAAGAACAATATATATAACAGGAAATTGTAGGAAATTGGCCAACAAGCAAGAATATAACCAAGTAAAACATGATTCAAGTAAGAGATCATTGTCATAGACATCACGCTAGTCATGCACTCGGTGCAATACCTCACCATGTCATTACAAACTCCCATGGGCACAAGTACTTTTCGGGCGCTCTCCCCAGGACCAGACCGGGCCCCTATGGTGCGTTGGTATTGATTTATTGGATCCAAGATCCCAAGTTCCGTTTAGACTTTAATCAAGTTAAATGGCCAATTATAATCAAGTACAAACTTACCTCGGAACATCCCAAGGCTAAGTTGAAGAGATACTGTCCAGAATTTCTATCCAGGAGTTCAAATTATTAAGAACCAACATGTTCTTGGATTCAAAACCATAAAACGCGGAGAAAACTAGTCTCTGGATGATATGCGGTTCCTATTGGACAGCTCAAGACTTGTGCGGTCGACACTGGGCCGCACTAACAGTAACTGGGCTGAGGTTTAGACCTCGGGGGTCAAGGTTGAACGGCTGATAAAGGGCCGCTCTTCTATATGAACGGTAGGGATTAGGCCGTATAAGGCCAGAAGTTTACAAAATCGAGGTCAGGATATGCGGTCCTGACAGAGCTGCTCATTAGTTGAACGGTCCATTATGGGCTACCTGTCAGATGTACGGGCCATTACTGGCCGCACAACACAGGGCCTAACCATGAGTTAGAACTTAGCCCAAGTGGGCTCCCGGACTACCATAGGCAGGGTGGAACTGAACCAGAGTCTAGCCCACTGTCTGCTGGTCGGCCTAGGGTCTACTGGACTGATCAAATCAGGGATTGGCCGAAGATGGATCAAGGATAATCGGCCAAACTAATTGGCATAAGCCAGGGATATATGCGGTCCACAAATGGCCGCGCAAGTCCCTATTAGTCCAATTCGGACTAACTCAAATCACAGCGGTTCGATGGAGTCTAAATCAATTCTAGGGAATAATAAAGGTTCAAGATTTACGGTTATAACAAGTGTAAACCTAATAGCAACTTCAATTATCAAGGATTCACAATTAAAATTGACATTCATTGGAAAGATGAATCAAGATCAAGCTCAAATTAAATAAATCAGCAAGAATGATTTACTGTCATGAATTACAGTTTATTAGGTGCGTTGCTAACATGTAAATAACCACTAATCTACTAACATAACATGTTGTAATGATAATTAATCTGTTCTGTCACAGATGTGCGGTCGGTTCGAGACCTTACATCCCCATGAACGGTCATAGACTGGCCACACACGTCCCCTCAGATCCGAAGACCTGCTAGATATGGACGGTCGGTAGTGTGCCGCTGGGAAGGATGTGTGGTCTAGAACTGGCCGCAAGACAAACATGCGGTTTGAGTTCGGCCGCACGTTCTAGGTAAACGATCAGCGACAGAAACATATATACGGTCCACAACAGGCCGCCTGTCTGGAATGTGCGATCTATCGTGTGGCCGCACAAGTCCAGACAACTCGCTGGCCCTTTCACCTTGCCCGATCCCGGTGAGGTTTCTAGGGTTAGAATAAAACATGAAATTCGCACGATATAAAACATGGAATTTGGGGCTTTTACTACCAAAAGAAAGAGCACAAAAAACTATACAAGATGTATGAATCAATTTTATGTTTACAGTCTGAAATCACTACTTAATCGAAAGGGAACAATTATAACCCTAGATGTGACATGCTTCTACTAAAACCTAAAATTCTCGCAGAACACTTGATGAAATTTAGGGCAATCTACATCAATGAAAAGCTAACACGATGATGCTTCTAACCATATATTATTTGTAGGGTTTGGCTTTCTATCACCTACCTGAATCGGATGAAGAAGGAAGGAGAAAGAAAACCAAAGACGCCGGTACACGCAGCCACTAATCGCTGGAGATCTCCCTCGATCTAACTCCTCTGCAGCCGCCGCTGGTTCTAAACGATTCTAGGGTTAGAGAGCTTCATTTTAATAGGTCACACGCCTTCTGGAGGGTTCTATGCGCGGAGTATTAGTCCACGCTGTAGATTTGTTTTAATTAGATTCCTATCCCGCCCCCTTTAAATACATACTTGCATAAACATGTGAATCAAAGACAAGGGGGATGACAGGATGAGAAATACTAACCGTGATCGCCACCAAGGGTTAACAACGCCAAAGGATGAAGAAGTGTAAAGAACGGTGCCGTGTACCTTGGAAAGAAAACTTGATCGTGCTTGACAAACGAGGTGCGGGGAACTTTGTGGATTCAAACCACCTCTCCCTCCAGTCGGCTAGAGGAAGAGGGCCTCACGTTGTATTCATGCTCTCCTGTAAAATAAAGCTAAAATAAGGACAAAAAACTCATTAGAACATGAAGTGTAGCATCAATCCCGCAGTGATAAAATAGAGGTAGAAATTGAGGGCAAACTCACCGGGGGAGATTTTTAACCCCTGTGGAAGGGTGAAAATAATAGGTGGGTGTGTTGTGTATGCATGAGATTTGAAATCACGAGATTTGATTGAGAGAATAGAGAGAAACGTTGATGCAAAAGTGCATGTGTAGCAGAAAAGTGCAGAAAATTATGATGATTTATGATTTTGATAGGAAGAGAACTAAGAATATAGACCATGAAATCAAGCCCAGAAGGATGGAATTGAAAGCTAATATTTCCCTCTTCAAGTCAAGGTCAAAGTTGTGAGTTGGAGTTGTAGCATGGCTTTGCCTCGAATCAAGAAAGAGCCCCCCCGTCGCGATTGTGAACTGGGCAGTTTTTATAGAGTTTTGCAAGAAATCCTTATTTTCATCTCACGATTCTTGGAGATAGAGTTCAAGATAAATCGAGTTCTTTGGATCAAACTCGAGATAATACTAAGGACAAGAGATAGGAACAAACGGGGATCAATTCGAAGGAGGATTCTAGAAGATATGGCTCTTGGAAGGTAGCCCCGTCGCACTAGAAAATAGAGTTTTAGTTGTACCAGGATGCTTAAATCCTGATCTTGCGACCCAGATCCAGAGAGATATAGCTAATAAAAATTTGATTTCTATGAAACAAATTTAAGATAATACAAAGGGCTAGAAGTAGGAAAAAATGGGGATCAATTTGGATAAGAATTGAAGAAGCTATGGGCTCTGCAAGATAGGCCCGCCGCACAGTTTTCGGGGTAGAGTCCAGCATAAATTGGACTCTGCTGTGTGTAACGGTCTATCGTAGGACCGTCAGAGTTATGTAACGGCCTAGGGTATGTCCGTCACGCTCTAGGGGTCGAACGGGATGATTTCGGGAAAGTTTGGGTGTGACACACCTATACTAGACCGTATCATGTTCTCTGACGATTTTACGATAGACCGCTACATGTGCTGTGACGCACCTACACTAGACCTTCACACCGATGAAGGAAAATTCTGGGCAGACTGCACGCGACTTTAGAAATTGAAGCGTATCTCTCAAACGGGACAGAACTAGTAAACGTGATAGAAGAAGAAATTATAGATAACTGAGAGAGGAACAACTTTCATGAAGAAAGGAAGATGAGAAAATGATCAGAAGAGGGAGAAAATGGTGCTAGAAGAGAGAGAAAGAATTCTGAACAGCACAGCACGCTGGAAAAATATGAATAGCTCACAAACGGGGCAGAACTGGCCAACGGCGTAGAAGAAGAAATTGTAGATCGTTGAAAGAGGAACAACTTTGGTGAAGACAACTTTTTGAATAGAGAGACATAAGGAGATGAAAAAGGATCACTTTTAGGAATGCGTAGCGGGAGAGAGCCGATTACTTAAGGGAAGCCGGCCTAAATGGGCCGAAAGTTGACTTAGAAGCCATAAGTTGATAAAATAAGCTCCAGGACTCTAGGAAATCATGATCTCTCGGGCTCAAAGGGAATGGAACAATGAAAATTAGCTCGAAATCCATCGAAGGAAGGCTCCAAAATAATGGATAATTCGGGACATCAAAAATGATGAATAAAAGAAATGACGCAACTTGTGGGCTAAAAACGGGTGTCAACAGATGTCCCTCCTTGATGTCCGCTTTGCAAGGGAACGAGCGAAAGCAACGCGGAGGCAAAATGGAAAGGAGATAGAGCGAAAGCGATAGCGACGTGAAATAGAGATGAAGCGGAGAGAACTGAAAAGCGGGCATCAAGGCAAAAAGACACCTGTCACAACTAACAAGCGACAGGAATTTTCCCAAAAATGTCGAACTAACCACCTGAAATGGATGACAAGGATGAGATATGTCTGGAGAACTAACTAAGGGAGGAAAGGAAACATGACCAACCTCATCGGGGACACAATCCACGGACAATGAGTGGGTCGGAAGGAACACAGCATAAGAGCTGGAAAAGGAGAGATAAGACTGAGATAAAATCCAGACAGGAATTACGCTGGCCAACCAGACCAAATGGGAAGATTAGAGAAATCATTCAAATTCAGAGTGGAATGAAGAATCTCTTATCCAAGAGAGCTTAAGTGCAATCAACCATTGCTGAGGAGAAATCCTTGAATGGATCACGAGACGTGAATGCTTAAAAAAATGACATGATGCATGCTGCGCTAAAATAAAGAAATCATTAAAACAAATGCAAAGAAAGATAAAATAGAAAGTATTCAAGGATACTGTTGCTAGACTAAGCAAGACGGGGTCAAGAGTCTTCTTGCAACCATAGCGTGCGAGACAGAGTCCGTCGTCCCCTACCCGACTCAACCGAGTGGCCTATCCAACGATTAACTGTATGCTCCTAGATCATCATCATTTTTGTTAAAGGGGAACATCTGATCCCAGAACACACGGGCAACCAGTTGGTCCTTGAGAGGCTATAATAAGGTAGATACCATATAGCAATGTAACAATGAGCAGGGATAGAGAGCTATACCCGACTTACCTACCAAGAGAAGCAGCATCTTTTTAGATTTTCTAGATTTTTTCTGATTTTTATGGATTTTTAAATAAGACAACAACAATATGAATGAACATGATAAACAAGCATGAACGAAAGACAGCATAACACAACGATTAACTGAACGGCCGACAGCACAACAAAACATAATGATCAAACGAATGGAAAACAACACAACAAGACGAACAAGCACATATGCAATGGCATGAACAAACCACACGTATGCAAGATGAACGTGGGGGACAAGACAACAATGCAGTGAGACAACACACGGTTGGGATAAGAACATGAGGGATGACCACACGGTTAGGACAATACACGAGATATAAAAGGACGACTAACAACATATGCAAGACAACTAACAACACATGATGAAGAACAAAATATGTGTGAGACAACACGGCGGGACATAGACACGACGAGACAAGGACACGGCGGGACAAATGATATAAACAAATACGCCCTTCAATCAAAACCCAAGATCAGAATGAAGTAGAACCGCCAGGTTCATAATCGTGAGGTAACGCACTCTCACATAGATATGATCATTGCAAACAAAAGATGAGAAGGACACAAGCTTCAGAATAAATCGAGAGATATGATTGAAGAAGGAAGAACATATCAAAGATGTGAACAGGAGACATATAGAACAAAATATGGAGCAAGGAAAGTTTGAGTACCTGCAACATGCACACTTAGCAAACAAATTACGTATCTGTTCTCAAAATAAAATGTAAAAGCTAAATATTTTTAGATTTTTTAATTTTCTTGATTTTTTAGATTTTGAAAATGATTGAAATTTTGAACAATATTTCATTTTTTTTATTTTTGATAATATCTCATTTTTTTGGATTTTTGACAATATCTCATTTTTTAGATTTTTGAAATAGCAATCCGCAGCACCCAAAGACATGCTCGAACTACTGGCCAGGGATCGCCGTCTCTCCCCTCTCATTAAAGACTTCCCTTGAGCAGGGCGTGCATGTGAGGGTGGCTTACCACAACCAACTGCCTCTAAAGAACGGTGCCCCTACTAAAGCCATACCCGGGATACAACCCAGCCTAAGAGGGAGAAGCAGAAGAAGAATTGAAGACAAGCTTCGTGCATGATGGGAGATATCAGGACTTGAATTCCTTCCAGGGCACTATCCCTCAAAGAGTAGGTCTGTTGCGCCGGGGCTTTGTGTCTTTGATTTTTAGACCCTTATTTATTAGGCACGCATAGGACCGGGCTCATGGTGTCCCGCGGGGAACTGTACTGCCGCTCTTGCCATGCCTTTGATTCATAATTTTACATTGATTCATCATTGATTTTGAGAGCCCTTATTGGCTAGATATAGCATGAAAGCTTACTTTTGAGGGTCAAGACTACCCCTATTTGAGACCTCTCTCGTATTAGGGAGCGCCTAGGTTAGTCATCTTATCCATCAATCTCTTGCCCCTGCACTTGGCCAAGCAGAGAAGAGAAAAAGACCTTTGTGCATACCCAAAGTATGGCCAAAGTAGCAACGGTGTTGCTCAAAGGAATCGGCTATGGCTTGTCGTGAAGTGTGTGAAAAACCCATGCTCAAAGGTCACCCTCAACGATCGGGGAAAGAACTTGACTCCCAGCGCGGAGCTATCACCAGCCTAAGGATGCTGTAGAAGCGAACTCATTTTAAATGACCTAAATGAACTAAGCAACTTTCTAAAAGCCACTTAACCATGTTGAGGAATAGCATTATAACCATGTGCAGAAACAATAATGGAAATGAAAGCATGTTTCTTTGCTCAAAATAAAGATACCTTTGCAAATCCACAGTGTGGAAGTAGCATCCTAAAGCAATCTTGATCATCGAGCTTCGAGCAGCACGAGCTTTGTATTCCTTACTTGATAGGATGAAAGGGAGAGGATAGCAAAGGGATTGAAAGATTCCTTGACATGGAGGAGCGACAGACACCAAACTAGACGAAATAAGGATAAAAAGGAAGAGGGACGAGGGCTAGAACTCCCTCGTTAAGGTGCAGAGGCCCTGATAACAAGGAACCAAATACAGAAGAAATCAGATTAGCTGAGATCAAGGCGGACTAAAGCCTCGAAAGCAGCAAGAAAAAGGGTAATGACCCTGAAAGGGTGAAGAGGAGTGAATAGAAAGACAACAAGTGGATTGCTGTGAAGATGAGAAAGAAGGAGAAGAATAGTCTGACGCGGTCGGAGAAAAGGAATTAGAATCACCGGACAAGTTTGGGGAAGGAGAATTAGAATCACCCGACAGGGTCAGGGAATAAGAGACATAGACACCCGACAGGGTTGGGGAATAAGAGTGAAAATCACCCGACAGGGTCGGGGAAGGAGAATTAGAGACGGAACCTGGAGATACTGGAGGAGAAGAACTGGGAGATGTCCCGAGATCGGGATGAAAAGACATAGGCCGAGGCCTAGAATTGTGAGAGGAGGGAAAATCTGGAGGATCCGGAGAAAAAGGAGAGGAATGGGGATGCACGGACCTACGAAAGGAGGAGAAAATGATGGAGATAGGATCAGATGGAGGAAGGTACACCACCCAAGGGTGGGAACTGAGTAGAAGGAATGATGAATGAAAAGAAAGGGAGGAAGAGGTGGAGCCCTGAATGTACAACTGACGGCACTTGAACCTGCGTCGCCGTCTCTTCTTAGCTGAAATTGGCTTGAAATGGACCTGCTTGGCGCTGGGTTGGACCTTCAGGCCTATTATTCTGCAGTGTCTCCTTAAATAACGGGCCCATCTGGCAGAGGACCTGACCCGGTTATGAATATGCAGCTTCATCGGGGCAGTTGCCCCTAGACACCCGGTGTTAACAACAGTAGACGGACATTCTTGAACAACTAACTTCTCATAATGCTGAATATCATAAAATAATGGAGTCTTGTTACTTGGCACAAGTAGCATGAGATTTGGCAGCTCCACTCGGTAATCAGACTTGAAGCGTAACTCCCTTGCTAGAAGAGACGGGTGAAGCTGAGGGAGAGCAATACACGGTGTTGACATGGCCGGCTTGCTAATAAACCAAGGAAGATTGCATAACAAGTGCAGAATATCCCCGAAAAGTGTAGAAGATACGGCCAATTGCCCCTTGAACATAGAATCCATAATCTGCTTGGCGCCCGTATGCGTTAGCACAACACGGGTAGAGAACCCTTCTTGGCCTGTCATCTGAATGGAAATAGAGCGAAGAGAAATAATAGCATCAACGGTGAACTCTCCGGCGAGCAAAGAGATTGCCACCGGCCTTGCTCGAGAAGAAACTGACATCAACTCAAGGGAACTCTTCTTGTCAACCGTCTTCACTAGGAGTGTAAGCTCAACATCCCCAAAATAACCAGGGACCAGGATGCGGATCGACATCCGGAAAATGAAGTCTTGGATCTTGAAATGCACGGCTGGCACCAAATCATCCTGACTTGGCTTATTGTCTCCCTAGGGATTAGACCCAAGGGGCACCATGGGTAACGCACACCCGCTCCGTGGGGTGGAAATAGGTGGAGGAATGGGGATAGGAGTAGGTTCAGAATACGCGGGGGTTTCAACGGGTATGGTGTGTTTAGGTGGAGGCAAAGGTAAGGGTGAAGGTATGACTTACTCGGGCGAGGGCGGCAAAGGAAAAATTTTCATCAGGCTCGGTCAAAGGTGATGGCGGGGGTGATGGAGGTTTAGGCAATGGTGAGGGTGGTGGAGATGGTGTAGGCGATTGAGAAGATGGTGGAGATGGTGATGTGGTCCATGGAGGTAGTGGACATGGCAAGGGTGAAGAAGGGGGTTGTGGCACCCACCGTCGACGTATCGACACAATGCGCCAAACGACATTGGGGGTGGAAGTAGTGGTGAAAGAAGTAGAAGAAGGGGAGGTGGCACTAGCCTGAGCAGAGGCTTGGGTTTGTGGAGGTTGCGGAGATTGGATAGGAGATAGCGAAGGTAACAGAGTAGGCGAGGTAGTAGGTGATGGAGCGGGTTTAACGCTAGATGAAGAATCACTGGGGTGCCCCCGGTCTTGTAGAGATGGAGATGGCTGCTTGGGCGGTGCTTCTTGTTGCTGTTGCTTGCAGCGGAGATCTAAAACAACTTTACGCATGGCGGCCCAATCAATCCTTTTATTATCTTCCAGGTCATAAACATACTCTCGGAACTCGGGACAATCCTCAACCAAATGACCCTGCTGGCGGTGAAAATCACAATATTGAAGCATATTCCCGACTGCGGGTTGGCAAGGCATAGCCAGAGAGAGCGACAACGCGTGAGCGGCCATCAAAGCCCTAAAAATGTCGGTAAAGCACTCCGACAACGGAGGACAAGGAGCCCGCTTCGGGCAAGGCAGATGCCAAGGGGTATGAGGCGGTAGAGAAGGTTGTGGAGACGGAAGTGAATGTTGCATAGGCAATAGTGCTTGGCCGGCGGAGGAGGGATTTGGTGAAGGCATATGTGGAACGGAGTGGGGAGGTATGTAGACGGCATCCACCTGCTCGGGATATGGTGTGACCTTGACCGGGGGTGGAAACGGAGACTGGTATGCGGACGCAGGAGGCTGACTCATGGAAGGTTGAGATGTGGAGGCGTATAGGTATGTATAGGCGGGGGGTTGGCTCGAGGAGGGATATGTGGCGGAAGGCTGACTCATGGCGGGATGACTCATGGGAGCGTAGGGTTGGCACGTGAAGGGTGAAGGTTGATATGTGGAGGTGGATGGTGGAGACTCGGGGTCAAGGGAATCTTAGATTTGTTGGCGAATGAAGCGAGCTCGGCTGTATAGTTATTGCCAGGAGGTGATGTCGTTGATGGCTAAGATAAATCAATACTCGGGCGCGGCATTGGATATCAGCATCTTGATTTGCTCTCTCTCTGGAATGTGCCCTAGGACCTGCACGCCAAGGCGACGCCAACGGTCAGCAAAGGTGCAGAACCCCTCGTCGGGCTTCATCATCTCATGGGCCAGATCCACAATAGAGTACTTGGGCCTAACCTGGTCTTGAAACTGTTGAATAAATCCCTCTTGTATAGCTTGAAAATTCACAACTTGCTCTTGCGAAAGAGAGAAGAACCAATCCCGAGCCGGGCCTTCCAATGACAGACTAAATAGATAAGCCATCAAGTGTTGGTCATGTAGAAATTGGGCCGACTCATAAACAAACTCCTTCAAGTGCACATACAGGTCACCGACTCCACTATAACGGCGATATGTGGGAATTTGTGATGGAGGTGGGAGCCGAAGACCTTGGATAGCAAATGGAACACTTAAAGAGGATTTAGGATCGATTCGACATTGAAGCTCATCAAGTTGGCGTTGGGTTTGAACAATCATCTCTTGGGTAGGGAGAGATCGAGAAGAATATGGGCCATCTTGAGCAAGAGGATGTGAATTCGGATCAGTATGATGATAATGGGCCGGATAAGAGGATCCGGGCTGAGAAGAAGAAGGGCCCATTCCAAGAATGGAAGGATATATGGGCATGGAAGAAGCATGAGCATAAGGACCCATTGGGCTGGCAGCATAAGGAGAAGAAGAATGAGTCCCATTAGAAAAATAAGGCCCATTAGGAGAATGGGGCCCGTTAAGATGATGAGGCCCATTAATGAGAGAAGAAGGCCCATTAAGAGAAGGAGGCCCATGAAGATGAGATGCAATAAGACGTTGGGCCTGGGCCGGATCCATTTGGCGAACAAGGCTTGAAAGATGGGCCATGAGATTAGCCTATTTCTCGGAGGGATCAGAGGGACCACGAGAAGATGGGTCCACGTGGGAAGAGGATTCCACGCAGGAATAGGAAGAAGATTGGGAAAAAGGATGATACAAGGGGTTGAAATGATGCTCCATGAGGGCAAATGAAGACTTAATACAAGGATATCAAGGACCATACAAGTGGGGAAGTAAGGGCTTAATGGGCTTGAGAACAAGGGGGACTGACCCACTAATGCAAAGATGAATGGACAACGGACGAAGGGATAATTGACTAGATAACAGACATACAAAATGGGGTAACCTAAGTGGGCCTAACAACGACGAAAGATATGGATGCAACATAAAACACCACTAATGGGCTTGGACAAGCCCAAACAACACAAACAATGTAATGTGAGAGTTTTCACCCAAGTCAAACAAGTTGATATGATGGGAAATAATTTAGAGATTTTAATAGACCTTTTAATGATTTGAATTAATAATAATTCCCTCAAGATAGGAATCCTATGGGAATAAGGTCTAAACTTTGGGTTGACTAAGGTTAACTCCCTCACACTTATGCAAATGCAATCCTAAGGGGTGGAAAGGTACAACCGGCCCGGTGTCCGTGTGGGAATCCACGGCTCACGGGGACTTATGGATGTCCCGGATAAGATCACCTAGTCGACTCCAAGGAATATGAAGGCGAGAGGATCACTTACCAAGGTAGGAAATGTGTTGGGTCCCGTAGTGCAAGAATACGGATCTAGAGGGGGGGGGGTGAATAGATCCTCCTACTAAAAACAATGTCCAATTAAAAACGCAACTAGCACACAGCGGAATATACAAGATTTATAGGATTGAGGAAATTAATCTAAACAAGTTTAAACTAGATTCACTCAATCTTACCGAGCTCACACGTTTGCACAAACAGATAGGATAGTGAACACACAATCACAAGAAACAAACCACAAGACACGGGGATTTTTAAGGTGGTTCGGGACCACGACGGGCTCCCTACGTCCACCCCTCACCAAACCGGTGAGGCTTCACTACACGCTACAAATGTAGCAACACGGGGACGAACCCCAACACACACACTGCTTCCACAGCAATCCACACACGAGGCCTTGCCTCAAACTACTGCCACAGTAGCACACACACACAAACACTGGGGAACACACCCCAAACCAATTCCTCACACGGAGTCACAACTCCGACCACACACACGTAGGCACTACCTACACAACTATACGGGAGCAAACTTTCAATCACACACGCGGATATACTCCGCACAATCAGCACACATATATCAACACACACACTCGGAGACCCCCTTCTCCGAACACCCACACAAGGTATTGTCTCAAATGTATATGAATCAAAACATATATATGCTATGACCTCCCAGCAAACTCTATATATGAAAACTAGAAAGATGCATTAAGTATCAGGCTCCCCCTTCTTCATCAAAATATGATTCTCCTTGGCTCATTGACGGATGATCATCATCTTCTTCCTCTCCTCGTGCTACTCCTCTTTTCCTTCAAATGCTAGCTTCAATCAAACCTCATTCATTAGAAAAATGATTAGCCTCATAAATTCCTCTACTCTCATCCTTGTGGTCGCACTCCTCCTTCCTCTTCTACAAGAGAAAGGAAGGCATTAGTTCATCTTGTTGCTTAGGATGAAAACGCAGTACTAATAAGAGGGCAATCAATAGATGAACAAATGAACACACACACACACACACACACACACACACACACACACACACACATATATATATATATATATATATATATATATATATATATATATATATATATATATTGCACCTCTTAGATAATCATTCAAGACCTTGAGCAATCTCAAACAAAAAATACAGAAGTGAAAGATCAAGATAACTCCCTCAGATTTTCGATGAAAAGCTTCTGCAGGATGAGGAACCGTTCTTGAAGAAAGATGATCGATTCTTGCATGGATGATGCTTGTATCTTGATTCTCCACGTTGCTTCCAGTAGAGGATCGATTAGGGACTTGAATCCACGTTCTTCCCTTCACATACAAGCTCTCAACAGCGTGGAAGAAGCCCTTGGAGCAGCTGCTACGTCCCTGCACTCACAAGTGTTAGAACAAGAAGGGGAACCTTCAAAAATGACCTCTCCAATTAGGTTTTCGACCCAAAGAGATGGTTTTATACTTATAGAATGGTCAAGGAACACTCCAGGGACAAGATCCACGAATTAGGGAGTGATATAGGCCAGTTGGAATTGAAAGGTTGGACTTTCGAAACAAGGGCAAGAAAGTCATCTTTGACGGCTCCGCACAGGTGTCGACACCTGGTGTCGACACTTGGTGCCCAGGTGTTAACAAATGCCAAAAATCGAGTGCTGGACACTGGGTGTCGACACCTGGTGTCGACACCTGGTGTTGACTCTTGGTGTCGACACTGGTTTTCTGGGCTGCTGCCAGAGGCTTGACAGAATTGCTGATTTTCAGGTGTCGACTCCTGGTGTCGACTCCTGGTGTCGACTCTTGCACCTGCAAAGAAACAAGAGACCCATTAAGCTAAAAATGAAAGCTCCAACTTCACCGTGAGTTATGGGATGATGAAAGAAGGTTGTGAGGAGTTCTTCCAACCTGTAAAACACATAGAGAGATTAGCTTTGCTTCAATGTTAATCTCACAAATCAACCCATTTCATTTCACCTTCTCTGATAGATTCATGATGACTCGTGAAAGTATAATCAAGTGGGATCTTATCCAAGATTGTTTCCATTGCTCATTCAAGAAGAAAATGATGAGATATATTACATAACAAACACATATCAGTATTTACCTCATCATTTTACCTGAATGCACCATTGATCCTCAATGCCTTGTTTATTAGTTGAATTGTCCATACACACCTTCACCGCACAGCTCGTCGATCACTGCAGCCGCGAGGGAAGAAGGGAAGGGCGGAGGGCGGGTAGACGCAGCTTGCTGGGGAGAGTCGGCGTCCCGCGACCATGACGGCCAAGTGGAAGAAGAAGCGGATGAGGAGATTGAAGAGGAAGCGCAGAAAGATGAGGCAGAGATCAAAGTAGATGAAAGTCGAGTCGGGCTGGATTCCAGTTGCCTCCACGCTGTGGTGGTTTGAAATGGGAGAAAGCTCTCGTTTTATGAATTTGCTTTTATGTTTCAGAACTTCTAGTATGAAACTCTATATTTTTGATGTGTTCTATTCCACTTGGAAAATTGAGTATTCTCGTCCTTTCGACGTTACTGCCATGCGACCCTTTCTAGCGTTAATACCATAGTTTCCTTACCTAAAAAAAAAAGAATTGTCCATACACAGAGTCATGAGGTTCCAAATATGATTCACCATTGCATGATTGAATAAGTTTGGAATTAAAGAGTAAGGAGCAAAGCCACACAAAGCAATGTTGAGTCACATTCAATTTGATCATCATCCAAACTCATTAATCCACACATCATGTATTTGCATCTCAATCAATCATTTAGCATTACCATGCATAGCATGAGGCTCAATATGACATTTATCCAAGCATGTTTTCCACAAAGACTTTCTCATTGAATACACTCATTAAATACAGAGCAATCTCACCAAGTGTAGATACAATGTACATGTAATGTGTTAACCTCAATGCACGTATGAGCCTTATAGAAGAATACATGAAGAACCATTCACGCACAAGGCCAAGGAACAAGGGCATTTTGTAATCATCAAAATCACATACACAACAATCTCCCCCATTTTGATGATGACAAAATATCATACTATAATGCCATGCTATAATGCTCTCTCCCCCTTTGACATAATCAGAAATGGGGAGCATGATGGAGAATCCTAAATGGCAGCTATGCAGGAACGAATGACAAAATTGTTGGATACCAATTGTTGAAAGATGGAATGCAAATGTGGACAATATGGTCATGTAGAATGCAAGATGAAATGTGAATGCTCACAAGTGGCAGCAATTGGAACTACTCAGCAAGAGGACAAAAGGATACCAATGATGCTCTCTCCCCCTTTGATATTGACACACAAGATGATTGGCTTTGATTTTCAAATTTTTAGATTTTTAATTTGCTTATGAGATGCATGAAACAGGATGTATAAAACTGATGAGACATGAAATACATACAATGTAATCAATCAGATTTGTAAATATACCAATTATTTTTTCCTTTTGTTTTATGTATGCATGAAATAATCTCACAATATGAAATGCATGTATAGACACTATGGACATGCTTAATGCATGGAAAATGATGCATTATGATTGATCACATGCAAATAAATATATATACATGCAACATAATGCCTCCATCTTATTTAGAGTGAAGAGATAGGTGTACGAAAAGTGCAAGTGAGTCATTAAGATCCGAATGCTCATGATTATATCTAGGAGATTTTACATATAAATAGGAGAAGACATACGGCAGGTCATGTAATTAATCAAATTTTCAGAATACATATCAAATCAAATTACCATGTGTAAGTGACTAACATGAGTATGAATTTTAGCCATATGGATAACCAGATTTTCAAGTAAACACAATGGTAAGTGAACAAACTACATTTCAATTTAGAGAACAGCGTATTGGAGGCTTCGCTCTACCTCAAGCAAACAAATCATCAGAAATTTGCATACTGACAATCTGAATTTTTCTAAGAAGGATCAGGTTCAATTGATCCCTTTTTACGCGAGGAGACACATAGAGCGCATGCCAGAATCCCCGGTTACTCAGAATACTGAACCTTGTCACCTCATTTGAACAGAGATACTGTAGTCAACACTTTTCAGAAATGAACCACATCACGTCTCAGGTGACATGTGCCCAGTTTACTCAATGAGACTTAGCATTGCTCTGCCTTTCATTTCAGCCATCTTTTGTATGTGGAGGCAGGCATCTTTTTCCTCAACTGTCTCGTATCATCCATGTAGCAATTTGAATTACTTTAGAGTGTTGAAATGAAATTCCTATATCCTTATAAATAACACTCAATTTCACATTAAAGTGCATGAAGTGTACGAATTTGATTTAACATGTATGGAGAAAATTTAACTTAAAACAGGATAGTGTAGCTCCCCCTATGTAAATACAATAAGCATGAAATGCTTCCCCTGAGAGTTTGACATGAAGCACACTTGTTAAGACTCAAATACAACATTATTTAACAATGAAGTATTCGGTCATAGAAATTTCAAAGGAAGGGGTTGAATAGCATATAATAACATGCAAGCATACAATGGAGATATGCATATATGCAGTGCAGAATGCGAAGATATGCAATTTCAGCTCTGAATGATACCAATGTTGGCTCCCAAGATATAACGTTGGGTCCCGAAAGATAAGATATCATAGTTGGAAGAATTCAGTTTTGGCATTTATGCAACATGAAATGTTCAAAATGATGCATTTCAAAATATGCACTATATGCATGCTAAAAATGCCAACAATGCAACAAGACACACGATGAGCTTCATCTTCCAAAAATACTGTGTGAATGATATGCAAGTATGCAATGTGATGCAAGATTTCAGATTTCACACGACACTCTATATGTACCTAATGCAACTAATGCATGACACGCATTACCATTTGTTCAAATGTGAGGACACTATTTTATTCTGAAAAGAGAATTCAGAAAATTCATTCAAAGCATCAAAGACATCACATGTGAACTTTTCTTGAAAATAGTTGTGCTTTTATCTAGAAAGATGAGTGGCACATTGGTACAGACCATGGAACATTGATCAAGCTCAATCCTCAAAATGTTCAGCCACAGAACAACATCATCATGCTGAGAGAAAAGAAAATCATTTTCAAAGTTTTCACCATACAAAACTCCCCCATAATCAATGCATGATTTCAAAAAATTCATTTAAGTTGGATGCCATATGCATAGATGATTCATGGTACCGGGCGGAGGCATATTCTCACGCATGGTGATAGCTTTCAGACAGGCTTGACCTGCCCTTCCACATGTCACTATTTTATATACCATGTAATCATTGAAATGAAGATCAGAAATATATAATGCATTCCCATATGACATGGGGGGTATTTCCACATAGTCAAAATTCAACATTCAATTTCCAAACACTTTGTTTTCTCACCTTTGCCTTGTGTTACCTTTGTTAACATCTTCAAATTCTTAGTTTCATTTCGCTTGTTGTCTTCTTCATCAACAATCTCCAAAACTCAATGGAATTAGATCAAATCTCACATTGAAGTCCTTTTGTGCTCCTTCCTTTCTCTCCTGCAAGAAATATAATGATATTAGCCAAAGGAAATGGAAGTGAGTCAAATCTGGTGTTGAAGTCCTCTTAAGCTCCTTTCTTTCTCTCCTGTAAGAAATAGAACGATATTAGCCAAAGGAGTTCCCTTGAAACCCAAATTTGCATCTTATAAAAAACAACATGTAAGGATATGAAAATACCAAGAGCCTCCATTCCAAAACCCTTGAAAAACTCTTCTAGGATAAGAAGAGAAACTCTAAAACCAATCGGTCCTCAAGATAGGCATTTTGACACCAACTTAGGAACAATCAAAACTGCCTATAGCAGTTAATCTAATCCCAGAAAAGCCAAACATGAATTAAACTCAATCTAGGCACATGGTAATACACTCAAACATTTGAATTCTTACCATGATTTCAAGGGTTGATGGTCATAATCAAACCTGTACTGTAAAGAGCTCAATTCATGTCAATATTAAGCCCATGCATATGAAGAGACTTACTTCAAGACTTTTCATCACACATGACTCTCTCTCTCTCTCTGCCTGCAATATCAGAAACTCAATTCCATATCAACCTTAATTCAATACAAATGAGAAGACCAATCTTTGTGCTTTTCTTCCATAAGACAATCTCCCTTGAGCTGCAAATGTGAATGATGAGTTGCAACTGCCAATATGAGTGATTCACTCAAGGTTAGATCCCTGGAGTTCAACAATACTTTAAGAAGTGCATTCCACTGAAAATTCATTTTCTATGTTTGTGCCTTGAGCATTCATCATCTTCCAAGCCTTGCACTTGGCCTCAAGGCAACCCTGCAACAAGGATCTCGTTTGGTTGTTTTGGATATCCAAGTTTTCTTAGGTCCCGTATGGTTAGTTGCACCTCTAGTGGGTGCCTTCCACAATCTTTGGGCATACATATCATCAAAATGCATCAAAGAGCAATCATGCATGGTATGTCCAAACATTCCACAATAATGACAACATGTTGAAGACTTCACAGAATTCTTATAAACATGATAATCAAATTTCTGTGATTTAGCATGAATGTTATCATTATTAACATGGAAATTTCTCTTCTTCACAACAGGATGAGCATGAAATTTCTGTGGGTTGGCAAAAGTATAATTATTTTTAACTTTGAAATTCTTTCTTTCATTTGCTTGCCAACACTGTGACATATGGTGTCCTAGCTTTCCACATGTAAGACAACCACCCCTTTTTCTTTTGGAAACAAGTTCATTTTTGCATGCTTTCAAATCATCCGATTTCATCAAAAAGCACTCATGCATCATATGACCAAGTTCACCACAATAAAAATATGAGATTTTCTTTATGGATGCATGTTTGTGTGTAACATGATTTTTCATGGCATTCATCGTGACACCAACAACATTTTTAGCCTTTTGATGTAAGTTTTGTTTCTTTTTCAGACTTTCATTTGATTGCTTTGTTGTTTGAGGAACAGATTGATTTGGAGACCCATTTGATGTGCTGGCTATATTAGAACTATGGACAAAGGATGTATGGACTTTGTTTTCAAAATTCTTTTTATGCACAGGATTATAGCCCAGCCCCTCTCTTTAGAAATTCACTTTAGTCCCCAATATCTTGTTCAGATTTTCTTTCCCATTCACAAACTTACACAAAGAAGCATTCAGATCAAGAATTTCTTTTTCAAGTGATGAAATATGCAATTCATATGAAATGATCTCATTATCATAGGAAATGACTTTTTCATTCAATTGGGCATTGGTGGTTTTGTAGCTCTCCATCATTTGTTCAAGCACATGCATCTTGTCAGATTCATCAACAATCACAGATTTCCCCTTTTCAAGTTTTTCAAGATTTTTCAATCTACTTTCAAGCAAGGAGATTTGAATTAGCATCGCACTGTTCTCCTTTTTGAGTTCTTCATTTTCATTAGCAAGTTTATCATTCATAATCAATTCATTGCAAATGTCATGATCAATAGAGTTTGATTCCATTTTGGTTCTTAGATCTTTTTCAGTTTTCTCCAATTGATCAATTTTATTCTTGAGGGTAACATTCTCATTTCTCAAGCAAGCAGTGATTTCTTTGTGACATTCAACATCATGCTCTAAAAGTTCATTGAAGTTCACAAGCTCAGAACATTTATCACAAGTACCATTTTCATGGACTAAAATTTCTGATTTCTTTTTCAATTTTCTGTTCTCTAACTTGACATTCTTATATTATTTTTCCAACTCATCATAAGCTTCAACAAAATCATCAAGAGTAAATTCTTCAGAGTCTGAATTTACCTCTTCAACACTTTTGTCACTTTGTTGATCAGCATCATCCGCCATGAGACATTTCAACCTGTCCTTCTCTTGAGCTTTAATCAACTGGTCCATAAGCTCCTTCGCCGTCCTACAAGAAGATACAAATGGATACTTGTTAGAACTTACAGAAGCTTTCAATAAACTCAAAGCAGTAACATTATCACGATGCATCCTTTTATCTTGCTTAGACCACTTGGTCTCATTTAGAGGTAATGTGTGTGGACCATGATAAATCAATTTCCAAAGACTAGGATTAATAGAATTAATCACCATACACAGTTTGCCTAGCCATGAATAAGAATCTGAACCAGCGAAGATTCGCAAACAATTCATAGATATATGTTCAGAAAAATTCATGATTATAGAATGCACTAGGATCACTCTGTAGATCGCAAGATCTAGGGACAACAGAGCCTCGCTCTGATACCAATTGTTGGGTCCCGTAGTGCAAGAATACGGATCTAGAGGGGGGGTGAATAGATCCTCCTACTAAAAACAACGTCCAATTAAAAACGCAACTAGCACACATCGGAATATACAAGATTGATAGGATTGAGGAAATTAATCTAAACAAGTTTAAACTAGATTCACTCAATCTTACCGAGCTCACACGTTTGCACAAACAGATA
The DNA here is from genome assembly GCA_022559845.1 of Amorphophallus konjac. Lineage (NCBI taxonomy): Eukaryota > Viridiplantae > Streptophyta > Magnoliopsida > Alismatales > Araceae > Amorphophallus > Amorphophallus konjac. The sequence continues at coordinate 268,811,819 of CM040121.1, read as the reverse complement.
GGATAGTGAACACACAATCACAAGAAACAAACCACAAGACACGGGGATTTGTAAGGTGGTTCGGGACCACGACGGGCTCCCTACGTCCACCCCTCACCAAACCGGTGAGGCTTCACTACACGCTACAAATGTAGCAACACGGGGACGAACCCCAACACACACACACTGCTTCCACAGCAATCCACACACGAGGCCTTGCCTCAAACTACTGCCACAGTAGCACACACACACAAACACTGGGGAACACACCCCAAACCAATTCCTCACACGGAGTCACAACTCCGACCACACACACGTAGGCACTACCTACACAACTATACGGAAGCAAACTTTCAATCACACACGCAGATATACTCCGCACAATCAACACACATATATCAACACACACACTCGGAGACCCCCTTCTCCGAACACCCACACAAGGTATTGTCTCAAATGTATATGAATCAAAACATATATATGCTATGACCTCCCAGCAAACTCTATATATGAAAACTAGAAAGATGCATTAAGTATCAGGCTCCCCCGTCTTCATCAAAATCTGATTCTCCTTGGCTCATTGACGGATGATCATCATCTTCTTCCTCTCCTCGTGCTACTCCTCTTTTCCTTCAAATGCTAGCTTCAATCAAACCTCATTCATTAGAAAAATGATTAGCCTCATAAATTCCTCTACTCTCATCCTTGTGGTCGCACTCCTCCTTCCTCTTCTACAAGAGAAAGGAAGGCATTAGTTCATCTTGTTGCTTAGGATGAAAACGCAGTACTAATAAGAGGGCAATCAATAGATGAACAAATGAACATATATATATATATATATATTGCACCTCTTAGATAATCATTCAAGACCTTGAGCAATCTCAAACAAAAAACACAGAAGTGAAAGATCAAGATAACTCCCTCAGATTTTCGATGAAAAGCTTCTGCAGGATGAGGAACCGTTCTTGAAGAAAGATGATCGATTCTTGCATGGATGATGCTTGTATCTTGATTCTCCACGTTGCTTCCAGTAGAGGATCGATTAGGGACTTGAATCCACGTTCTTCTCTTCACATACAAGCTCTCAACAGCGTGGAAGAAGCCCTTGGAGCAGCTGCTACGTCCCTGCACTCACAAGTGTTAGAACAAGAAGGGGAACCTTCAAAAATGACCTCTCCAATTAGGTTTTCGACCCAAAGAGATGGTTTTATACTTATAGAATGGTCAAGGAACACTCCAGGGACAAGATCCACGAATTAGGGAGTGATATAGGCCAGTTGGAATTGAAAGGTTGGACTTTCGAAACAAGGGCAAGAATGTCGTCTTTGACGGCTCCGCACAGGTGTCGTCACCTGGTGTCGACACCTGGTGCCCAGGTGTTAACAAATGCCAAAAATCGAGTGCTGGACACTGGGTGTCGACACCTGGTGTCAACTCTTGGTGTCGACACTGGTTTTCTGGGCTGCTGCCAGAGGCTTGACAGAATTGCTGATTTTCAGGTGTCGACTCCTGGTGTCGACTCTTGCACCTGCAAAGACACAAGAGACCCATTAAGCTAAAAATGAAAGCTCCAACTTCACCGTGAGTTATGGGATGATGAAAGAAGGTTGTGAGGAGTTCTTCCAACCTGCAAAACACATAGAGAGATTAGCTTTGCTTCAATGTTAATCTCACAAATCAACCCATTTCATTTCACCTTCTCTGATAGATTCATGATGACTCGTGAAAGTATAATCAAGTGGGATCTTATCCAAGATTGTTTCCATTGCTCATTCAAGAAGAAAATGATGAGATATATTACATAACAAACACATATCAGTATTTACCTCATCATTTTACCTGAATGCACCATTGATCCTCAATGCCTTGTTTATTGGTTGAATTGTCCATACACAGAGTCATGAGGTTCCAAATATGATTCACCATTGCATGATTGAATAAGTTTGGAATTAAAGAGTAAGGAGCAAAGCCACACAAAGCAATGTTGAGTCACATTCAATTTGATCATCATCCAAACTCATCAATCCATACATCATGTATTTGCATCTCAATCAATCATTTAGCATTACCATGCATAGCATGAGGCTCAATATGACATTTATCCAAGCATGTTTTCCACAAAGACTTTCTAATTTAATACACTCATTAAATACAGAGCAATCTCACCAAGTGTAGATACAATGTACATGTAATGATTTAACCTCAATGCACGTATGAGCCTTATAGAAGAATACATGAAGAACCATTCACGCACAAGGCCAAGCAACAAGGGCATTTTGTAATCATCAAAATCACATACACAACAAAATGCAACTATGATATGCAATGTATGGCCCTATGTGCACCGGAGTGCATGTAAATTCTAGCTTAAAACTAAAAAATCAAGACTAGATTAAACTATGCAAACTTGATCCAACTAAGAAAAATAGTATATAGATGGAAAGACAATAAATAGGTCTGCACAACGGGCCCAAGAACAGATCAATCTGACCCCGGGAGGTCAATCAAATCACTGAGCAAAGTTGCCCCCGTGAACCTGTGCGCAGACCACATGCAGATTTTATGGATAAAATGTTAAAATGATGATAATTTTTAACTAAGCAAATGAGACCCAAATGATGTAAATAAGCTATGGATGGAAAGACAATACAAAGAACTATCCAATGGAATAAAAATTAGTGCAATCAGACATCGGGAAGGTAGTCAAATCACTGAGTAAAGATGTACCGTGAACCTGTCCCTGAGCCTGCCTGCAGAACTTATGCATAAAACTCAAAAATTTGGATAATATTAGAAAATGTAAATGTAAATGTTAACCAAATAATACAAATAACATATGGATGGAAAGACAATATAAAGGGCTATCCAATGGAAGAAAAATCAGAGCAATCGGACATCGGGATCAAAAGTTATGCCCCTACGAACATGGCTCTGTGAGCATGCGCGCAGAACTGCCAGAATCTGTAACGGTCTACCAAATGACCGTTACACGCCTCTGGCGGTCTACTATAGGACCGTCACACTACCAGAGCCTTTAAAATACCCCAAACAGTGGAAGAATGGATAAAATATCACCTACACATGCGCATGCACACACCCAACTCATAAAAGAGCATGAAAACAAACATGATGGGCATTGTTGTCCCACCGTGATCGCCAAAAAACTGTAGATTTATTTTAAATAGATTCCTATCCCTTCCCCTTTAAATACATACATGCATAAACATGTGAATCAAAGACAAGAGGGATGAAAGGATGAGAAATACTAACCGTGATCGCCACCAAGGATTAACAACGCCAAAGGATGAAGAAGTGTAAAGAACGGCGCCGTGTACCTTGGAAAGAAAACTTGATCGCACTTGACAAACGAGGTGTGGGGAACTTTGTGGATTCAAACCTCCTCTCCCTCCAGTCGACTAGAGGAAGAGGGCCTCACGTTGTATTCATGCTCTCCTGTAAAATAAAGCCAAAACAAGGACAAAAAACCCATTAGAACATGAAGTGTAGCATCAATCCCGCAGTGATAAAATATGGGTAGAAATTGAGGGCAAACTCACTGGGGGGAGGTTTTTAACCCCTGTGGAAGGGTGGAAATAATAGGTGGGTGTGTTGTGCATGCATGAGATTTGAAATCACGAGATTTGATTGAGAGAATAGAGAGAAACGTTGATGTAAAAGTGCATTTGTAGTAGAAAAGTGCAGAAAATTGTGATGATTTGTGATTTTGAGAGGAAGAGAACTAAGAATATAGACCATGAAATCAAGCCCAGAAGGATGGAATTGAAAGCTAATACTTCCCTCTTCAAGCCAAGGTCGAAGTTGTGAGTTGGAGTTGCAGCATGGCTTCGCCCCGAACCAAGAAAGAGCCCCCCCGTCGCGATTGTGAACTGGGCAGTTTTTATAGAGTTTTGTAAGAAATCCTGATTTTTCTCTCACGATTCTCGGAGATAGAGTTCAAGATAAATTGAGTTCTTTGGATCAAACTCGAGATAATACTAAGGACAAGAGATAGGAAGAGACGAGGATCAATTCAGAGGAGGATTCTAGAAGATATGGCTCTTAGAAGGTAGTCCCGTCGCACTAGAAAATAGAGTTTTAGTTGTACAAGGATGCTTAAATCCTGATCTTGCGACCCATATCCTGAGAGATATATCCAATGAAAATTTGATTCTATGAACCAAATTCAAGATAATACAAAGGGCTAGAAGTAGGAAAAAATGGGGATCAATTTGAATAAGAATTGAAGACGTTATGGGCTCTGGAAGATAGGCCCGCCGCACAGTTTTCGGGGCAGAGTCCAGCATAAATTGGACTCTCTGCTGTGGGTAACGGTCTATCGTAGGACTGTCAGAGTTATGTAACGGCCTACGGTATGTCCGTCACGCTCTAGGGGTCAAACGGGACGATTTCGGGCAAGTTTGGGTGTGACGCACCTATACTAGACCGTCACATGTTCTCTGACGGTCTTACGATAGACCGCTACATGTGTTGTGATGCACCTACACTAGACCTTCACACCGATGAAGGAAAATTCTGGGCAGATCACGCGCGACTTTGGCAATTGAAGTGTATATCTCAAATGGGGCAGAACTAGCAAAAGTGGTAGAAGAAGAAATTGTAGATAACTGAGAGAGGAACAACTTTCATGAAAAAAGAAAGATGAGAAAATGATCAGAAGAGGGAGAAAATGGTGCTAGAAGAGAGAGAAAGAATTCTGAACCGCACATCACGCTGAAAAAATGCAAATAGCTCACAAATGGGGCAGAACTGGCTAGCGGCGTAGAAGAAGAAATTGTAGATCATTGAAAGAGGAACAACTTTGGTGAAGACAACTCTTTGAATGGAGGGACAGAAGGAGATGAAAAAGCACCACTTTTAAAACTATACAGCGGGAGAGAGCCGATTACTTGAGGGAAGCAGGCCTAAATGGGCCAAAAGTCGACTTAGAAGCCAGAAGTTGATAAAATAAGCTCCAGGGCTCTAGGAAATCATGATCTCTAGGACTCAAAGGGAATGGAACAATGAAAAGTGGCTCGAAATCCATCTAAGGAAGGCTCCAAAATAATGGATAATTCGGGACATCAAAAATGATGAATAAGAGAAATGACGCAACTTGTGGGCTAAAAACTGGTGTCAACACACAAAAGTCGGGTTGATGTGAACGCCGTCGTAATAGTTGACTCGATCCAAACTCCGCCGAATGCATCTCCTAGGGTTAGGGTTTCGAGAGATTAAGAGAGGGGAAATGATCCTCTCATCCTGACCTTTCATTTGCCACCGATTTGGGCTCATTTGATGGAGTATTCTACTCGAATTTGGCGTTTCAAGGTATAATTAGTTAAGTGTTCAATTTGGGCTTAATCCACTAATTTGGCCTACTTATAGATTTTATTTGGGTTGGCCACATAAGACAACTTTGTTAAACGTGTTATCCTCTACATGAATATAATTTTTATGGATTTTTATAAAATGGTCAAAATATAACTCATTCTATTTATTAAGGAATTTTTCTAATTAATTTTTAATTAATTTCTAATTAATTTCTAAAAGAAATCGGGGTATTACACCCTCCCCCACTTAAGGAATTTGGTCCTCCAAATTCAATGCACTTAATAAAAAGAGGGAGTGAGACAGCTCACCTAGAATAAGTCGGGGTACTATCTCCGCATAGTATCTTCCGACTCTCACGTAGCTTCTTCAGTTCCACGCCGACTCCACTGTACTTTAACCATCGGTATAGAATGATTCCTGAGTTGCTGTTGATTCCGATCCAAAATCTTGATCGGTCTTTCTTCATAAGTCAGATCTTCCTTCAATTCAAAGTCCATATGCTGAATAATGTGAGTGGGATCATACACATATTTGCGTAATATAGACACATGAAAAATATTATGTACTCCAGATAACTGAAGTGGTAGTGCCAAACGGTAAGTAACCTCCCCCACTCTTGTCAGAATCTCGAATGGACCAATGTATCTTAGACTCAATTTGTACTGAATACCAAACCTTCGAATTCCTCTCACAGGAGAGACCTTTAAAAACACATGCTCACCAACCTGAAATTCCAATGCTCTCCTCCTGGTATCGGCATAACTCTTCTGTCTTGATTGTGCTACTTGCAACCGATCTCTGATAATACAGATGTTCTTGAACGATTCGGAAATGAGATCTAGTCCAAGCCATTGCTTCTCACCCACCTCGTCCCAACATAACGGGGATCGACAGCTTCTACCATACAAAGCTTCAAATGGAGCCATCTGAATGCTGGACTGGTGACTGTTGTTGTAGGCGAATTCAACTAATGCCAAATGATCACTCCAACTACCTCCAAAGTCAATCATGCAGGCTCTAAGCATATCTTCCACTATCTGGTTGGTCCTTTATGTCTGTCCGTCTGTTTGTGGATGGAAAGCAGTACTGAAATTCAGACGAGTTCCCAAAGACTCTTGCAATCCTTTCTAAAAATGAGAAGTGAACCTGGGGTCTCTATCAGACACAATGCTGACTGATATACCATGTAGTCTTACCACTTCCTTCATATACAAAGCAGCCAAAACATCAACTGTCCATTTAGACTTAATAGATAAGAAATGATCCGATTTTGTCAATCTGTCGACAATCACCCATATTGCGTCAAATCCACCACGAGTCCTAGGTAGACCCATAATGAAATCCATGCCAATGCTCTCCCACTTCCATTGGGGTGTATCAAGGGGTTTCAATTTCCCTGCTGGTCTGAAATGCTCCACTTTGACTTGCTGACAAACCAAGCATCTACTTACGAAGTCCGCCACTTCCCTTTTCATATTCGGCCACCAAAAAGATCTTTTCAAATCCTTAAACATCTTAGTACCTCCAGGATGAATGGTGTATCTGGATCTATGAGCTTCCTCGAGGATCTTACTCTTCATCTCAGCTACATCAGGTACACAAGTTCTTCCCTGAAATAACAATCTTCCATCGTCAGCCATCATGAAGTTAGGTCTGTTACTCAAGCTTCCCTTGATCTCTACCAACTCTGGGTCATCATCTTACAGAGACTTGATTTCCATCAATAATTCGGGCTTAAGTTGAATCTGAGCAATCGTAATCCGATCCTTGTCAACATTAAGATCCAAACTAGCTGCTCCAACAATTTCCATTCTTGTAACATGAGGCTTGACAACTTAGCTATAGGCTTGCGGCTTAAGGCATCTGCCACAACATTACCTTTTCCAGGATGATACTCAATGGAGAAATCGAAATCCTTCAAATACTCCAGCCATCTTCGCTGCCTCATATTGAGTTCCTTCTGAGAAAACAAGTATTTCAAGCTCATATGATATGAAAACACCGTAAATGCTTCTCCATACAAGTAGTGCCTCCATATCTTTAAGGCGAACACCACTGCTGCTAGCTCCAAATCATGAACATGATAATTCTCTTCATGCTTCCTCAGCTACCTAGAAGAATAGGCTGTCACTTTCCCGTGCTGCATGAGTACACACCCTAAATCAATACCCGAAGCATTAGTGTATACCACAAAACCTCCTTCACCAGAAGGTAAAGCCAAAACAGGTGCAGTAGTCAAACATTCCTTCAAGGTCTGAAAGCTTCACTCGCAATCTTCCGACCAATCAAATTTGATCTCCTTGCGGGTTAATCTTGTCAGAGGTACCGCAATCTTAGAGAAATCTTGAATAAACCTTCGGTAGTAACCTGCTAGGCCTAGGAAACTTCTCACTTCAGTCACATTAGTAGGCTTAGCCCAATTCTTTACTGCCTCCACCTTCGAAGGATCAACAGAAATACCTTCTTTTGTGATGATATGCCCTAGAAAGGACACCTCTTGCAGCCAGAAATCACACTTACTAAACTTGGCATATAACTGATGATCTCTCAATAGTTGCAATGCCATCCTCAAATATTCAGAATGCTCCTCCTCACTCTTAGAATAAATCAAGATGTCATCAATGAACACCACGACCCATTGATCAAGATAGGACCGAAACACATCGTTCATCAGCTGCATGACAGCTGCAGGTGCATTCGTTAGCCCCAAAGGCATTACTACAAATTCGAAATGCCCATACCTGCTGCGGAAGGCTGTTTTATAGATATCCTCCTCCTTAATTCGTAACTGATGATATCCAGATCGAAGGTCGATCTTAGAAAAGTACTGAGCTCCTGCTATCTGATCAAATAACTCATCAATCCTTGGCAATGGATATCTATTTTTGATAGTCAATTAGTTCAATTGTCGATAGTCGATGCACAACCTCATCGAACCATCCTTCTTCCAGACGAATAATATAGGGGCTCCCCACGGGGAAGTACTTGGATGAATGAACCCTTTCTCAAGCAATTCCATCAACTGCTGCTTTAGTTCCCTTAGCTCCGCAGGAGACATACGATAAGGAGCTTTGGAAATAGGGGTCACACCAGGAATTAGATCAACAGAAAAGATAACTTCCCTTTCAGGAGGGAGTCCTGGTAGTTCCTCAGGAAAGACATCTGGAAAATCTCAAACGACAGAAAGGTCCTCAATCTCAATCTTCTGCTCAGGAGTCACATAAACAAAGGCTAGAAAAGCCTTACATCCTCTCCTCATCAGCTTATCACCTCGAAGAGCCAAAATAAGTGGAACAAACTTATGGTGTCTAATTCCTATAAAAGAAAGTCCAGGGTGTCCAGTGAAAGACACATAACTAGATCTGCACTGAACATTGACCTCATACTTAGCCAACCAATCTGCTCCTAGGATTACGTCATAATCCTTCATATCCATACAAACTAAATCAGCTGGCAGGTTTTGTTCATTGATCATGACCTTACTGGAAGGATAGAAATACTTAATTGCTGATCCGGAACTAATAGGGGTCGAAATCTCTAATGGAGAATTCATCAAAACTGGCTTCACAGTTAAAGACTTCACAAATCTCCGAGAAATAAAAGAATGAGTTGCACCAATATCAAAAAGAATAAAAGCTGATTTGTCATGTATAATAAGAGTACCTTCGACAAGTCCACCCTCCTCGGAGGGTCTTGTCTCGTCTTCTTGTAGAGCCTGGAGCTTGCCTTACTACTTCTTGATTCCTTGCGGTTTCACCGGGGTAGCTCGCTCAGATAAAAAGGGACACTTAGGAATACGGTGGTCCCTACTACCACAACGTAAACAGGCACCCAGCTTGCACCAGCACTCCTCTATCTTGTGACCTGGACGGTCACAACACTTGCATACGCCCTTGAATGGAACAATAGGGCCATGCTTCTTATCTTCAATCTTTGGCATCTTGCCCTTCCACGAACCAGACCCGCTAATGGGCCTCTTCCTGCCATTACCAGGCTTGATACTCCCAGAACCAGTATGGTGTTGTTCTATCTTAACACTCTTCCCACAGATTCTCTCCGTCATTTCCAAAGTATCTTCTAATACTTGAGCCTTTCTCACCATCTCGGAATAAGTTGGAATTTCCATCGGTGCCAACTGGTTGATATACTGTAGCTTCAGCCCATTAAGAAAGCGCTTAGCCTTCATCTTCTGGGTAGATATCAAATGAGTAGCATAACGAGATAGCCGAGAGAATTGAGCTTCATATTCAGCTACAGATAGATTTCGTTGCTTTAAAGTAGTAAACTCAACCGCCTTCTTCTCTTGTACTCTATTAGAGAAATATTTACCATTGAAGAATTCCTCGAACTCTTCCCATGTGACTTGTCTATCACTAAGGGTAGCCTTCACTACGTCCCACCATGTCCTCGCATCACGTTCAAGTTGAAAGGTCGACAAGAGGACACGTTCTTGATCGCTGCATTGCATCACTTCGAAAATCCTCCCTATCTCTTCAAGCCAGTGCTCGGCTTCATCAGGGTCAGTCGAGCCACCAAATCACGGGGGATTCATCCCACGAAAGTTCCGATAAAGGTTGCCAGTGCCATGGTTTGCAGCTCCTCCTTGGGCCACTTGTTGTAAAGCCTGAGTAAGTCCTTGAACCGTACGGTGCAAGTTCCTCCATTCTGCGCGTTCTCCTGCCATTGCAAAAGCCTACACATGGAATAGGTTATATTAGGTTCAATTAAGAATGGATAATCGTGCAATTAGATTATTAACTCAACCCCAGTCTTCTACCCAATCTCACCAGGTTGGGTCCTTAGACTTATAACAAGGTTATAGGTCCTACGGAATAACTTAGGATCCTAGAACTTAGAGAACCTAGGAATATCGAAAAACCTAGGCTCTTATACCACCAAACTGTAAAGCCCCGATGCGGAATATCGGGACTGGTAGTAGAAAATGCTAGTAAAGATAACATGCTAAGCTAAGAATCAACATAATGCCATAAACAGACATAACTCCAATTCTATTATAAATACCATCAAACTGACTTAAACATAATCAAGCATAGTCTCTACTCGACTCCGTTACAATAACTAACACAAGTTCTAAGGCATAGCTAGATGTAAAACAACTATAACAATCTCAACATAACGACTAGCTGATACACTCCAAGTCATCACTCTTGCCCATTCCCCTCCATCTGTGAATCTTCACCTGAGCTGCCTGAAAAGGGCGGAAAATAACTATATGAGCGAACGCTTAGTAGGTAACAATAGGCAAGTGTAAGTGATTAACCAATTAATTACATGTATGAAACGGAAGGAAAAGAACTAACGATCAAATGAAACAACATAATAAAAGAAAGTTCTAAAGAATGGAATGGAATAACAATATGACAGAATGATATAACTACAAGAATTGCAAGTTAAGAACAATATATATAACAGGAAATTGTAGGAAATTAGCCAACAAGCAAGAATATAACCAAGTAGAACACGATTCAAGTAAGAGATCATTGTCATAGACATCACGCTAGTCATGCACTCGGTGCAATGCCTCACCATGTCATTACAAACTCCCATGGGCACAAGTAATTTTCGGGCGCTCTCCCCAGGACCAGACCGGGCCCCTATGGTGCGTTGGCATTGATTTATTGGATCCAAGATCCCAAGTTCTGTCTAGACTTTAATCAAGTTAAATGACCAATTATAATCAAGTACAAACTTACCTCGGAACATCCCAAGGCTAAGTTGAAGAGATACTGTCCAGAATTTCTATCCAGGAGTTCAAATTATTAAGAACCAACATGTTCTTGGATTCAAAACCATTAAACACGAAGAAAACTAGTCTCTGGATGATATGTGGTTCCTACTGGACCGCTCAAGACTTGTGCGGTCGACACTGGGCCGCACTAATAGCAACTGGGCTGAGGTTTAGACCTCGGGGGTCAAGGTTGAACGGCTGATAAAGGGCCGCTCTTCTATATGAACGGTAGGGATTAGGCCGTACAAGGCCAGAAGTTTATAAAATCGAGGTCAGGATATGTGGTCCTGATAGAGTCGCTCATTAGTTGAACGGTCCATTATGGGCCACCTGTCAGATGTACGGGCCATTACTGGCCGCACAACACAGGGCCTAACCATGAGTTAGAACTTAGCCCAAGTGGGCTCCCGGGCTACCATAGGCAGGGTGGAACTGAACCAGAGTCCAGCCCACTATCTACTGGTCGGCCTAGGGTCTACTGGACTGATCAAATCAGGGATTGGCCGAAGATGGATCAAGGATAATCGGCCAAACTAATTGGCATAAGCCAGGGATAAACGTTCTCAATTGGGCCGTTCAGGGATATATGCGGTCCACAAATGGCTGCACAAGTCCCTGTTAGTCCAATTCGGACTAACTCAAATCACAACGGTTCGATGGAGTCTAAATCAATTCTAGGGAATAATAAAGGTTCAAGATTTACGGTTATAACAAGTGTAAACCTAATAGCCACTTCAATTATCAAGGATTCACAATTAAAATTGACATTCATTGGAAAGATGAATCAAGATCAAGCTCAAATTAAATAAATCAGCAAGAATGATTTACTGTCATGAATTACAGTTTATTAGGTGTGTTGCTAACATGCAAATAACCACTAATCTACTAACATAACATGCTGTAATGATAATTAATATGTTCTGTCACAGATGTGTGGTCAGTTCGGGACCTTACATCCCCATGAACGGTCACAGACTGGCCGCACACGTCCCCTCAGATCCGAAGACCTGCTGGATATGGACGGTCGGTAGTGTGCCGCTGGGAAGGATGTGCGGTCTGGAACTGGCCGCAAGATAGACATGCGGTTTGAGTTCGGCCACACGTTCCAAGTAAACGATCTGAGACAGAAACATATATATAGTCCACAACAGGCCGCCTATCTGGGATGTGCGGTCTATCGTGTGGCCGCACAAGTCCAGACAGGTCGCTGGCCCTTTCACCTTGCCCGATCCCGGCGAGGTTTCTAGGGTTAGACTAAAACATGAAATTCGCACGATATAAAACATGGAATTTTGGGCTTTTACTACCAAAAGAAAGAGCACGAAAAACTATACAAGATGCACGAATCAATTTTATGTTTACAGCCTGAAATCACTACTTAATCGAAAGGGAACAATTATAACCCTAGATGTGACATGCTTCTACTAAAACCTAAAATTCTCACAGAACACTTGATGAAATTTAGGGCTTTCTACATCAATGAAAAGCTAACACGATGCTACTTCTAATCATATATTATTTGTAGGGTTTGGCTTGCTATCACCTACCTGAATCGAATTAAGAAGGAAGGAGAAAGAAAACTAAAGACGCCGGTACACGTAGCCACTAATCGCTGGAGATCTCCCTCGATCTAACTCCTCTACAGCCGCCGCTGGTTCTAAACGATTCTAGGGTTAGAAAGCTTCATTTTAATAGGTCACACGCCTTCTGGAGGGTTCTATGCGCGGAGTATTCGTCCACGCAAGTCGAGTTTATGTGAACGCCGCCGCAATAGTTGACTCGATCCAAACTCCGCCGAATACATCTCCTAGGGTTAGGGTTTTGAGAGATTAAGAGAGGGGAAATGATCCTCTCATCCTGGCCTTTCATTTGCCACCGATTTGGGCTCATTTGATGGAGTATTGGGCTCGAATTTGGCGTTTCAAGGTATAGTTAACTAAGTGTTCAATTTGGGCTTAATCCACTAATTCGGCCTACTTATAAATTTTATTTGGGTTGGCCACAAAAGATAAGTTTGTTAAACGTGTTATCCTCTACAAGAATATAATTTTTATGGATTTTTATAAAATGGTCAAAATATAACTCATTCTATTTATTAAGGAATTATTCTGATTAATTTTTAATTAATTTCTAAAAGAAATCGGGATGTTACAGGCACTCATGGGTGCTGCTGACTCGGCAGAAGTTGTGGAATCCCAGTCATCTATGGCCAGCAGAGAACTGCTTCAGGGGGAGAAGAGTCTTCCTGAAATAGAAGCGGGAGAAATCATTGAAGAGGAAGCTGGGGCTCCTGGGGCTTTAGCCCTTGTTACAGAATCGGCCCTGGTGGAGGCCGGTCAGGTTGGGTGCGAAGAACAGGCATCCTCAGCTGTTGAGATTCTTGATGCCGCTGCGTCGCAAGAGGCTGGCGGGGAGGTTGTCGTTATCGAGACTTCCTCCACCATGTTAATTACGAGAGTCGACTCTAGTGCCGGCGCCTTACAAGCTTTGCCGTTGTCATCTTTTGAACCGAGCGACGACCTCTGGGATGCTGTTGACAGTAGAGTCAATTTTCAGCTTCCCGACACATCACCACTTGGCCTGCAGTCGTCGAACGACCTGGTGTGGCAGTTCTTGGGAACTCTGCAGCAGACTGTAATAGCCAGCCCAGATTTAACCTATGTGCAGCTAAGGGGCCTGGTAGAACACCTTTCCCGTTCACTACTAGCTTTCGGCTGCCCCATGGATGATTGGACGCCACGGGTGATCTTGCTATTAAAATATGTGAACAGAAGGGAATTCCATGGCTGAGAAGCAGCTGACCAACTGACGGCCCTGAAGCTTGAGTGGACAGAATGTCGGGCCGCTTTCTCATCTCTGAGGGAGATAGCGGAGTCAATGCGAAATATGGCTGACATTTGTTCACATCATCGGACTTCTTTAGCAGCCAGGATAGCTGAACTTCGTGCTGAACTTTCCAGGGCTGAGGTTGAGCTACAAGAAGCCGAACAGTAAGAAGTGCAGAGTGTAGAGGAAGCGGCATTGGCTGAAGGGCGGGCCGCCTCACTTGAAGAAAAGCTAGTGCAGTTAGGAACTGCTGAGTCTTGCCTGCAGGAACTAACCCGTTATCCCACCCTGGGGCTCTTGGAGCTTGAAGACATCTTCCGACGTCCGCTGCAGTAACTCCTTTTCTGTTTTCTTCTTCTTTTGGGGTGAACCTTTATGTATCCCGGGGGATGCCCCGAGTAATCATGTAGTTTGTCACCTCATGAAAATGAAAGGTTTTCATTTGCCGTTTAAGTCACGACTTCATTTCCCTTCTTTCTTTCTTCTTAGCCAATTCTCTCAGCCTGGATATGTGAGTTATTAGGGCAGGAGAGCGCTCACGCCTTCAGTGAAGTGGTGAGGGATTCGCTCCACCGCAGCGTAACCACTCCCAGGGCCAGATTTTGGCTAACACAGGTGGAATGCTCGAGGGTGAAAGCATAGTGGCCACTTGGATCAAAGGGTAAGGTCAGAAGGCCCATTGGTAGGCTTCGCCGATGGTGACGAAGTTGTCAGGAGACCAAGAGTGTACTCATCGAGTAACGAAGAACCCGAGTGAGAGGTAGGCTTGCTAGTTTCCCCGAATGACGAAGAAAGTCAAGAACATGTTTACTTATTGACGTAGATGGAAGGTACGGACCAATAGTTTGCTTGTTGATTCCGCCGATGGTGACAAACCACAGAGGTAGGGTTTATTCATCGACATTGGTTGAATGTCGAAGCAAAGGAGGTTTATTCATTAACGAGGATGAAAGGTCCAAGTTAAAGGAAATGTCGATCGATCTTGTCGATGATGGCAAGGGTCGAACACGGGTTTGTTCATCGACATTGGTTAAATGTCGAAGCAAAGGAGGTTTATTCATTAACGAGGATGAAAGGTCTAAGTTAAGGGAATGCTGACCGATCTTGTCGATGATGACAAGGGTCAAGACTGGCTTGTTCATCGACATTGGTTAAGTGTCGAAGAAAAGGCGGTTTATTCATTAACAATGATGAAATGTCCAAGTTAAGGGAATGCTGACCGATCTTGCCGATAATGACAAGGGTCAGGGCTAGCTTGTTCATCGACATTGGTTAAGATGCTGAAGCAAAGATGTTTATTCATTAACAAGGATGAAAGGTCCAAGTTAAGGGAATGCTGACCGATCTTGCCGATGATGACAAGGGCCAGTGACGGTTTATTCATCGGCGGGACTTGGAAGGTTATTCTACCTCGTCCCTGAGGAGAGTGTGTCATAATCATTAATCATCATTTTTTCTTTTTTTTATATATCACATTACCGGTACAAGCGCCCTTTCAGATTTTCACCGGAACCAGCCCCCTCTTGCTTTTGCCCACGCTCCCTCTCGGATTTTCACGTGACAGGGTACCCGATTTTGCCTGCGGCATCCTTTCGGGTTTTCACCGCAGCTGGGTTATAGCCGTTTTTGCCCCTACCCAGGGTATCTGGGTAAGTCTGGCGAGACATCTCTATTTTTAGCCTCCCTCTTTTTCTTCTTTTTTTTTTGAACTTGATTCTCAGCATGAAGCCGGGATATACGAGGGCTTGCTCGTCAGCCACGGACGGGAAGTCCGGACAAAGGGGATGCTGACCGGTCTTGCCGATGATGACATGGGTCAGGACGCCGTGTGTTCATCAACATTGGTCAAATGTCGAAGCAAAGGTATGTATTGTTCATTAACAAGGATGAAAGGTCCGAATTAAGGGGAAGATTGATCGGTCTTGTCGATGATGACAAGGGTCAAACAAAGGTTTGTTCATCGACACTGGTCAAATACCGAAGCAAAGAGGTTCATTCATTAACGAGGATGAAAGGTCCAAGTTAAGGGAGAATTGACCGGTCTTGCCGATGATGACAAGGGTCAATAATGGTTTGTTCATCGACATTGGTTAAATGCCGAAGCAAAGAGGTTCATTCATTAACGAGGATGAAAGGTCCAAGTTAAGGGAGAATTGACCGGTCTTGCCGATGATGACAAGGGTCAATAATGGTTTGTTCATCAACATCGGTTAAATGTCAAAGCAAAGAGGTTTATTCATTAACGAGGACGGAAGGTCCAAGTTAAGGGAAAGGTTGACCGGTCTTGTCGATGATGACAAGGGTCAAACACTGGTTTGTTCATCGACATTGGTCAAGATGCCGAAGCAAAGAGGTTTATTCATTAACGAGGACGGAAGGTCCAGACTAAGGGAAAGGTTGACCGGTCTTGCCGATGATGACAAGGGTCGAATCAAAGATTTGTTCATCGACATTGGTTAAATGATGAAGCAAAGATATGTTCGTTCATTAACAAGGACGAAAGGTCCAAGTTAAGGGGAAAGGTTGACCGATCTTATCGATGATGACAAGGGTCAATAATGGGTTTGTAGAGAGAAAAGATCTCCCGCGGAACTTGTGGTGATCGTCCTTTTCGGAGTTTCATTAGGATGAGGGTGAAGAGGAACTTTTAAATTACCACATTACT
Source organism: Amorphophallus konjac (assembly GCA_022559845.1). Classification (NCBI taxonomy): domain Eukaryota; kingdom Viridiplantae; phylum Streptophyta; class Magnoliopsida; order Alismatales; family Araceae; genus Amorphophallus; species Amorphophallus konjac. Next base: position 268,795,269 of record CM040121.1, on the reverse strand, counting down.
GGCTTAAGCGCCCTTTCGGGTTTTCGCCGAAGTCAGCCCCCTCTCGCTTTTGTCCACGTGCCCTTTCGGAGTTTCACATGGCGAGGTACCCGATTTTACCTGCAGTGCCCTTTCGGATTTTCACCGCAGCTAGGTTATAGCCATTTTTGCCCTTGCCCTGGTATAGGAACAAGACTGGCGAGACATCTCTATTTTTAGCCTCATTTTTTTCTTTTTCTTTCTTTTATTTTTTTTAGAGTGAGAAAACGAGGATGGGTCAATCATGCGATGTTTGACCCTGTGTAGTAGCATATGACAGTTGGCTAGGGCACGTAGCCATGCGCCGAGAAAAGGGGTTCATTCGTTGGCGAGGACAAATACCAACGCAAGGGATGAGTTTATGCGCCAACTTGGACGTAAGGTCTGTAATGGCGATAATGTGCAGAAGTCGGCTAGGGCACATAGCCTTGCGCCAGAAAAGGGGGTTTATTCGTCGGTGAGGATAAATACCTACGCAAGGGATGAGTTTATGCGCCGATCCAGACGTAAGGTCCGTAAGGGTAGTATTGTAGGAAAGTTGGCTAGGACACGAAGTCTTTTGCCGGAAATAGGTTTATTCATTAGTAAGAGGGTAGTGCTAACGCAAAGAAGGAGTTTTATGCCGACTCAGGCGTAAGGCTCGGAGTCGTAATATTGTATGCAGATGGTGTTACTGATGGATGTAGGCGGACCTCCAAAGGATCCCAAGTTTAATGCTTGTTGGGGATGTTCCCAAAATTACAGACCAGTGACCTGGTACTCAGTCTGAGCTGGCTGTATTTTTAAAGAGTTCGATAAGGGTGGAGTGCCACTAGGCCAAAGTAGGTTTCGGTCATTCTGGGAATGCCGGTGGGACTGCGTAGTATAGTTTCACATGATTCCCATTAAGAGGGGGGAACTGAACTACTCCCTTGTCTACCAGAACGTAGGCACCCCCTTCATATACTCGGTGGACAATATACGGCCCAACCTAGTTTTCAACCAACTTCCCTTTGGGGTTGGAGGCCATCACTTCTCTTCTTTTGACCATCACTAGGTCACCTTTCTTGAACTCTCGCCCTTTGACCAGCTTATCGAAGGCACGGGCCATGTGAGCTTGGTAGAGTTGGATATTTTGTTGCACAGCTTGGAGACGCTTTCCTTCAAGCTCGGAGAGCTCTTCCAATCTTCTTTCTGTATTGGTTTGTTCGCTGCTAGCCAACCCGTGCTGGACGGCGACTCGAAGCGATGGGACTTCAAGCTCAATTGGAACTACCGCTTCTGACCCATATACAAGGGAGAATGGTGAGCAACCAGTTGGGGTTTTATAGACTGTGCGATAGACCCAAAGTGCCTCATACATCCTTTCCTCCCAATCCTTTTTGTTGGAATTAACAGTCTTCGCCAGCAAAGTGCACAGCGTTTTATTGAAGGCTTCTACGAGCCCATTGGCCTGAGGGTTGTAGGGGGACGACGTCCTGCAATCAATCTTATATTTATTAGCTAGATGATAAACCTTTTGGTTCCTAAAGTGGCTGCCATTGTAAGAGATAATTCGGCTGGGGACTCCAAACCGGAATATTATATTCTGTCGGAAGAATCTGGCAACTAATTCTCCCGTCACTTCTCTTAGCGCTATTGCTTCTGCCCATCTAGAGAAGTAATCTATAGCGACTAATATGTATTTTCATCCCGACGACGATGTCGGCAAATGTCCTACCACGTCCGTGCCCCATTGTGCAAACGGCCAACTTGGTAGGGTAGGGTGTAGCGGCACCGGTGATCTTCTTGACACGTTGGCATGCTCTTGACATCTTTGGCAAGCCTTAGCGAACTTGCAGCAATCATTGAAGATAGAGGGCCAGTAATAGCCCAGCTTCTTTATTTCAATCTTCATTTTCGGACCGACTTGATGTGCTCCGGCTGACCCGGCATGGACTTCTTGCATTACTCGCCGGGCTTCCTCTAGGGACAAGCAGCGGAGTAAAATTTTCTTTCGGGCATCCGCCATTATCCGGAACAAAGTTCCGTTCCTCATTTCATAAGAGTCTTTGACTCTCAGGAACTTCATTCTCTGTTCTTTATCTTTCGAGAGTTGTTGGTGTAACGTCCGGTAATTTTGAAATAGGAATAAATAATAATATAGAAGAAAACTTATACATAAAAGATAATTACATATTCCTACAAATAAGTTTATAATGTTTAATAAATAAAGTTTATTCAAATAAGTAAATGGCTAAGTGATATTCCCTTTAGGGGATGGAAGTAAAAGTCTTGTTAAGATCGAACCTATCTCTGATACCCAAGACTGTGATTAAAAAGGGTATTAATATGGAATAGAGAGCTATTTTTAAGAAGGCATTTAATTCATATTCTACTTCTATTTTGAATTAATAATTGAAGAGGCGAGATCTCGCGCTGAGTCCTGAGCGGGCTATGGATCACCAGAAGATGAATCTGCAAGAGAGGGAAACGTATCAGAGGGCCCAGGGGATCTCCCTGGGGGAAAACCCTCCGATGGCTAAGTCAATAGAGCTATGGTGGAAGCGATAATGGGGGGAGGAGAGAGCTGATGCGCGAGAATCCTCTCCACCAGAGGGTGAAGCGAATCGTGCTCAGGAGCTTAGGGTGTGTGAATGCCTTGTTTCTCTTACCTTCTTCTGGAGGGTATCCCTTGCTTAAATAGTGCGCCGCCTTCAGGAGTCCTGCAAGCTGAGGGGTTCCCGGTGGGAGTTACGTCTTTAACGGGGGCTTTCATGGCCTGATCGTGGGAACGTTATCCCCTTGGAGTCCGGCGGCTCCCCTGACTCTCCCGCTGGCGGGGGACTCTGAACGGCTGCACATGCGGATAATCAACAGGCCTTACCGAGCCTCGGGGATGCTAGCTCTTGTCCGAGCGATAGGCATGGCCCGGCGAAGGTGGGGTCGGATAGGTCGGCTAGAGCCTATCTCTCTCGGACGGGGAGAGGGCGTTAGGCCGGACCTTCCTTGGGACCTGACCGTTGTCTCGGGCCCTCCGAGCCTAGAAGGCCACCGGGGAGAGTTAGTTCCTCGAGTCTTATTTATTGGGCTTTTCTTCCCTAAGTGGGCCCTGTGGGCTATCACTCGGGCGGGCTCGCCTGGTTGGACCTTGTGGGTCTTGTTGGGCTGCCTTTGTGGTGGGCTGCGGAAATCCCCCTCTCCACTTGTCCCCCTCCTACTCCCGAGCCAAGGAGGTTCGGATGAGTAGTTTTTCGAGGCTTTGGACCGGCGTGGCTCAGGTGGGTGGAATTCCGTTGGCGTTATGGAGCCGCTTATAGCGGTCGCCGAGGCCCGTAATGATGATCCTGACGGATTCGAAATGAAGGGGCCCCCCTTTTTCTCGGAGCACGGAACGGCGCGCCGCCACCCTCAGGGGTTTTTAGGGGGCGCTGTTCATCATTCTAGGCTTCCAGGTTTTAGGCTTTCCTTGCTTCTTGATGCGCTGTGAGAGCACAGCGGAGACGCGGAGCCTTGCGGCGGCGTTCGTGGAGTTGGCGAGGATAACCGCAGAGGCGGTCCGGCAACTTCCTTCTCCCCCGGAGTCTTCGAGCTCGTACGAGGGATCTTCCCCCGACTCGATGGCGGATCAGAGTCCGGAGCTTGTGCCGGAGAGGCGGGAACCGGTCCCCAACTGCAGTGAGTTGGGGGAAGCGGAGGTGCGGAGGCTGGAGCATCGTTTTCGCCTGCCTCTCAGATACAGCTTTGCTGCCGCCGCTCCACACGAGACGAGTCTGGATGATCGCGGGGAGCACATTTGCACCTTTCTTCTGGCTTGGAAGAGCGGATTTCGTCTCCCTTTCGATCCTTTCGTGCTGCAGCTTCTTAATTTTTTCCGGTTGGGGCCTATTCAGTTGGTGGCCAACTCATATCTTCTGCTCTCGGCCTTCCGGATTCTTTGTCGTCAGCACGACATTTTTCCTTCCTTGGACCTCTTCCATTTCTTCTTTGAGTTGAAAGCGCACCCGTCGGCAGGGAAAGGCTTCTACTTCATCCAGGCGCGGAGGAATAGGAGCTGCATCTCGCTTGCGGCGAAGGACTCCTCGCACAAGGGGTGGAAGACCCACTTCTTCTGGGTGAAGGCGGTGGCGACGGACGAGATCTGGAGATGTCGGACCTCGCCCAACTTTCATCCGAATCTGCCCCCTCGCCAGGAGGAATTCCCTCCCCACGTGGAGCAGCAGGCTGCCCGTCTACTGGAGGACCGTCGATCGACCGAGGAGCTGGTGACGCCGGAGAACATCGAACGGTGTCTTCTCTCGCAGTTGACGTCGACAGGTACAGCTCTTGAGGCTCTTTTTCTGGGGTGGTAGCTCCTTTCCTCCTCCTGACTGGGGCTTCTCCTTGTTACAGACGTGAGGCGGGAGCCTCTGGAGGAGGCGGCCGAGGTCATCGATCTGGGAGATGACTCAGCAGCCGATGAACCTGATGCCTCGGCGGGTCGCGCCCAGGCCCGAGACAAGGGCAAGGGGGTGGCCCCCGAGGGGTCTTCTCGATCGACCGGCCTGAAGCGCAAGGATCCCCTGGCGGGGAAACTGCGGGAGGTCGTGAAGGCCAGGAAAAGGGCCAAGAAGGCCGGCCTTTCTACCGCCGTCGGGGGCGATTCTGGCTCGGCGGCGCTCCCCCCTCGGGGGCAGGATGGGGCCGACCCCTCCGGGCTGGCTCTCCCATCCGCCGGGCGAGAGGGGGCCGAGGAGACCAGGGGCCCCTCAGAGGGAGGTGATGGGTCGGCTCTCCCCTCTGCGGGGCAGAGGGGGCCGATGCCGGTGTGGCCGGCGCTGGGACCGAGGGATCGGTCGGCGCGGATGGGGGTTCGCCCGTGAGGGCGTTGCAGCCCTACGTGCCGGAAGTTTCTGGTGCGGCTGATCCCGCGGCGCCGGTCGAGGGTGGGGGTTCGGCCGGGGAGGCGTAGCAACCCCAACCGACCGTGGCACGCGGGGCGGTCAGCTTCGCTACCCGAACAGGGTCTTCTGGCGGGGTGCCCAGGGTGGAGCGATCCCCTTTGTCGGAGCCTCTGGACAGGCTCGGTATCTTGGGCGACTTGTACCGGCTCTGCCGGTCGATCGCCGAGAGGACGAGGGGGGGAGAAAGGCGCAACACTCCTGTCGGGGTCCTTGATGTCCTGATGGAGGGCGGCCTGGTCATAGCTCGGACAGCGGCCGTGATGGCGGAGGCGCACGCCCGGACAGAGGCGGAACGGTCGAGGCTTGCCTGGACCCTTGGTGGATGCGAGGGAAAACTAGCCCGGCTCGAGGGGGAGCATGAGGGGCTCCGGCGGGAGTTCCTCGCATTCAGGGAGTTGGCGTTGTCGAGCCGACGGGAAGCTGAGGCGCTGGCCGAGCAGCTAGCAAGGGCCCAAGAATCGCTCGAGAGGAAGAGCATACGTCTAGAAGATGAGCGTCAGCGTCACATCGAGCTGGATGGCCTCTGGGAGCTTGAGCGCGGCGAGCTGCAGGATCGGGCGGAGGACTCGGAGCGCCTTCGTGCTGAGGCCGAGGCAGACCGAGCCCGGGCGGAGGGCCGGACGATCGAAGCCGAGCGGAGGATGACCGAGCTAGAGGAGCGTCTGGCGAGGGCGGAAGAGCGTGCGGCCGAGGCGGAGCGGGCTCGGGTTGAGCTTGTCGGAAGGGTAGGGCAGGTCGAGGCAGAGGCGATCGAGCGTTACAAAGGCTCGGAAGCTTACTCGGCCGACTTGATTAAAGCTGCCCTCCCCTACTATGAGGTAGCGCTCCGCCGGGGTGCTCGAAAGGGATTCAGGCAGGGCTATCGCCGGGCGATGAGCTATGCCAATGAGCACCTTGCCGGGGGCGATTTTCCTTACGGCCAGAGTTATGACTCGGATGAGTCAGTTTCCAGCTCCTCATCCTCGGCCGGGGAAGAACCGGAGGAGTCACCTTCAGCGGGGTCACCAACTCCGGAGGCTCCGGGAGGGCTCACGACCGGGACAGTTCTCGCACAGGCGAGGTCAGTGTCCGGGCCGGCCGTCACCGAAGGTACCGGGGGTGACGCGTCCCCTACTGCTGTTCCTGAGCTTCAAAGTGGGCCCGAGGCCTGATGTATTTTACTTTATTTTACCCCTTCCCCTTTTTGTCTATTTTTCCTTTTGTAAAAGGACTTCGTTATGGGAGGCAATAAAGAACTTACTTTGTTTGATCGCTATCTTTGCCGTGAATTGGCTGGCGTATCGGGGGCAGTTGGAAAGTGCCGATATTCTTTGCACCGTTTTCGCATGCCGATTCGGGAGACTTCTGGCGGGGCGTCCTTTCATTCCACCATGCTTTGGAAGTCGAGGCGCTTCGCGAATCCCGCTAGGGTGGGGACCGAGGAATTGGAGGTGACCTTCCAGGGGAGGTCCTGTAGCGTGTTTTCAAGGGGGGAGTCATTTAAGGCGCGTGGCCTCCCTTGGCCTATAAAAAGGACCGAAGGGTGTTCCTTCCCTCTTAACACTTAGGACTCTCGCCGGCGGTCTGCTCTTATTCCCTCGTTTTCGCTCTGCGTTGTGCCGCCGCGATCGGAGCATGGAGGACCCTTCAGAAGGTGACGCCGCAGACGACGGGGAGCGGCCGGTTCCCGCTGTCCTGGAATATCGGTCGGATCCCACGGTCGCCGCGCGTGCATGAGACGGGTCCGACGGTCGCCGCGCGGATCTGGAGAGGGCTTCGACGTGTGGGGGCACGCCGTTTGCCTCCTCTTGGCTCCAGCGAGGCTTCCGGGCGGATGCCGAGATGGAGGGCGGATAGGGGAGTTAGGGATGCCGGCAGCCATTCCCCTCCGTGGGAGGGGAGGAGGCGGCTCACCTTTGTCCGCAGCCTCTTTCTCTCTCTTTTGTTCTTCATTTCTTTCACTCTTCGGGGGCTGCTTGCTTTCTGTTCGCCTCCAAGGAGTTGGTGGATTGGCAGAGAGGAGACCTTCACGGCGCTCCTTTTTCCAGGTTGTTGCCAACTTGGAAGGTAGCCTTCCTCGCGTGAAAGGTGGCCTTCTCCTTGTCATCCCTCTGTCACCCTTGTCACGGTCCACCCGAGCCAACTGGGTCGACCATCTCTTGTCCGAGCCAGTTTCTACGCGAGGCAGAGTCAGTGGCTGGGTGTGAGAAGGTCAAGACCGGGTCGGCCGGGTGATGGCCGTCTGCCGTGGTGCTAGATGGATTTTTGATTTTCACTATGTAATGTATTGGCAGTTGCCTTTCTGATGTACCAACAATTATCTTGAATAAATGCAAAAAAAAGGGGGTTTTATTTTACCCAATTTGTTGATACAGTTTTCAGAAATAAAATCGGCGTAGTGTGGTTGCGTTCCATGTCCAGGGAATGGGTTCCCCTTCCATTGTGGCCAACCTGTACGCACCTTTCCTGAGCGTCTCGATCACTCGGTAGGGGCCTTCCCAGTTGGGGGATAGCTTGCCCGCCGCCTCCAGTGGTCGAGAGGCTTCGGTCTTCCTGAGGACGAAGTCCCCTGGTCGGAATTGTCAGCCCCGGACCTTGACGTTGTAGTACCGAGTGAGGCGGCGCTGGTATTCCGTAGCTCGGACGTTCGCGATCTCTCGGAGTTCGTCTGCCAGGTCGAGGTTCTCGAGCAACTTCTGCTCGTTTGCCTCGGGTGAAAAGCTGATCACTCGGAGAGACGGATTGGTGATCTCTAACGGAACGACGGCTTCGGTGCCATATACCAGCTGAAAAGGGGTCTCACCGGTTGCCGTCCTAGGGGTCGTTCGGTGCGACCATAGTACGCTAGACAGTTCCTCGAGCCAGCTGAAGAGGCGAGATCTAGCGCTGAGTCCTGAGCGGGCTATGGATCACCAGAAGATGAATCTGTAAGAGAGGGAAACATATCAGAGGGCCCAGGGGATCTCCCTGGGGAAAAACCCTCTGATGGCTAAGTCAGTAGAGCTATGGTGGAAGCGATAATGGGGGGAGGAGAGAGCTGATGCGCGAGAATCCTCTCCACCAGAGGGTGAAGCGAATCGTGCTCAGGAGCTTAGGGTGTGTGAATGCCTTGTTTCTCTTACCTTCTTCCGGAGGGTATCCCTTGCTTAAATAGTGCACCGCCTTCAGGAGTCCTGCAAGCTGAGGGGTTCCCGGTGGGAGTTACGTCTTTAACGGGGGCTTTCATGGCCTGATCGTGGGAACATTATCCCCTTGGAGTCCGGCGGCTCCCCTGACTCTCCCGCTGGCGGGGGACTCTGAACGGCTGCACATGCGGATAATCAACCGGCCTTACCGAGCCTCGGGGATGCTAGCTCTTGTCCGAGCGATAGGCATGGCCCGGCGAAGGTGGGGTCGGATAGGTCGGCTAGAGCCTATCTCTCTCGGACGGGGAGAGGGCGTTAGGCCGGACCTTCCTTGGGACCTGACCGTTGTCTCGGGCCCTCCGAGCCTGGAAGGCCGCCGGGTAGAGTTAGTTCCTCGAGTCTTATTTATTGGGCTTTTCTTCCCTAAGTGGGTCCTGTGGGCTATCACTCGGGCGGGCTCGCCTGGTTGGACCTTGTGGGTCTTGTTGGGCTACCTTTGTGGTGGGCTGCGGAAATCCCCCTCTCCAATAATAAATTAAAATCAATAATTAGTTAAGACCCAGATCTTGTGTATAACCCCATGATTCCCTAATGGGCCTTACAAAAAGATCTCATAAACCCTACCCTTAATTTTAAGGGGATTATGAATATAACATCATTTTATGTAGCCATTTAAAATCATATTGTAATTTTTATTTGAATTAATAATCAATAAACCTCCAAGGAAACATCAATTTGTATTTTATTAATAATTTAGAAAATTTAATATTTCACATTTATTACGTTATATTTTTATTTGAAGGAATAGGGGTATATAGATAAGATTTAATATATTAAAGATAGTTAAAAGGAGGTAGAATGGACATATATGCAATTTTGGTTAAATAAGGGTGAGAAGAAAATGTTTAAAATAATACACAACCATGCGATGGTCGTTGGTTAATAATTTATGACGTAAATCGGGTTGTTATTACAAATAAAGTATATAGGTAAGAGAGTTATAGAAATAAGAGGGGTATAAAGACAATATCGATCTTTTTGAGGTTGAAGAGAAAGGGACAAAGTTAAAATGACGCCTGCTTGTCCAGGCACATACAAGGTATACAACGACTAAATCAAAGTCGTTATTTTATTTAAGGTGAATAGTGTCACTTTTTAAATTAAAAGAATTTTAAAAAACTAATTACATAGAAAAATAGAGAAAAATGGAAAAACATTACCCACAAAATTTCATGTCAATACCCAATCAAATAAAAAAGATAAAAATCTATAAAGATTATAACACTATAAAATAAACTATTATAACGAGAATTTCGTGAACACAGCCGTGTAACTAGGAAGGATTTGTGTTTTAGAAGGGTTAATGGGGGGAAATGCTAATAGCAATAGGACTCTTTCTGGGGAATACTATTCCCAATCGAATTCAACACTCATTAGGTTCCCAAAACCCTATAAATATCACCCTTAGAACTCCCTGTTATTAGCTTCGTCAAACCCACGAATTTCTTCCTCCCTGCAAGCCAAAGCGTGAAGAAGCCTCCCTTCTTTTCCTATTGACGAAGGAGTTGCTGCTGCTAGCCTTTCTTCTATCGCCAGAAGCAGAAGAACAAGCTGCTTCTTCCTCCGAAGGCTGCTCCTGCCGTGGTGTACGTGAAGAACGTGAAGTTCTTCATCTTTCCTTCTTCTTCCTTGTTGCATGGAGGTTTGATGGCTGTTGCCTTTCTTCACCGTTGCTGCTACTGCTACTATTGCCTTCGGTCGCTGAAGCTAGAGGAGCAAGCTGCTGCATCTTCTTCCTTCTAAACCGGTTGCTCAGTTGAAAATAGAGTATCGTTCGTGGTTATTCTGTTCATATATTCCTTAGGTATTCATTAACCAAATCAAGCCCAAAGTAGGTTTTCTCAAGTACCAGCCCCATCTAGTAATTTGGTAATCATAATCATGCATGTAGACTGTTAGAAGGTTTTCAGTAGGTCTAGATGAATTTCTGAAAGTTTTAGTAAAATAACAACCCAAGTTAGGGCGTTATTTTGATATAACGACGTGAAAATAGTCGTCAATTAGCTAGTTAATTAATAAATTACACTTGTTCAAAATTCAATAACTTTGAACCCTGACATCTAATTTAATGCATGATTATATTGTTAGATTCCTGCTATTTTTTTCTACCAGTACTTGTCTTTAGTTCCTTGATTGGACATACTCCAGAAATCCATGTGTCTAGGATTGTACCTGCCCGGTGCCAATCATATGACAAATAATTAACGACCGCTTCTATGTCGTCAATTGAATGAACGCCCCCGTGCACAGGCGCCAATTAGTGAATAACCTAAGAATTTTGTATTATTCGTGAATTTACCTAAATATTGAAATAACGGCATGCACCCTGTCGTCAGATTTATATATGACGCCCTTGACTAAGACGTTATTTACGGAATTAAAGACTTAAGATAAGTCGTCATTTACATAATACATGAAATATGAGAATATTTATGGATTTTAATATTAATAGAATCCGGATGTAACGACTGAGTGAACAGTCGTCATTTGTTGAACTGACGACCCTGACAAGGGCGCTACTTCATGAAATGAAGACTTGACCCCAGGCGCTATTTTCCTGTTTTCTGATTTTCGTGGTTTCTGTAACCCTTGACAGCGGGTTATGATTATAGGCACTATATTCCATTCCGTGAGTATAGTCTCACGTTTCACTATGTTTTATCGATTACCCCTTAACTCTTGGTGACATACGAGCCCTCCGTTGGACATTCCGTTCCTTCAGACTGGTGAGTTAGTCATTGGGACCGCCATAAGACTCCGCTTGCCTTGGATTCCCTCAAGGTAGCCAAGCGGGTTGTACCATTAAAACCCGTGATACTACTTAATTGCCATGTCACTCTAAAGAAACATGGTATACATGCCCTCATGATGTGCTACATAGATGTCATGAGAATATCCTTGAATTAATGGAATGAGAAACCATGCCATTAATATTTCTTAAGAATTATGTGCCATATGTGTGGACACTAATTCTATCTACCTTATCATGTACAAGAATGAGCAACCATGTCTCTATGAGCGCTTATTCTTAATGTCAAGGTACCCAATTAGGGAGCCGATTCTGTCGAGTTTCAACGCGAATCGTGGTTATACCGTTATTATCGTGATACGTCCTTACACATCATGTTCAATCCTTGTAAGCATATTCCATGAGATCTACCTTAAAATTCCTACAAGTTTCATTCCCTTGAAATTCTACATTGGCTATAACTATCGTGGATGTCGAAAGTGCATTATACAATGCCCACGCATATAAGGGCCCGATCTGGTCCTAGGAGGAGCACCCGAAAGTACTAGTGCCCATGGGAGTTGTAATGATCGCGGTGTGGCATTGCACCGAAGTACTCATCGTTCTAGAGACACTCCACTACTCTCTCTTGTGACTTTACATGATATTACTTGCGTGCGTGACTCGTCGTGGTACTTGCTAGAACTCTAAATAGCCAATATCTCATGCTCGATACTATCTTTAACTTTTGCTTATCATGTTTTACTAGAACTTTCATATTTTGGTTTAATCGATATACTTGCATTCTATTTTTACGATCATTCTTGTAAATTAGCATTGCATTTATGTAACATGTAATTACTTAGAGCTAGCTTGTTCTTGAGATATAATTCCTACTGAGCGTTCGCTCACCCAGTTTATTCCAACATTTTTTAGGTAATCAGGTGGCTAGCGAGACCGAGACTCACACGGGAGGGATAAGTGTGCAAGCGAGCTCTGAAAATTAGTGAACTCGTGCCTTTTATCTTTCTTGAGTCTAGATAGTATTTCCTATTAATTGTCTAGCCAAGTTCGCTAGCGTGTCTTTGGTCGTTTCTTTCCGTTATGATGTAGTTGAGTCTGCCAATTTTGAAATTTGAAATTGTAAGAGACTTATATTCGAAATAAGATTTTTATTATTACTCCAAATTATTTGGTCTCATGCCATTGCTCTTGATTGTTCTCGACTGTTTAACTGCAACGTTATGAGCAAACGACACGTTCTGCTGCTATCGGTTCGGGGCGTGATAGAGGTGGTATCAGAGGTTCAGCTTTCATATCCTCCAGCTATTAGGTTCCAATGATAGGTCAAGTATCCCTGTCAGTCATATCAGAGCTTCGACTTTCACATCCTCCAGTTATTAGGTTCCAATGATAGGTCAAGTATCCCTGTCAGTCATATCAGAGCTTCGGCTTTCAACTCCTTAGGGCATCAAGTCCAAGAGATAGGTTGAGTATCCTTGTCGGTCATCCTATAGGAGTTCCGTGAGAGATGGGTAGAACTTGGGGTTAAAGTTATAAAAGAAAGATAAGATATTTACATTTCATTAACATTAATTCTTGAGTCAATAAATTATCTCCCCACTTATCCTTGCAGGAACCTAGATAAAATGGAAGCATCTAAGCCAAGCTTTGTCCCTGAGATGGTACTAGTAGATGTCCAAGTTTATGCAGATCTTGTTAGAAGAGTCCAGGAGCTAGAAAAGGCGGTGGAAGAAAAAGAGAGAGTTGAAAGAAAGGATCAAACCGATAATTCTGAAAAGTTTACCACTACCAAGAAAAGGGTAAACGAGGGTGATATTTCATGAAAGTGTAAGAAATGCCAGAAATGTAAGAAGTGTAATAAGAAGGGAACTTCGACAGATCACTCGCAAGGTAAATGTAACTCTTGTGGAAGATATGGTCACCAATCGAAAAAGTGTTGGTGGAGTTCGGGAGCATGTTGCGTTGCGGAAGCCTAGACCATAAGATAGCAGAATGCCCTATTTTGACCAAAAAGTTTCTAAGAGAAACTCAAGCTGTGGCCAAACTTGCCAAGAGAGAAGTTGTGGAAGGTACCCCTCACCCGTAATCCTAAACTAGTTCTTTTCCATAAGATTTCTTCTTTACCTGTATAGAATCATAATAAGTTATAACTAGTTCCCCATTAGGAATGGAATGTGATGTGAATTTGGGGACCAAATTCTTTTAAGTGGGGGATGGTGTAACGTCCGGTAATTTTGAAATATGAATAAATAATAATATAGAAGAAAACTTATACATAAAAGATAATTACATATTCCTACAAATAAGTTTATAATGTTTAATAAATAAAATTTATTCAAATAAGTAAATGGCTAAGTGATATTCCCTTTAGGGGATGGAAGTAAAAGTCTTGCTAAGATCGAACCTGTCTCTGATACCCAAGACCGTGATTAAAAAGGGTATTAATACGGAATAGAGAGTTATTTTTAAGAAGGCATTTAATTCATATTCTACTTATATTTTGAATTAATAATAAATTAAAATCAATAATTAGTTAAGACTCAGATCTTGTGTATAACCCCGTGATTCCCTAATGGGCCTTACAAAAAGATCTCATAAACCCTACCCTTAATTTTAAGGGATTATGAATATAACATCATTTTAAGTAGCCATTTAAAATCATACTGTAATTTTTATTTGAATTAATAATCAATAAACCTCCAAAGAAACATCAATTTATATTTTATTAATAATTTAGAAATTTTAATATTTCACATTTATTATATTATATTTTTATTTGAAGGAATATGAGTATATAGATAAGATTTAATATATTAAAGATAGTTAAAAGGAGGTAAAATGGACATATATGTAATTTCAATTAAATAAGGGTGAGAAGAAAATGTTTATAATAATACACAACCATGCGATGGTCGTTGGTTAATAATTTATGACGTAAATCATGTCGTTATTACAAATAAAGTATATAGGTAAGAGAGTTATAGAAATAATAGGGATATAAAGATAATATCGATCTTTTTGAGGTTGAAGAGAAAGGGACAAAGTTAAAATGACGCCTGCTTGTCCTGGCGCATACAAGGTATACAACGACTAAATCAAAGTCGTTATTTTATTTAAGGTGAATAGTGCCACTTTTTAAATTAAAAGAATTTTATAAAACTAATTACATGAAAAAATAGAGAAAAATGGAAAAACATTACCCACAAAATTTCATGTCAATACCCAATCAAATAAAAAAGATAAAAATCTATAAAGATTGTAACACTATAAAATAAACTATTATAAGGAGAATTTCGTGAACACGGCCGTGTAACTAGGAAGGATTTGTGTTTTAGAAGGGTTAATGGGGGGAATGTTAATAGCAATAGGACTCTTTCTGGGGAATACTATTCCCAATCGAATTCAACACCCATTGGGTTCCCAAAACCCTATAAATACCACCCTTAGAACTCCCTGTTATTAGCTTCGTCAAACCCACAAATTTCTTCCTCCCTACAAGCCAAAGCGTGAAGAAGCCTCCCTTCTTTTCCTGTTGATGAAGGAGTTGCTGCTGCTGGCCTTTCTTCTATCGCCAAAAGCAGAAGAACAAGCTGCTTCTTCCTCCGAAGGCTACTTCTGCCGTGGTGTACGTGAAGAACGTGAAGTTCTTCATCTTTCCTTCTTCTTCCTTGCTGCACGGAGGTTTGAAGGCCGTTGCCTTTCTTCACCGTTGCTGCTACTGCTGCTGTTGCCTTCGGCCGCTGAAGCTAGAGGAGCAAGCTGCTGCATCTTCTTCCTTCTAAACCGGTTGCTCTATTGAAAACAGAGTATCGTTCGTGGTTATTCTCTTCATATATTCCTCACGTATTCATCAACCAAATCAAGCCCAAAGTAGATTTTCTCAAGTACCAACCCCATCTAGTAATTTTGGTAATCATAATCATGCATGTAGGCTGTTAGAAGGTTTTCAGTAGGTCTAGACAAATTTTTGAAAGTTTTAGTAAAATAACGACCCAAGCTAGGGCGTTATTTTGATATAACGACGTGAAAACAATCGTCAATTAGCTAGTTAATTAATAAATTACACTTGTTTAAAATTTAATAACTTTGAACCCTGACATCTAATTTAATGCATGATTATATTGTTAGATTCCTGTTATTTTTCTCTACCAGTACTTGTCTTTAGTTCCTTGATTGGACATACTCCAAAAATCCATGTGTCTAGGATTGTACTTGCCCAGTGCCAATCATATGAAAAATAATTAACGACCGCTTCTAGGTCGTCAATTGAATGAACACCCCCGTACACAGGCGCCAATTAGTGAATAGCCTATGAATTTTGGATTATTCGTGAATTTACCTGAATATTGAAATAACGACATGCACCCTGTCGTCAGATTTATATATGACGCCCTTGACTAAGGCGTTATTTACTGAATTAAAGACTTAAGATAAGTCGTCATTTACATAATACCTGAAATATGAGAATATTTATGGATTTTAATATTAATAGAATTCGGATGTAACGACTGAGTGAACAGTCGTCATTTGTTGAACTGACGACCCTGACAAAGGCGCTACTTCATGAAATGAAGACTTGACCCCAGGCGCTATTTTCCTGTTTTCTAATTTTCGTGGTTTCTGTAACCCTTGACAGCGGGTTATGATTATAGGGACTATATTCCATTCCGTTAGTATAGTCCCACGTTTAACTATGTTTTATCGATTACCCCTTAACTCTTGGTGACATACGAGCCCTCCGTTGGAAATTCCGTTCCTTCGGACTGGTGAGTTAGTCATTGGGACCTCCATAAGACTCCGCTAGCCTTGGATTCCCTCAAGGTAGCCAAGCGGGTTGTACCATTAAAACCCGTGATACTACTTAATTGCCATGTCACTCTAAAGAAACATGGTATACAGGCCCTCATGACGTGCTACATAGATGTCATGAGAATATCTTTGAATTAATGGAATGAGAAACCATGCCATTAATATTTCTTAAGAATTATGTGCCATATGTGTGGACACTAATTCTATCTACCTTATCATGTACAAGAATGAGCCACCATGTCTCTATGAGCGCTTATTCTTAATGTCAAGGCACCCAATTAGGGTGCCGATTCTGTCGAGTTTCAACGCGAATCGTGGTTATACCGTTATTATCATGATACATCCTTACACATCATGTTCAATCCTTGTAATCCTATTCTGTGAGATCTACCTTAAAGTTCCTACAAGTTTCATTCCATTAAAATTCTACATTGGCTATAACTATCGTGGATGTCGAAAGTGCATTATACAATGCCTGCGCATATAAGGGCCCGATCTGGTCTTTGGAGGAGCACCCGAAAGTACTAGTGCCTATGGGAGTTGTAATGATCACGGTGTGGCATTGCACCAAAGTACTCGTCGTTCTAGAGACACTCCACTACTCTCTCTTGTGACTTTACATGATATTACTTGTGTGCGTGACTCGTCGTGGTACTTGCTAGAACTCTAAATAGCCAATATCTCATGCTCGATACTATCTTTAACTTTTGCTTATCACGTTTTACTAGAACTTTCATATTTTGGTTTAATCGATATACTTGCATTCTATTTTTGCGATCATTCATGTAAATTAGCATTGCATTCATGCAACATGTAATTACTTAAAGCTAGCTTGTTCTTGAGATATAATTCCTACTGTGCGTTCGCTCACCCAGTTTATTCC
This sequence comes from Amorphophallus konjac, assembly GCA_022559845.1. NCBI lineage: Eukaryota > Viridiplantae > Streptophyta > Magnoliopsida > Alismatales > Araceae > Amorphophallus > Amorphophallus konjac. The sequence continues at coordinate 268,778,742 of CM040121.1, read as the reverse complement.
AACATTTTTCAGGTAATCAGGTGGCTAGCGAGACCGAGACTCACACGGGAGGGACAAGTGTGCAAGCGAGCTCTGAAAATTAGTGAACCCGTGCCTTTTATCTTTCTTGAGTCTAGATAGTATTTCATATTAATTGTCTAGCCAAGTTCGCTAGCGTGTCTTTGGTCGTTTCTTTCTGTTATGATGTAGTTGAGTCTTCAAGTTTTGAAATTTGAAATTATTAGAGACTTATATTCGAATAAGATTTTTATTGTTGCTCCAAATTATTTGGTCTCATGCCATTGCTCTTGATCGTTCACGACTGTTTAACTGCCACGTTCCGAGCAAACGACACGTTCCGTTGCTATCGGTTCGAGGTGTGACAGTTGGTGTCGGAACCAACACAGGAGGTGTTCCCGCCAATCGGGCTGTTGGATTTCTTCCACAGCTGTCGCTTCATTTTCTTTTTCATTAGCCAAGACCTCAGTCACGCTGGGGACTTGTCATCTGTTAATCACTACTATATTCAGGCTTGTATCTGGCGGGACCGCCAAAGAACTGGCCAACTTTGCGAGGGCGTCTGCCTGGGCATTTTGTCCTCGGCTGATGTGCTTAATTTTGATGAAGTAGAACTTCGCCATCAAGCGGATTGCCAGCTGATGATAGGGGAGGAGTTCTTGCTTCCGCACCTCGAACTCTCCTTCTAGCTATTTTACCACTAGCATGGAGTCCCCGAATGCCTCAAGCATCTGAATCTCCATGGATAAGGTAATTTGTAACCCAACGATTATGGCTTCATATTCTGCTTCATTATTTGTGCAGGGTTTATTTATTGAACATGATGTATATATGACTTCTCCTTCTAGAGATTTCAGGACTATGCCTGCCCCTGCCCGGACTTTGGCTGATCCAGTTGCTGGGGTGTCAATTCAGGATGTGCTGTCAAAGTACAATTGCCACATTGAGGACTGTACTTGGATGACTTCCTGGCTTTCATCTTCAGAAAGCTCTGGCTCCAGCAGGCAATCTTCTGGCACGGGGTGCTCGGCGAAGAAATCTACGATGGCTTGACCTTTAACGGCCCTCTGCGGCACGTAGAAGATATCATACTCCATGAGGATCACCGCCCATTTGCCTAGGCGCCCTTTGAATGCTGGTTGAGACATGATATATTTAAGCGGATCATCCTTGGAAATCAGCTTAACTTCATGCGACATTATATAGTGTCGAAGCTTCTTGACCTCGAAGACCAGTGCCAAGCAGATCTTCTCGAGATAGGTGTACCTCTCCTCAGTTCTGACCAATTTTCGACTGAGGTAATAGAGGGCTTGTTCCTTCCCTTCTTCATTGTTCTGGGCTAGCATTGCCCCCAGGGAGTTGTGCGTGGCTGCTATGTAGAGGACTAGCGACCTTCCTTTCACTGGCGCACCCAGCACTGGAGGAGTCTTCAGATAATCCTTCAGCTTGTCAAAGGCTGTCTGGCATTCTTCGTCCCAATAGAAAGGAACATCTTTCATCATCAACTTATGAAAGGGGTGGCATCGCCCAGACAAGTTGGATATAAACCGCCGGATGTATGCCAGGCGGCTTCGTAAGGATCTCAGCTCAGAGAGGTTCCTTGGTGGAGGTAGCTCCTGGATCACCTTGATCTTTACGGGGTCTATTTCAATCCCCCGATATCTGATGATAAAACCCAAGAATTTCCCGCTCGACACCCCGAATGCACATTTCATAGGGTTCATTTTCAGTTCATACTGCTTGAGCCTCTGAAACACAATTCTGAGGTCTTTCAGATGGTCTTCTTTTCTTCTGGTTTTGATCACCAGGTCATCTAGGTAGCAATCGACATTGTGGTAGAGCAGCTCATCCAATATTCTGGTCATTGCTCATTGATAAGTTGCACCAGCGTTCTTCAGTCTGAACGGCATCCTTTTATAGTGATAGATACCTTTGGGAGTTCAAAAGGCAGTGTGGACCCGATCATGCTCCGCGATCCATATCTGGTTATAGCTGGAAGACCCGTCCATAAATGACGGTGTCTCGTGGCCGGTTGTGACATCAATCATGACTTCTATGATTGGCATCAGAAAGTCATCCTTGGGACATGCTTTATTCAGATCTCAGAAATCAACACATATCCGGATCTGCACATTCTTCTTTTTCACGGGCACAATATTAGCCAGCCACGAGGTGTATTGGTTTTCTTCGACAAAACCCACATCAATGAATTTGTCCACTTCTTTGCATATCTGAGTGATGAGCTCTGGCCTCATGCACCGTGATGGCTGCTTCACCGGCTCGACCTTGTAGACACCCATTTTTGGCCTATAAGTTGAGCGATTTTCTTGTTCTCCTTGTTAATGCCCCAATTGGTCCTTAATTGGTGGATTTTCTGCTCCATTTACGAGGTAGTTCTCTTCATTTCTATCCCTTGGACTCAATTTTTATGCCCCTGGATACCAACTAGAAGTCACCATTAAAGCACTCCCTACGCATAGCGCGTTCATAAGGAATCTCAGATTGAGCGCATGTTTGAACGGTCACTATTTCTTGTATAAAAATTCATTCTGCGACTATGCGCTGGTCATTATTTCTTTAAAGCCATGATTGGACGATCGCTCAAACAGACGTTATTTCTGTTCACCTTTGACCAGCCAAGTCAGATCGCACTATATCGTCATAGCGCGTTCATAAAGAACGCGCTATATGATAATAGCGCGTTATAAGACAGGAACCCAGTCCGAACCGGACTTCCCCTTTTCGATTTGGATCCTTATTTTGGTAAGTTTTAAAGCCTAATTCGTTCAAAGGAAAGTTCCTAATCCTACTAGGAGTCTTTTCCCCTCATTAATCTATAGGATTCCCTTGATTTGAGCCGCTGAATCATTAGATTGGATCGGACTCCGACCTAGTGATGGGGACATCACCCATGATTCCCTCTGGCTCGACACCTCTCTCCCTCCCGGAGACGGGTAGGATGCAACTCCATGACTGGACGGGTCCGCTTCGACACTTGGGCTCGCTACATGGGTCATCTTGGTGTATTTTCTCCTTTTATTTGAGTCATTTTAATGTAATTTTCCCTTTGTTTTGAGACGAGTCCCTAGGTTATTCTGTCATTTACCTAAGTATGTGTTCATCATGATGGGTTAGAGTGGCTTATGGGCCTAATTAGGTGGGCCTGGCCCAGGGGCGCCCTCCCCCCTTCTCCACCTCTTTTAGTTATTTGTTATTAGCACTTATGTCAGGGACTTTTTGTAAATGTTGGGATCCCTATAAATAGGACCCCAACCCCACTTGGAGAAGGTAATGAATTATTGAGTGAAAAATCCACAAGAATTGTGTCTCCTGCTCTCTCTCTCTCTCTCCCTCTCTCTCTCTCTAGGGGGCGAACCCTCTCTCTCTCCCCCCTCTCTCTCTCCCAATTTCGCCCCCTCACTCTCCTCCCTCACTTGCCACATCACCCCACCCCACTAAAGACACCCCCTCACCTTCCCAAGACCCATTAACTCCACTTTATTCCCACCTCCTCCCAAGCAACCTTTCCCCTTCCCCATACAACCTTTCACATTCCCAAGGGAGAATCCCTTCTCCCAAGCAACCCTTCCCCTCCCCAAGGCAACCCTTCCCATTCCCTAGGCCCCCATTAACCCCTCCATTAACCCATCACTCAAATCAAAAGGGAATCCTCCCCATTCCCCCAAGCCATTTGCGCCCCCATCTCCCCACCACCGCCAAGAGAGAACCAACCATTCCCCCACCTCCCACTCCACTCCCCCACACCAGGTCCGCCCCTTCCCTGACCTTCCTCCCCCCTTCTCCCCTTTTACACCCCACACCACCCCATCTACGACTACTACCAGCAACCCCTCTCTCCCCTTGCCATCCCCCCCTCACCCCTTACCACCCCATATCCACTATTAGCCTTCTTTGCACTGCTCAGTTCGCAGGCAGCAGTGGGAGCTCAACTTGCAGAGCCTGCTCCGGAGTCGTTTGGCATCATCTGGAAACTCAACATACATCATCGGAAAGCTCGTCGATAAAGCTCCACAACCGTGGTGGTCTTGCCGGCATCCGACATCCCTGCTGTCCGGAGGGCTCATTCTCGTCCGACTGCGCAACTGGGACATGAACCGGGACCAGAGCTGCAGTTCAGAAGCTTCCACGACCTCACCCTTGCTCTCCTGGGTGCGCCACTTGACCGGGTGGTGGTACCACCAGTCCTCCAAGCAACGCAATAGGAGAAGCCTCGTTCGGAGTCTGGGGCTTCCCGTTCCAATTTTATTCCCCCAGGTGCGTTGATCAGGCGACTCAGGACCTGATCTGATCCCCCCTCGCTCAATGGGCTCCCTCCCTCTGCCCCGACATTGTCTGGTGCTCCCCTTGGCTGCTGCTCAAAGAAGACTCGTCCACGGTCGTACTCGTTTTGGTCCCGCCACGTTTGGACTTCGGGAGCGGACGTGGCGACTACATCCATCTGCTCCTACACCCTGGAACCAGTCTGAGCCAGAGCGTAGAGGACCAGATCCAGAGCCTGCCCCGGCCGGTGTCGATGACGGGACTACCCCCAAAAATTCACAGGCATTCTTGGGTCTGTCAGCGACGTTTCGGAGCCTGTTCCGATGACTTCTGAGTTCGGTGGAGTGCGTGGCATCGTCTACATCGACTCCCTGTCCGGTCATTCCAGAACTGGGCAGATCATTCAGCACTAGCTTAGTTAACCTCCCCTCCCCGCCTGGCCGGCTTAGCGCCCCTCCCTGTGTGAAGATAGTGTTTAATTGTAACCAAAACTTTTCTCTCCCCTAGTCCAACCCCCCTGTGTGGGGAGTAGTGCATGTATTGTTCGAACAGGGGAAGCTACACCGACGCAGTGTGCGGGGTACCCACACTCCCCCGCTCGCCCTCGTCTCCGAACGGGGTTGGTTTCTTCAAACCAACCAGGGTAAGCTCAAAACCTTGCTCCCATTATCAGTACCTTTTCTTTTAATATCCGTGAAATTGCTCCGTTGGAAGCGAGAGAGAGTGCCCGGCCCCGGAGTGCTCCACTTCCGTGTGGTCACCGTGGTTTGTGAGAGAGAGTGACCCAGTGCCCCACTTGGCACCCGGCCAGCCCCTTAGTTATGGGCATCTTACCCTCGGGAGGGCAACCTTAGCCCTGCTGGCCCTCAACCAGCCAGGGTCTTGATCCACCACCTCCACTCGGCATTACCGAGTCACCTCGGGTTCGTGTGTGCAACGGCGATTCGGCGATTTACGTAACCCCGTGCTCAAAATTGATTGTGTTTGCGTAGTAAGTCCGAGGGCCCTTGTCTCTTTGCTGCATTTCCCTAGTGGTGTCACATCAGGTGGTATTAGAGCAAGTCATTGACTTGTCTCTACAAGTCAAGTCCTAGGGCACGCTTGCATTGGAGTCATCATCGGTCCAACCCATGCATTGTCCACCCACCATTGTCATCTTTCAATCTAGAGTCAAATGATCCCTCACCCAATCATATCCCTTGCATACCTACCTAATGGAGAGCCCATGGAAATTGATTTCATTGACTTGGAGTCCGATAATTGGGTATCCCCCGATATCGTTGCCTCTCTTTCTAGGACCGGACAGATTGTGCACAAAGGAGACCAAGTCTTCGTTGAATTCCATAAATGGTTCGGGAAGGCCAAATATTTTGATGGAGCTTGGTGTCAAATTGGTACTTTAGCGGGCCCTTGCATAATCCTAGGTAAGAAATGGTTAGATGAAAGGAATGCCGACATTGACCCGACACGTCCGACTTGCCTAGTGCATCCGCCACACTTTCCGGGAGCCTTCAAATTCAACAACAACCTTGTACTCTCCCATCCACCGGAGTCCCATCCTTGTTCACCACCCCAGGTGCACCACACACCGGCTATCATCACCCCTCCATCAAAAGACCTTCCCACCCCATTGGCTTTAGAAGAAGTAGTTACCCCTACCCAATGGGAACTTGAGGAGGTGACCGAAGTCCATGAGGCTCCCCTAGAATGGGAGGAGGAATATGAAGCCCAATGCCAAGAGTTGGGTCAAGAGAACTCATCCCTACCCAAAGAAAACCCATTGAGCCTAACTGGGTGCACCCTCCCCCGTGAGTTACAAGATGACCAACCAAGTCCCCCCACCCCTCCCTCCATGAGACTTGTGATTTTAGGGGAATCCCTCATTGAGTGGCTAAAGCAAGACCTCCTCCTCCACATCATGCGCCCCTCCATGGATAACCACAACCCAATCATGCCCACCCCACCATTCCACACAACCTACCATTCGTTTTGCTTTGTAGGAGCCGTGAGGGCCTTGATTAAGGGTATACTTAGGCAAATAGAGGTGACAAACATGTGGGCCTTAGGAGCAAGTGACATGGGGTACCTTAGTTTCTCACACCCCTCTATCGGGTCCATCACCTCCATTTACACCAAGGGTCCTTGCACGAGTAAGCTCTTATTGTTCCTACCCGAGCCTGATGAGTTTTATACCACCCCCTTGCCCTTCTACCCCTTTCCCTACCCCTCTCCCCTTTGCAAGGAGCATTGCGTTGGGGCCCACCAGGTTCATGATTTCCACTTCCCTATGTGTGCTAGGGACCCTAGGTCGATCATTTGGATTAAAGCCCACCTCCACGTCACCCACACCTTAACCCATCTTGATCCTTTTGGCCACTTCCTATGTGCTTCCGAGTACTCATCACTCACCACCCACTCCCTCCTACCCTCACCCACCACATTGAACCTAACCCACCCATTCCAAAACTTAGCCCACACTATGAGAGCCATGACCAAGGGTGACATCCACCTAGGAAATGAGGAAGTGACCCATCCCAAGATGTCCACTTTTTGGGACCCCTTCGACCCCCATGAGTGGAAACCCCCAAATCAACCCCCACCTAAAGATGGGACCATCTTGATAGGAATGCATGTGTCATAACATTTTGCATCTTCTGGTAGGGCTAGTAAGTCAAGTCATCTCATTTGTGTCATATACACACTAGGTCCAGTGCACGACAGGTTTACATTTGGGTATGTAGGTCCTCCCCCACTCATCATCCGTCTTATGTATGATAGGAGTATACATGGAAGTCCGGGTCCTCCGGCATTCACTGCACCTATACCTGATAGAGCCATTTATGGATGTCTCGGTCCTCCTAAGTCCGTCAAAACCAATGTAACACTTGATAGGGCTGAATTTGGTTATCCAGGCCCTCCCTTCATCTCTAGAGGATCATCATTCATGACACTGCATGGTACCCTTCGCAAGCACATCAACAAGAGCAATGAGGTGTACAAGAAATCTGCCGACTCCCACCGACGCCACCAAGAATTCCGTGCAGGTGATTTTGTGATGGTGAGGACCGAGAGACTATTCCCTGGAAATGTATCCAAACTGAGGTCGCGTGGATCAGGTCCCTCCCAGGTTCTGAGGTGGATCGGCACCAATGCTTATGTGTTGGACCTCCCCGAGGAATACGGAGTAAGCCCCACATTCAATGTGGCTGACTTGGTGCCATACAGAGGTCCCACGGTGACACCTAGTGGGGACATCGAGCCTGTTCCACCCCTTGAGAGAGCCACTACCCGTGAGAGAGCTCCACCAGACCAGAGAGGCCAGCGTGAGCAAGTGGAGCGGATATTGGATGAACAGGTCACTGTCACCCGGAGCAAAGCATACGAGCGATACTTGGTCAGGTGGAAGGGCCGGCCTCCTTCGGATGACTCATGGGAGAGCATGGAGGATCTTCAGCAGTTAGACCCTGACCTCCTGGAGCGTTATCGCAGCCGAGTGGACCTTTTCTCGACAGAGTCGAGCTCTTCACAGCCCGGGAGAGTTGATGGGGACATCACCCATGATTCCCTCTGGCTCGGCACCTCTCTCCCTCCCGGTGACGGGTAGGATGCAACTCCACGACTGGACGGGTCCGCTTCGACACTTGGGCTTGCTACTTGGGTCATCTTGGTGTATTTTCTCCTTTTATTTGAGTCATTTTGATGTAATTTTCCCTTTGTTTTGAGACGAGTCCCTAGGTTAATCTATCATTTACCTAAGTATGTGTTCATTATGATGGGTTAGAGTGGCTTATGGGCCCAATTAGGTGGGCCTGGCCCAGGGGCGCCCTCCCCCCTTCCCCACCTCTTTTGGTTATTTGTTATTAGCACTTATGTCAGGGACTTTTTGTAAATGTTGGGATCCCTATAAATAGGACCCCAACCCCACTTGGAGAAGGTAATGAATTATTGAGTGAAAAATCCACAAGAATTGTGTCTCCTGCTCTCTCTCTCTCCCCCCTCTCTCTCTCTAGGGGGCGAACCCCTCTCTCTCTCTCCCAATTTCGCCCCCCTCTCTCTCCTCCCTCACTTGCCACATCACCCCACCCCACTAAAGACACCCCCTCACCTTCCCAAGACCCATTAACTCCCCTTTATTCCCACCTCCTCCCAAGCAACCTTTCCCCTTCCCCATATAACCTTTCACATTCCCAAGGGAGAATCCCTTCTCCCAAGCATCCCTTCCCCTCCCCAAGGCAACCCTTCCCATTCCCTAGGCCCCCATTAACCCCTCCATTAACCCATCACTCAAATCAAAAGGGAATCCTCCCCATTCCCCCAAGCATTTGCGCCCCCATCTCCCCACCACCTCCAAGAGAGAACCAACCATTCCCCCACCTCCCACTCCACTCCCCCACACCAGGTCCGCCCCTTCCCTGACCTTCCTCCCCCCCTTCTCCCCTTTTACACCCCACACCACCCCATCTACGACCACTACCAGCAACCCCTCTCTCCCCTTGCCATCCCCCCCCTCACCCCTTACCACCACCCCATATCCATCATTAGCCTTCTTTGCACTGCTCAGTTCGCAGGCAGCAGTGGGAGCTCAACTTGCAGAGCCTGCTCCAATGTCATTCGGCATCATATGGAAGCGCACCATACATCGTCGGAAATCTTGTCGAGAAAGCTCCGCAACCGTGGTGGTCTTGCCGGCATCCGACATCCCTGCTGTCCGGAGGGCTCATTCTCGTCCGACTGCACAACTGGGACCTGAACCGGGACCAGAGCTGTAGTTCAGAAGCTTCCACGACCTCACCCTTGCTCTCATGGGTGCGCCACTTGACCGGGTGGTGGTACCACCAGTCCTTCAAGCAACGCAACAGGCGGGGCCTCGTTTGGAGTCTGGGGCTTCCCGTTCCAATTTTCTTCCCCCAGGTGCGTTGATCAGGTGACTCAGGACCTGATCTGACCCCCCCTCGCTCAATGGCTCCCTCTCTCTGCCCCGACATCGTCTCGTGCTCCCCCTGGCTGCTGCTCGAAGAAGACTCGTCCACGGTCGTACTCGTTTTGGTCCCGCCATGTTTGGACTTCGGGAACGGACGTGACGACTACATCCGTCTGCTGCTACACCCTGGAACCAGTCTGAGCTAGAGTGCAGAGGACCAGATCCAGAGCCTGCCCCGGCGGGTGTCCACGATGGGACCGCCCCTAAAAATTCACAGGCATTCCTGGGTCTGTCAGCGACGTTTTGGCGCCTGTTCCGACAACTTCGGAGTTCGGTGGAGTGCGTGGCATCGTCTACATCGACTCCCTGTCCGGTCATTCCAGAACTGGGTAGATCATTCGGCACTAGTTTAGTTAACCTCCCCTCCCCGCCTGGCCGGCTTAGCGCCCCTCCATGTGTTGAGGTAGTGTTTAATTGTAACCAAAACTTTCCCCTCCCCTAGTCCAACCCCCCTGTGTGGGGAGTAGTGCATGTATTGTTCGAACAGGGGAAGCTACACCGACGTAGTGTGCGGGGTACCCATACTCCCCCACTCGCCCTCGTCTCCGAACGGGGTTGGTTTCTTCAAACCAACCAGGGTAAGCTCAAAATCTTGCTCCCATTATCAGTACTTGTTCTTTTAATATCCGCGAAATTGCTCCGTTGGAAGCGAGAGAGAGTGCCCGGCCCCGGAGTGCTCCACTTCCGTGTGGTCTCTGTGGTTTGTGAGAGAGAGTGACCTAGTGCCCCACTTGGCACCCGGCCAGCCCCTTAGTTGTGGGCATCTTACTCTCGGGAGGGCAACCTTAGCCCTGCTGGCCCTCAACCAGCTAGGGTCTTGATCCACCACCTCCACTCAGCATTACGGAGTCACCTCGGGTTCGTGTGTGCAACGGCGATTCGGCGATTTACGCAACCCCGTGCTCAAAATTGATTGTGTTTGCGTAGTAGGTCCGAGGGCCCTTGTCTCTTTGCTGCATTTCCCTAGTGGTGTCACATCACCTAGGGTTCGTTCTTGATTCTCCTCCTATAAATTTGGCCCTTGGCCGTCGCTCTGAGGGGATGCAACTTCGAGATCTTGGCTAGGAAGAGGCTGCTTTTCGTTCCAAATCATCAATTCCTCGTTCCTTCTACATCCAAGGGAGTATTTTAGGGCTAATTGTTCTTCTTCTTCGTTCTTTATCTTTCTCTTCACTTTGTTCCTTTTGATCTTCACATAGCATTGCATACTATTTTCAAAATCACTCCTTTTCAAAGCATACACACATACACACACACCAAACCTATTTTTGGCCCTTCCATAGGGGTTTAAAACCACCAAACCCCCAGGTAATCTAGCCCCCCTTTTATATGCTTTTGTCTAAGAATAGGGACAGATTCCACACTAATCACGATCTAATGGGCCTTTTCTTTGTTGTCTAAATTTTTTTGCAGGCACTGAAAGAAAGATACGTGAAGCCCTTGCACCTTGGCCGGCCTTGGAGCAAGGAAGGAACGAACCCCGAACTCAATCCCGCTCTGTCTTTTATCGCGCCATACACACCCAACGCGATCTTAAGAACGCGCTCCCCCGACCTAGCGCGTTCATACTCTGGCCACCTCTTGGCCATCTTTGAATTTCTGAGGTATGTAACGTGCCCCTTCTTGCATTTTCATATCATTTGGCATGTTGTTGGCCTCAGTGGCGATCACAGATCATTTTCATTATTACATGTGACCCCCCCCCTTTTATCATTATTTAGTGCTATCAATTCATTTTATCATTTCACCTCATATTTATCTCATCAATTTGGGAAAGGTTTAATTTCGGATCTACATCTTTTGGCAATTACGGTGGGACGCTTTGTGCCACCACGTTCTTTCTTTTTGTTGCCTGCTTACCAATTTATTGAAGTGTGTGTGATTATTTATCTTGTGGGGGCTTTGCTTTCTGTCTTGAGTCACGCTATACATTCATAGCGCGTTCCGTTGATCGCGCTGCTGACATATAGTGTGTTATTCACCCGAGAGTATTTCACTCACACCATTTGCCGGGATTCTGATTGTCATCTTCTCTGGTTGCATCTTGTATATTTCCTGCTATGTATTCATTTTTCCTATGTTCACTTGTTATTTACTAGTTTTGGTTTAGATATTCTTGCATCTCATGGCATCATAACATCATTGGTTTGGGAGACCTCCTCTCTCTACACTCCTAGGATTCTTACCCTTTCTTGGAATTAGAAGGACCCTCCATTAAGCATTCTGTCTCTTTAGACTGGAAATTTCTTTTCCAAGGCCTCCGTAAGTCCCCGCACCCATGGATTCCCTCACGGACGTCGGGCCAGTTGTACCTTGAAGTTCCCCGGGTTTAGTTTGCCTATGCGTGGTGAGAATTGACCTAGTTGGCACTGGAGTTAAACCACATTGAAAACTAGGTTCTTACCTTGAGTGAATTACTTAAATTTGTCAAAAAAAAATAAAAAAATCCAGTCACATCAAGGTGCATATAGAAGCAAAAGGGGCAACATTCGTTCTTTGAGTGGAATTGTTTGTGGACTTTCATGGTGTTCTGCTTTGATTAAACAAGTCAACATGTCTAATAATTTTTATAACCAAGAGGATAATCAACCAAGCACATCCTACCCTCCTCAATTTCAACATGTTCATCACAATTCTGACAAGAATTCTATCAGGGGACCACGTCCTCATTCATATGATCTTGCTCGACCCATGGGCAATGTCCAATCTCATGGTCCCTCGCTTCCATCGCGAGCCACCATCTGCATGGGAGCATCTCCTCCCGATGACGAGAAGGTCTCCCAGATTTTACATACTATAGATCATCTCACCCCTCAACAAGTTCAAGCCCTTAAGGCTGTCATTGAGGGTGCATCTCAGTCTTCTCATCCTCCTTCTACTCCCATTTGGGTGGCCCATCACCCGCTTCCATCTCATGTTCATATCCCCATTCAGGCGGCCCATCACCCGCCTCATTCTTCTACTCATCCTCCTCGGGTGGCTCATCACACGCCTCCTTCTATTCATCCTCCACCACGGCCCCAAGGCCCATTTATTCCTTACAACCCGGCCCGACCAGGTCCTCCTTTTGGTCAACCCATTAACCCCCCTCCACGGCCATCTTATGCGGCCCCTCCTTCGAGGCCTTGCCAACCCTCCATTGTTCAAGTTACACCCCTCCAACAAACTCTTCTTGACAAAGTCGCTTCGTTGGAGGAACAATTAAAGAGGGTTACGAGCCCGCGGCTTACTCCTCCTCCTCCTTCTCCAATCAATCCCCTTCATGCCGTTCTGAATGACATTACAAAGATGGAGAAAGATTGGAAGGATAGGGGAGACAATTACGGCATCAGCAGTTCAAGCGAGCAAAAGCCGACAAATTTCAACATTCAAGTGGACACTATCCGCCCTCCACCCATTCACCCCGTTCACTCATATGGCCCTCCGCCTCCACATACGCTATACCATTTCATCCCATCACCCACTAATACGTCTTCACCACGGTGTCCACTTGAGCCTAATAATGAAGAATCGGCAACTAAAGAATTCAAGACGGCACATGACGATGAAGTTCCGAAGGCACCCCTTCCGAGTTTCCTTCATTTTCCTCTCCCTCCACTACCACTAGATGAACCCCCTACTCAGGACGATGCCACCGTTCCTAATCCAACCCCCACTTTTGAGACTTATTGGTGTTACGACAACGGGTCGATACTCCAATCGCCCGCACCGGCACACCAAGACACGTCTCCTACCCCAAACACCTCTCGCTCCATTCGGCGTTTCCTTCGTACTAAACCTCCTCCTATTACACCTCCCACCATGCCATCAACCTCCACAGCATCAATCCCCGCTGGATTTTCAATTAAACCTCCATCCATTATACCTTCATCAACCCCCACATCACCGGCCTCCGCCGAGTCCACCACCAAACCTTCCCCAATCAACCTCCCATTGCCGCCACCTCAGCCCTCCGCTGCCCTTATAACACCAAACCCATCTACCCCTATTCCACCACTTAACCCTTTACCCTTACCTGTGGCTAATCCTGAGCAAGATCCACTCCTTTTTGCACTCGAGCCAACCCCGACTGCTTCCGAGCAAAAGGAAAAGCTCGACGTGTTTGAACCTCTGTTTCCACTCACCCTTTCTCCGACACCTTGCATTACACCACCACCCATGGAGCCTTCCACCTCCGCCTCACCTCCCTTTACCACTCAGAATAAGTGTATTTCTTCATACACATGTGCCGATGATGATCGAGAGCCGGGCAAGAAGGCATTGGCCTCGACTATGCCAATCAAGATGCAAGGCTTTGTTTGTCGGGTGCCAATCCGTGTTCTTGTGCCGAGCAGGGTTGAAGAGGCCAAGTCCCCGCCGTTGCTCACCGGAAGAGAAAGTCAAGCTTTGATGCCGTATAAGTCTATGCCCAAAGGCCGAGATGGGCACCCCTTGTTCCAACCCTCCAATGCTAAATTCATTCTTATGTACAATGGGAGAATGCCCATGTTGTTCAACACTTTTCATAGTCACAATCCCTGGGCGAGACGATGCTCCCCATTCCAACTTTCCAACTCCCTCACATTATTGCTCTTCGTCCTCCAAGGGAGTTGATATTTTTTGTTGAAGCTTCGTCATGGGGTTTGATTTTATCCATCGGGCCAATTTGTTGTACACTTTCACTGTTACGGAGGGGTGGGCATTCTTCTGCTAAGGGGCCTTCCGCTATCCTATCCACCTTCTATTCAACTCCACCTATATTCCTGTCTATCACCGATTCTTTGTGGGACACTCTAGAGGTAAGGAGGAGGATTCATCCTCTCGCCCTTCATGTTCTTTGCACCTCATGCATTCCATACATCCATCGCATCCGCATGCATTTGCACTTCTTTTTTTTTCGGGTTTCTGGACCCGTATCTCCCTTGCCCTCCGGAACCTCCGGATCTTCCACCTTCCTCATCTCTTTCGCCTCTATCTTCGGGATCTCCGGGTCCCCTTACACTCACTGGGCATTGCACCTCCTCTGATTTTCTCTCAGGGCATTGCACCCCTTTCCAACTATTGCATCCGGACTCCCCTGATTTCTTTCCTGTTCTCCTGGGGCATCACGCCCCATGGTGTCTCATTTCCCTGGAACCTCCGGACCTCCCTCTTTGGGCATCGCGCCCCTCCACTCCCTCACACTCGGGTCCTCCGGGCTTCTCACTGATTTATCTTGGGCATCGCGTCCCTTCTCTTTCTATTCCCCCGGAGCCTCCAGACCCTTCTTCCTCTTCTAATCCACTCCCCTCGGGGCATCGTGTCCCTCCAAATTTTTCTTCTCTACTTCTCCCAGGGCATCGCACCCTTTCATACCTTCCTCCTCCGGAACCATCAGACTTCTTCTTAGGGCATCATGTCCCTTCTGATTCTATCCCACCAAAACCTCCAGATCTTTTCTCTTTCTTCCGATTCCTCCTCCTGGCTTCTCCAGGGCATCGCATCCTTCATTCACTTCTTCCTCTTCCATCATCTTTTCCCATACTTCTTCCCGGGACATCGTTTCCCTCGTCATTTTCTCCCTTCGGAACCTCCAAATTTTCTTTCCCTCTTTCTATCCCCAGGGCATCGCGTCCTTTCTTATTATCTACCTCCGGATCTCCCTTCCTTCTTCTCTCTCCTCTGATTTGTCTTCTTACTTCTCCAGGACATCCCGTCCTTTGTTCTTTCTTTCTTCTTAATCATCTTTTTCCATATCTTTTCCCAGGGGATTGCGTCCCTTGGGATTTTCCTCCTCTGGAACCTCCGGATGATTCCTCCTATCATGATTTTCCTCCTTCACAGCTTCCGGATTCGCCTATTTCCATCTACCAATTTCTTCTTCTAATTCCTCCCAATCACGGGTCCGACCCAACTTCTTCCACATCCACTGCTTTGGGCATCTGCCCTTTCTCCCATTGCTTTCGAGGCTTTAGTCCTCACTCCACTTCTTGATTTTCATCTCCTTTTGTAGATCTTTCATGTGATCAGGGTCTCCGCACCTTAGTGAGGGAGTTCATACCTCACCTCTCTTCCTTTTCTCCTTATTCGTCTGGGTCTGGTCTGGGCATCACTTCTTCTTGTTAAGCCACTTTCAAGACTTTGCTATCCTTTCTTATCTGTCAAAAAGGACAAATCTCATGTTTATCAATAGCGCCTCCGGCAGCTGCTTCAAACAAAGGTTGCAAGGTAATGTTGGCGTAAGTACGCATTTTTATGATGTCATTACTTATTTCTTCACGCACGGTTTTCAAAATAAAAGTGCTTCTTAACGCGATTAAGAGTGGTGTTTTAGGCCTTTTATCCTAATTCTGTATTAAATTTTAGAAAAGAGTCTTTATGCTTGCTTTTGCAGCATCTTCGGCTATAAGAACCCCGCGCTGGGAATTCAACATTCTCTCCCTGCTTGTTAAGGGCAACCCTTAGCTGGGCACTTCACACACTTCACGGCGTCCTTAGCCGGCTCCTTTGGATAAACACCATTGCTACTTTGGCCATGCCATGAGCATGCATGAAAGTCTTTTTCTTTTCTTTGCTCGGCCAAGTGCAGGGGCAAGAGGTTAACGGATGAGATAACCAACCTTGATAATCCCCAATACGAGAGAAGTCTCAAATAGGGGCAGTCTTGACCCAAATTAAAGTAAATTTTCATGATACATCTAGCCAAGAGAGATATTATGAAAATTAAAGCCGAATTTGATAAATGCAAAATTATGAGTTATGGCATGTCAAGAGTGGAAAAGTCCCCGCAGGGAAAACCCTGGTCGTATGCATGTCAAGGGTCTAAAAATCAAAGGCATAAAGCTCCGGTGCAACAGACCGCCTCTTTAAGGGGTAGTACCTTGAAAGGATTTCGAGTCCCGATATCTCTCATCCTGCACAAAGCTTATCCCCAGCTATTCTTCTCTTCTCTCTCCAAGACTGAGTGTTTCTCAGGTATGGCCTTGGTAGGGGCATCGTTAATCAAGGGCAGTCGATTATAGGGCGCCACCCTTCAATGCACGCCCGGCTTCGGGAAGTCGTTAGCGAAAAGAGAAAGAGCAAGGACCCCTAGTCGGTGGTTAAAAACACCCTTTGATGCTGCATTAGCATGTCTAAGCCAAAATTTTATAAAAATTTGAATATTTTTAAAATTCCAAAAAAATTGAATATTTCCAAAAAAAATCCAAAAAAAAGTTTTCCAAAATTCCACAAAAAAACTGAATATTTTCCAAAATCTAACACAAAAATTCAAATATTTTCCAAAATTAACATAAAAACTCAAATATTTTTCAAAAACTTATAAAAATTTACATATTTTAAAATCTAAAAAATTGCATTATATTTTCTGTTGGTATTATTGCAAGGACATTCTTTTACAAGAGGCACGCAGAACCAAAAGAATAATCACAAGAGATGCAAGAAGTATCAAAATCTGTCTCATTCCACTATATATGTCAAAAGGGTACAAAATGAGAGTGGATGTACAAACAACCTCTCTAGCTCTCCCCTTGACCCTCCTGATCTCCCCCTCTGTGCGAACTCTCAGCCTCCTCCTGTCCTCTCTGAGTAAGCCTACAGGGAGCCAGCGATCCCTGAGAAGCCGAACTCTTGTCACCACGTGCTCTCCTCTCAGCATCTTCCCTCCTCTGATGTTCAGAGGAGGTAACTAGATAATCAGTGCTCAAATAGGCCCGGGAGTACCCCTCACGCTGAGCTCGCTCACGCCCCCGCTGATAGCGCTCCTCCGCCTCTTTCGTCCACTGCTCTGCAATCCCTAATCTGGTGCTCAACTGCACTCTCTCCAGCTCTCGCTCCACTCTCTCTCTCTCTCGCTCCTCTCTCTCACTCCTCTCTCTCTCTCTCTCTCTCTCTCTCTCTGCCGCTCGCTCCTCTCCACCCCGAGGAGGAGGCGCAACTCCACCACGTCCCGGGGAAGCTCCTCTGTGTCCTGACGACTCAGCCTTGCCTCTGTCGCTTGCAACTCCGCCTCCATCCTCCGCAGCTCTTGCTCCTGCACCCGAAATCTTGGTCAATAACTGATATTAATAAAATTTTCAAGACTAGACTAAAAGAATAGATTGCTTACTCTCTCTTGCAGGGAGGCCTCAGCTGTCTCCGCCCGAGCAACTGCACCGGCAAGCTGACTCTCTAGCTCGGTGTGGTCGCAGGCGGGCTGAGTTGAGGATGAAGCACCGTGTGAGGATCGGACTCTCTCTAGCTCCTCGCGTTGAAAAGAAAGCATTACCATTAATTGAAATTCAAGTCTCAAATCATTCTAAACTGTAAGAGAAAGTTCTTACCAGCTCATCTACGGTATTCTGGAGGTCCTCGCGCTGTCGGATCGTGGAGTCGAGGAGCCCCTGTACCATGGCCAGTTTGCCCTCAGTGTCAAACTACAATAAACACATGTTGAACACATGTCAAACAATTAAGTCTTTAAGATTGGAAAATGCTAATGAATTAAAAGCGTACCTATCCACGTGTGCTTTGGTAGACCCGGCTACCATATGTCTCTGAGTAGGCCTGGAGGTAGGCATCGTCTGAGTCCGCTCTCGTAGGGACTGGTCGTCCGCGCCGTTTCCAATATGCAAGCTACTCACGCGCACGTTGTCGCCAGTCATTTGTCCCCTGGAGGCGTTGAAAGCATCGACCGGGTCGTGGGTCCATCGCCTGGGTCGGGAACTCTACCACTACCTGGTGGAGCCCCAGTGTCCTCATGATTAACCTGTAGTATAGGGGCTCGACCAGGTTTAGGGCGTGTAACCAAATCTCTCTCCCGAAGTATGGAATGGCTGCCTTCACCCGGGGCATCTCCCCAATGTCCCTTTGATAGGGAGTCCAGACAACCTGCGAATAAATCTATCATTGCCCTTGATTTCATACGTGCAATAGAATTCAAACTTCAAAATTAAATGTTACCTCTTGTTTGCGATGGGATCTTTTCGTTCTGGTTTTTATGATTATCGTTTGCGTTTATTTTGTTTATTTCACGTGTCGATTAACCAATTAACTAACTGGTAGCTAACTGGCTAGTTGACTACGCAGGCGTGCCAGTCACGTACGTGACGAGTTTATTATGCACTCGTTCTGACCCGTATCGGGCGAGAGAGAGGTTCGGTCGGGACCAGCAGTCCGCCATACCATAAAGGCTATGGCGTTAATTACATCCCCCACGAGGAGGGAAAACCTTTGATTAAATGCCGAGATGGTGGGCTGTCGAGGCCAGAATAAAGATGCAAAGGTATAAACGTGACCAGGTCACATAAGGTGTTTCTATATGTCAAGCGAAAGAGGCATGGTTCATTAAGTTGGGTACCCTCGATACGTGGCAGAGGACATAGGTCCAAAGACCACCATCGCGCATGGTAAAGACTTCCAATCGGGAGTGACCCAGACCTTCGTCAATGCCATTTAATATACCGGAGGGAATCCATGCAGGCATGCATGCATGATGCTCATGACAACGTTAAGCATAGTCGCAGAGTTGCAAAGATGAACAATGATCAATCAAGTTTAATAGACCCCGCTAAGGGGACGAAAGTGGCAACGTAAGCATGATGACGAAAGTGAAATGCTAACAAACATGGTAGTAAAAGCAAGATGGCTCAGGCTTGCATAGCCCCTTTCTTATTCGATTTATTATTAGTTAGGGTCATTGATCTCGACCGTGGGAGACGAGGATCGCTCCGAGGGCGGGGGAGTGATTAAAACAGCATAATGGTTCAAAACCGGCGCGACCATGCGTAGGGATAGGTTTTCCCGGTGTGGCCAAACGTAGGTAAGTGGTCTTAATCCGGCGCGGCCTTAACAAATGTTAAAATGGCGTGGTGGGCTTGGGGCGCGCTGGTGTAGGGGGCACCGGGAACGAGCCACTCGAAAACAAAGTTTTATGAGTGTAAGGTTATTCCGGCGCGGGGGGGTACCACGCCGTATTAAGACGCGCCGGATTAGGACCGCGCCGTTTTAGCTAATTTTTGATGAATTTTGAAACTATTTAAGTTTACTGGGATTCTGTTAAGGGTTTTGAAGTTAATTGGGCTGATTGCTTGTTTAATTGAAGTCCAGAGCCCTTCCAGAATGAAGTGATGAGCTAGTGCGAGGTCCATACTCGAGCACTAGGGTCCTTTATCTCAGAACAAGTGTTTTATTGGAGCCATTTACACAAGTGCTCTTATCAGTTAAAAGAGTTCTGCCAAAAATTGGGCAGCATCTCCCCCATCCCTGAAGGACTGCAGGGGAGAAACGGGGTCATACTCACTCGTGGAGTAAGCCCCTAAATAGCCAGTCTGCATGGTGGCAGCCAGCAAACCCCAATCGGACAGGATACCCTGAGGACTGGCCTACGAGGGGCACCAAAGTTCCGTGGGTGGAAGCAGAGGGATGAGGCAGCTGATGATGGAAGCAACAACCCGAGGACTGGCCTACGAGGGGTGAGCAACCTACAGCATGCACTGTATCCATTAGCAAAAGAGCATCAGGGAGAGAGGCCCCGAGGACAAGCCTACTAGGAGCGTTTGTCCCTTAGCCACCACAGAATCCGGGGAGGCTGTGGATTTAACATTGTTGGGCTGAAGCCCCTGTTGTTATCAGCCTTTCGGCCCGTAGGAAGCATCCATCACTCAGAAGTGGAGTTCCCTTGACCGATTGGTAGCTCTGTGAAGCAGTGGGGGATATCCCCCTCCCTGGGTGATTAGGAGGAAACCAACGGGACTCGAATAGTATAATGGCCGTGAACCACAAATGAAGGAAGTGAGGCTTCTCGGTATTGATAGCCTACCCGTTACAGGGTTAAGATATTAATGCTCGCGAGACTGGGTTGCCATCCACAGGAGAGAATGCAAACAGCAGCCACGGAGAGAGAGAGACAGTTGATATCTATGGCGAGAATAATTTATCCACATATGCATATACACGAATGGCTGGAACGCAGTGGTCACGAGGCGGACTCCACTATTCTAGAAGCAGCACCTGCCTCCTCTGAGCAATGGAGAAATGCAAAAAGGGAGGAAGGTCAAGGTTGGATTTCGTATCAAAACGGAGAGAAGCATGTGCACAGGCACAGGCGCGGAGGACCCAGGGAGGGGTTATCTGTGTGGCCCAGGGCATCCCAGGGCGTGTACGGAATCTGAGGAAATCGGAATCGCAAAGCTATATACGGGAAGACACTAATATATATATCAATCGAATGAAATAGCAATGGAAGAAGAGGACAAGGCGTTGAGCATTCAATCCACCAATATATTCATATACGCATGCTATCATTCCATCGGCGAAGGAAGTTACACGCATATCACGAGTTCGGTGCCGGCATCGCGGCACGGCCACCGTTCTGCTCGTAGGGGAGCTCACAGATGAGCAATAGAAAAAGAAAGAGGGATGGCGGAGAAGGGGGGAGGGGTTGGCTCATATCATCGCCATCCCTCACCCCTCTCGCTTACATTCGACGGAGAGAAAACAAGGCGGGGAAGAAACAGAAACGTAGGTGCCCACCTATTCCAAGAACAGAGTGTCGGGGACACCTCCTTCTTCTCCGGCTCCGGAGGGCTTCTAGCTGAGGGTGGAAGACAGCGGCGAAGGGTGCTCAGAGGAACCCTGCTTCACTCGCAAGAAACCCTCTCTCTCTCGCCGACGATTGGCTCTCAGACCCTTTCTCTTATCTCTCGATTTTCTTCTTTTGAAAACATCTTCGCCTCCCTTTTTTTTCTTCTGTTTCGAATTACCATTTATACAGGAACGGGTTCGAAGTTTAATCCGACACCGAGAATGGCGCGCCAGAGAAGGGGCTTCTGCTATAGGCACGCCGGATTTGAGGGCGTTGATTTAAGGGGGGGGGGCATCGGATAAGGCCGCGTTGTATTAGCACCTCCCGTCCGTTGCAGGTTAGCCGGTGAGTCCGGGGATGGTTTCGGGAGTCGCCGTGACCGTTCATCTTGCTGTCGCTCTTCAAAACATTGACGAGAAGCCTTGTCAATGCTCTCAGGATGGCGTACGGCCTTCTCAGAATCTCAACTATCTTTGGTTTGAACGCGCGGGTTTTCCATTGACACGGCTTTCGGCACTATGATCCGTGCTGCTAGCTCGACCTGGCTTGTGTTCAAATCTTCTTGGAGGGTGGAGTAACACCTAGGATAGTTCCGCTTTGACCGGGCGATCATTTGGCCATTAACGGGCCCAACTTGGCGAGAAGCCGTAGCTACGCCGGGTAGCCGGGATCTTCCGCCAATAGAGCCTTCGGTCCTCCGTCCTGAAGAGCCGAGGGAGCTTTTTCCATCTCAGGAGAGTCTTGCATGAGGTGGGTAGCCACTGGGTAGACCATTGTCCTTGGTCAGACAACGGGTGTAGTGTATGTGGCATGACGGAGTCGATGACGGTTCATTGGGTAGGCTTGGTCGCACTGCCGGTTGGTTGTGAATTCATCTCGACTTTTCCTGAGGCGAAGTCCCTGGCGTTTATCCCGGGTGACTCGAGGCCTTGGCAGCTTGAGAAGTCCTTAATATGTTGATATTTGTCGGCTTCTGTGCTTCGGTGAGCCGTGTCATTCGTCTTCGAGGCTTGATCGCCGCGAGTGATATTTTGAGTGCCAACAAATGCCCCCCAGCAATGGGCGTTGCAAGCAAGGCACGAGCGTAGCAAGGCCGACGGATGAGCCTCGCCTGGGATGATCTCCTCTTCAATTGACGGAGGCTCAGAACGGCCCTTAATCTGGCACGGATGCCAATCTGACGCCGTTTGACTGTTAATATGGCACGGGTTAATCCTACGCGCCCTTGGCCTTTTAAGTTTTTAATACGGCGCGGCTTGAAGGTTACACTGCAGTTAATTCGGCGTGGCCTGGTGCTTGGAGGAAGTTAATCTGGCGCGCCTTCAACCGTCGTGCCTTTTGTTTGAAGGATGCTAATTCGGCGCGCTAAATAGCACGTCAGATTAGCAAAGAGGAGGCCTTTCCCTATATATTTGTTCATCCTTGATTTTTTCTTCATCCCTCCTCATTCGCACCGTAGCTTTCTCTCTCGTCCCTTTCTTCTCCTCTCGCGGCGCCGAGCGAGCTGAGGGCGTGGGCGGGCCTTCTTAGTGGTGAGCGGAGCGCTTGTTTATTCAGGTTTTGAACCCATCTTTTGGGCCCCGGGAGGCTCCTAGTAGGGCTTGCCCTCGGAGCTATTCCCCCGGGTGTCCCATTTGGCCTCGGTGTAATGCCAGTGGCTGCTTTTAGGGGCCATTCCCTTAGTGGATGTGTTCCCGCTTCTCTTTGGCAATCTCCCGTGCTGGGGAGACTCTGCCAAAATTTTGTCAGAAATTTGTCTTGATCAACTATTTTCTGACTGTGTTTATTGTTTGATGCGTTTCTTTACAACTAACATGGCATCTGGTTCTTCTTCTTCCGCCTCCCGCGCCGTGGTGACGTGGGAGAATGTTCATTCCCTTGATCGGGGGCACGATCAACTTGCCGTAGTTATTGAGTCCTCAGATTCGGAGACCGATATTGTGGACACCGGCCGTCTCCTCATCCTTGGAGGTGATTCTTTTCACTATGACCGGGAAGGTGCTGTCAGGCGGGATTACCCCAAGGATAAACATCTGATGTCCTTCCTTCGGCGCTTCAACCTTCAGGGGAAGAGAGACCTGTTCCTCGTCCGCAAGGCCGAGCAGGCCTTGTTAGTGGAGAGGGATAGTCTAACAGATTGTGTGGTGCCGGGAAGGCCAATTTATCTTCCCAGAGAAGTCGGGAAATGGAGCGTCGTGCTTGGACTGCAAGATCTGGCTCCAGAAGATGGGCTGCTGACCAGGGCCCCTGAATTTGTGCCCGCTCGGTGGAATGATTCCACAGGCCGGGTAGACCAGGAAAAGTCGATCTTTGGCTTGTTTCTTGCCCCGTTGAGATGGGGGTACATAGAAGAATCCTTTCTGCTGGACTGCCTGGCGGTCCATTTTAAGCACCAGATATCCGTGGGGTGATTTGCCGAGCTGAGGGCCACCGATGCTCACGCATTCAGACCTGGGGCAGTGAAGTTCACAGATTATGTGCTGCATCATTACGCTCCCATCTTGACCATGGCTGGTGTCTATCACAGCGTATATGCCTCAAGATACAGCTACCCCATCTCCCGAGGCTTATGCTGCGGCATGATCGAAGAATTCTTCCCCGAGTACAACACTTTATATACCTCGGAAGGAGAGACTTCTCTAGATTTATGGAGCCTCTCACAGCTTAGCGGTCTACCCATCGACGGAGAGCCGTACGAGGAAGTCTGCTGGCCTGACTGGCTGAAGGATCAGACCGACGGTGAGGGTCGATATCTGGCGGGCCACGCTTATCGCTATCTGATGAAGGCGTACCGCACACTTTACCACTCGCCACATGACACGAGGGAAGCTAGGAAGCCGGGCGAGAAGCGGAGGGTGCGGATGGGCACCTGGCTCCAATATTTCTTTGGCGGGAAGAAGAAGTACGAGGACTTCTCCCCAATAGCGCCGATGGCTCTAAAAAGGAAGAAGAGAGTCTGACGGCAGGCCACAGCATCATCTTCAAGAAGAGGGGAGAGGGAGGACCCGAACCCCACTGGGGTCGACGCAGTCACCCATTGTGCTGCGTACCTGGTTTACTGGATCTGTTCTTTCACTCTTCCGCAAGGTGACGAGAGCGTGAGAAGAGCAGAGGCTATCTATCCCGCCTGTCTCATGGCTTGGGGTACTAAGCTGTCCCTCTGCCTAGTGGCTTTGTGCCTCACTTACAAAATGCTGGGAGACCTGCACAAGACGCGTCTTCCCAGGAATCTGCGGAGGGTTGGTCAGTTACACTTCTTCAATGCTTGGGTTTGTACCCTTTTTCCGGAGGCTGCCCCTCGGGCGTTACAGTCCGTTCATCTTATTCCGCGGATGATAGAGTTTGCGAGTGCTGAACCATCCTCACTAGCGGAGCAGCTCTTTGCCATTTGGGGCAAGTTGACCCAGGTTCCCACAGATTCGCCTGGGGTTCTTCACTTGTGGAGCTTAGCTGCCCACTCCAGCCCGCTGGTGAACAGGACGAGGCAGTGCAAGCTCTTCGAGACAGAGGAGTATATCCATCCAATCTCTGGGGCCAAGTGTACAAGGCCCATCCTTGAGCAGGAGTTGGTTGACTGGGTGCTGGCTATCCGGCTAAGCGTCCTTGTATTCTGCAAGAGCGGCATTTTGTGGTTGGAGCCGTATTATCCGTTCCGCTTCAGCCAAAAGTTTGGCTATGACCAGCACATTCCTCATTCCTTTTCACAATTTGCATTGCCCAATAGGCACAGAGCCGGGCAAGTTTCAAATGATGATGCCCGGATATGGTGGGACTTCTTCCACTGCCGAGAAAATATTTCTTTCAGGGTGCCAACCCCTGCCCGTTTCCCCCGCATCACTCTTGAGTATATCAAGTGGTGGAATGCGCAGACGGGGTTCTATAGGAGCTCCCGGCGGGAGTGTTGGGCCGTAGCAGAGCATAGGTTTCTGGACTTCCAGCCGGAGCCAACCCTTAATATTGAGCCCTCCTATTTGAAGAAGCTAAAATCTTGGACCAAGACGGAAGTGAGGGCCTATCTTGAGGCCCGAAAAGCCGCAGGACCAAAGTCGACCCGAAGTTGCCCACAATCAGCAAGGATGACTATGTGAAAATGCTTCGGGGTCTATGCCGGGTAAGCAGCGAGAGGGTGGTTCTTCAGCAACTCCCTCTGCCGGTGGAGGAACCCATCTCGGCGGTGGCTGACTGGTGCCTCGAGGTTGACAGGTTGCACCCCTATCGGACTTTCATCCGTAGGGAAGACAGGTGGGATGCTCTATATGACAACACTCCTTGGCTATTTGCGCTCCTCCGATCGCATGGTCTTTCAGTGGGTGATCCTAGCGAAGCCATTCTGGACCGGCCCCTTCATATCTCATTCAAATATGCCGACAGATGGGGGCTGGACCACCTGAGCTTATATTATCACCTGTCTTCTCGTGGCCACGAGGACCTGGCGCTACTGGCCGAGCCGAGTGAAAAGATAGGAGACTTATGTTGGCTTATTCGCGAGGCAGCTTCGAGAGACAAAGTGCCCTCGCTATATTATTGGCCTCCCTTCCCCTTCTACACGGGGCCAGCAAGTATGTTTTATTTCTTCATTCAGGCCCTTCGGCCAGCCTCTTTTCTTCATTATGGTGTATTATTCTCACCTTCGTGCATGTGTAGTCCGACCAACTTCGGAGAAGACTCGGCACTTTAGGGAGCTGATAATAAAAGCTCAGAAGCCAGCATACTTTGAGGCTCCCGAATCGGCCCCGACCACGACGCCACTGCCTCCTGGCGATTCGAGAAAGCGGACCCGATCCCAGTTGAGGGAGGCCGTTGGGAAGGCCAAAGCGGTAGTAACCCGAGTGACACAGGCACGCCGAAGGAAGGCCGTAGAAAAGGAACCAGCAACCGTTCTTCCTCCGGTTGTATCCTTCGAAGAGTTCGAGGTTTCCCGCATGCAAAGGCCAGAAGCTGAAGGTAGGCTCTTCATCTCTCCAGAATTCATTGGCTCACTTTGGCTGCCCTGGCTAATCCATGTTGACAGTTGCCGACACAGTCGCTGCGGTCGTCGGGCTGGAGGCGACGGTAGGCATCGTGGCTAGGGAAGGGGCAGAGGAAGTCCTTACTGCTCCCGTAGAGAGAGATCTGCCTTCTCCAATGCCCAGAAAGGAAATGGAAGGTAATTTATAGTTTAATCACGACGCCACCACGGGTCTTCATGCCTTCAGTCGGCTTGACTATTTCTTGCCGTAAATTTTAGTTGATATGCAACCGTCATTACTCTCGGGTGCAGAGGGTGCAGAGGGAGCGATTGCCTGGGGGCAGGGTGAGCTTGCCCCTGAGATCCCATCAATTGTTGCTCCTGGTGTGGAGTGCATGGAGGAAGTCCCTGCTGCAGGTGATGCTCCTCCTGGCGAGGTTCCTGCTCCGATGGTGGAGTGCCCCGAAAGAGCAGAGGAGTCCTCTTCCTCTGAGCATGTCGATTACGGTGGCGGCTCCAGTGATGAGGAGTTCCCACATGTCGACACAGAGACTGAGGATGCCGGGCATCTTTGGCCTATGAAAGTGATCACCTGACTTTCAGCCCACCCCGGTTGTCATGGAGTGGTCCTGGGCCGTCAGGCTCACTCGTGAGCGAAGGGGCTGGGGCCGCAGAGGTTGCCCTTGGAGATTTGAGCCTAGTACCGGCTGAGGTGAGGACCCTCCCATGGTCGGCACTTGCTGCCCTTCCTTTCTTTTCTTTTTAGCTTTCTGATGTACATATTTCTGGTGTAGACTGAGGTGGTGCTGCCAACCATAACGGTGCAGATACCCCTCCCGGCTCTAGGTGCGGGTCACGCAACTTTCCCGCCCATCTTGCGACCTATCGCACTGCGATATCCCAAGGACTATGCAGCGACAGCGGGTCCCGTGGGATCTGGAGTACTTGTGAGGGCTGACGAGTTGGTAGTAGTCGAGGACTCCCAGCCATTGGAAGTCGCACAACGGTCGGCTTCAGAGAAAGGTGGCCCCTCCGAGGTAGAGGTGGGAGAGATCGTGGAAGAGGAAGCCGGGACTACTGGGGCGTTGGCTCTTATTATTGAAACTGGCCATATGGGGGTCAGTCGAGTTGGAGGCGAGGAGCAGATGTCCTCGGCTCTTGATGTTCCTGTTGCAGCTTCATCCCAAGGGGCTGGCAGGGAAGTCACCGTCATCAAGACTCCAGCTACCATATCAGTCACCGCGGTTGTTCCCCACACAAGTGTGCTGCAGATCATGCCATCGTCATCTTCTGGGGTGAGCGATGATATCTGGGCCACCGTGGACAGCCGAGTGGAGTTCGAACTACCCGATACGTCACCGCTCGGTCTCCAATCATCGAGTGACCTTGTGTGGCAGTTCTTAGGGACCCTTCAACAGACCATAATGGCCAGCAGAGATTTAACTTATGTTCAGTTGAGGGGCTTGATAGAGCACTTGTCCCGCTCGCTGTTGGCTTTTGGTTTCCCTATGGACGACTGGACTCCACGGGTGATTTTGCTTCTAAAATATGTAAACAGAAGGGAATTCTTAGGCCGGGAGGTAGCTGACCAGCTGGCGGCCATAACACTGGAGGGAGCTGAATGCCGAGCAGCTCTCATCTCTTTGAAAGGGATTACGACGAGGATGAGGAATGATGCTAATGCCTCTTTGCAGTGCCGAAGCTTCCTTACGGCCCGGATAGCAGAGCTACAGGCCAAACTTTCAAGGGCAGAGGCTGAGCTTCACGAAGTAGAGCGCCTGGAAGTCCAGAGGATGGAGGAGGCAGAGATGGCCGAGGGACAAGCTGCTTCCCTCGGGGAGAAACTGTCTCAGCTAGAGGCCACTGAGTTTAGACTACAAGAACTAACCCGCCATCCTTCCTTGGGCATTCCAGAGCTGGAGGACATCTTCCGACGCCCTCTGCCATAGTCTTTCCTATTTGCCCCTTTTTGATGGACTTCATGTATTCCGGGGAATGCCCCGCGTAACATGTATCCCTTTGTTTTACAGAAATGAAATATCCCCATTTGCTGCTAAATGCCAATTCTATCTTTGCATTGGCCCTTCCTCCCCTTTTATTCGCCAGCTAACCCTAGTCCGAGTATATGAGTTATTAGGGCAGGAGAGCGCTCACGCCTTCAGGGAAGGGGTGAGGTGTTCGCTCCACCGCGCCGTGACCATTCTCGGGACCAGGCAACGGCTAGTGCAGGCCAAGAGGTCAAAGGACCAAAAGGGTATAGAGGCCCCTTCAAGGCTAGGAAATAATGACAAACTGCTTGTCAGTCGGATTCATTGATGCTGATAGAAATTGAGGGTAGGGTTTATTCATTAACAGAGTTTATATGGAGCAAAAGCAGTTTACTGCTTAACGAGGACGAGGGGTCCAAGTTAGGGGAGAAAGTTGACCGGTCCTGTCGATGGCGACAAGGGTTGATAGAAAGTCGGTCAGTTTAGTAGACGGCGATGAGGATCGATATGCCGTAGACCGATCTTGCCGATGGTGACAAAGGTCGAAAGAGTAGCCGGTCTTACCGATGATGACGAAAACCAAAAAAGGTAGCGACCGATCTTGCCGATGATGACAAGGGTCGGAATGGTAGACGGTCTTGCCGATGGTGACAAGGACCGAAAAAGGTAGCGATCGATCTTACCGATGGTGGCAAGGGTCGGAATGGTAGACGGTCTTACCGATGGTGACAAGGACCGAAAAAGGTAGCGACCGATCTTGCCGATGGAGACAAGGGTCGGAATGGTAGACGGTCTTGCCGATGATGATAAAAACCGAAAAAGGTAGCGACCGATCTTGCCGATGGTGACAAGGGTCGAAAAAGGGTAGAAGGAAGTGGAACGATGAACGAGGATAACCTCGCTACTACCCTATCATTTCATCATTTTTTTATTGATTTATTTTTTTTATTCTTCATCATTTTTTATCACATTACTGACTCAAGCGCCCTTTCGGGTTTTCGCCGAAGTCAGCCCCCTCTTGCTTTTGTCCACGCGCCCTTTCGGGTTTTCACGTGGCGGGGTACCCGATTTTACCTGTAACGTCCTTTCGGGTTTTCGCTACAGCCGGGTTATAGCCATTTTTGCCCCTTCCCTAATATAGGAACAAGGCCGGCGGGGTATCTCTATTTTTAACCCCATCTTTCTTTTTTTTTTCTTTTTTTTGTAGGAAGAAGCCGGGGCATAGGAGAGCCTGCCCGCTAGCATGCCGATCGGCCTTGTCGATGATGACAAGGGTCGGATCTTGGCTTAGTTCATCGACATTGGTTAAATGCCGAAGCAAAGGATATAGTTCTTAACAGGGACGGAAGGTCCAGGTTAAGAGATAGAGGCTGACCGATCCCGCCGATGATGACGAGGGTCGAACATAGGTTTATTCATCGGCATGGGTCACATGTCGAAGCAAGGATAGATTCATTAACAGGGATGAAATGTCCAAGTTAAGGGATAGAGGCCGATCGATCTCGCCGATGATGACGAGGGTCGAACATAGATTTATTCATCGGCATGGGTCACATGTCGAAGCAAGAATAGATTCATTAACAGGGACGAAAGGTCCAAGTTAAGGGTAGAGATCGATCGATCTCGTCGATGATGACGAGGGTCGAACATAGGTTTGTTCATCGGCATGGGTCACATGTCGAAGCAAGGATAGATTCATTAATAGGGACGAAAGGTCTAAGTTAAGGGTAGAGATCGACCGATCTCGCCGATGATGACGAGGGTCGAACATAGGTTTGTTCATCGGCATGGGTCACATGTCGAAGCAAGGATAGATTCTTTAACAGGGACGAAAGATCCAAGTTAAGGGTAGAGATCGACCGATCTCGCCGATGATGACGAGGGTCAAACATAGGTTTGTTCATCGGCATGGGTCACATGTCGAAGCAAGGATAGGTTCATTAACAGGGACGAAAGGTCCAAGTTAAGGGTAGAGATTGACCGATCTTGCCGATGATGATGAGGGTCGAACATAGGTTTGTTAGGAGATCTCTGATGGGACTCTTGATGATTGTCCTTTGGGAGTCTCATTAGGAGGAGAATAAAGAGGAACTTTTTAGATTACCACTTTACTGACCTGAGCGCCCTTTCGGGTTTTCACCGAAGTCAGCCCCCTCTTGCTTTTGCCCACGCTCCCTTTCGGGTTTTCACATGGCAGGGTACTCGATTTTACCTGCAGCGCCCTTTCGGGTTTTCACCGCAGCCGGGTTATAGCCGTTTTTGCCCTTGTCCCAATTTAGGAACAAGACCGGCAGAGTATCTCTATTTTTAACCCCATTTTGTCTTTTCTTTTTGCTCATGTAACAGAAGGACGTTGAGAGAGTCGGCTAGGACACGAAGTCTTGCTCCGAGAAAGAGGGTTTACTCGTCAGCACGAAGGCAATGCTGACGCAAGGGATAGATTTGTGCCGATTCGAGCGTAAGGCCCGCAATGGCAACGTTGTATAAAGGTCGGCTAGGACACGAAGTATTGCGTCGAGAAAAGGGGTTTATTCATCAGCAAGGAGATAATGCTAACGCAAAGGATGGATTTGTGCCGATTCAGGCGTAAGGCCCGCAATGGCAAAGATGTATATATTATGTGAGTCTGGTCAGGGCCGACCATCACTGGACCGAGGTGCGGGAAGCTCGGTTAGGGCGGAGCGCCACTGAACCAAGGTGATGGTAGCTCGGTTAGGGCGGAATGTCACTGAACCAAGGTAAGGGTAGCTCGGTTAGGGCGGAATGCCACTAGACCAAGGTGAGGGTAGCTCGATCAGGGCGGAGTGCCACTAGACCAAGGAAAGGTATTCTGATCACTCGGGGAATGTTGGTTGTGCCGTATGATACAGCTTCATATGCTTTCCATTGAGTGGGGAGAACTGGATGACTTCTTTGTGGTCCACCAGGATGAAAGCACCTCCCTCATATACTCGGTGGACGATGTATGATCCGACCCAGTTTTCGACCAACTTCACTTTGGGATTGGAGGCCATCACTTCTCTTCTCTTGACCATCACCAGGTATCCTTTCTTGAATTTCTGACCTTTGACTAGCTTATCGAAAGCACGGGCCATGCGAGCTTGATAGAGTTGGATGTTTTGTTTCGCCCGGAGGCGCTTTCCTTCAAGCTCGGCGAGCTCTTCCAATATTCTTTCTGCATTGGTTTGTTCACCGTTGATTAGTCCATGCTGGATGGTGACTCGCAGCGAAGGAACTTCTAATTCAATTGGCACCACATCCTCTGACCCATACACGAGGGAGAATGGCGAACAGCCGGTTGGGGTTTTATAGACAGTACGATAGGCCCAGAGCGCCTCGTACATCCTTTCTTCCCAGTCCTTTTTATTAGACTTGACAGTCTTTGCCAGCAACGTGCATAGTGTCTTGTTGAAGGCTTCTGCAAGTCCATTGGCTTGAGGGTTGTAGGGGGACGATGTCCTCCAGTCAATCTTGTATTTGTCGGCCAGCCGGTAAACCTTATGATTTTTGAAATGGCTGCCATTGTCAGAGATAATTCGGCTGGGAATCCCGAACCGAAATATTATGTTCTGCCGGAAGAATCTTGCAACCAGTTCTCCCATCACATCTCTTAACGCAGCTACTTCTGCCCATCTCGAGAAGTAATCTTTAGCTGCTAAGATGTATTTGCGCCCTGATGAAGATGCTGGTAGTGGCCCTACCACGTCCGTGCCCCATTGAGCAAACGGCCAGCTTGGTAAGGTAGGATGTAGTGGCACTGGAGGCCTTCTTGACACATTGGCATGTTCTTGACACTTTTGACAAGCCCTAGCGAACTTGCAGTAGTCATCAAATATAGTGGGCCAATAGTAACCCAATTTCTTTATGTCAATTTTCATCTTTGGGCCGGCCTGATGCGCTCCAGCTGATCCTGCATGGATTTCTTGCATCACCTGCCCCGCTTCTGCTGAAGACAAGCAACGAAGTAGGACTTTTCTTTGGGCATCTGCCATTATTCGGAACAAGGTTCGGTTCCTCATCTCGTAAGAGTCTTTAACCCTCAGGAGTTTCATTCTCTGTTCTTTTTCTTTTGGGAGCTGCTGGTGTTGGAACCACCGCAGGAGATGTTCTCGCCAATCGGGCTGCTGAACCTCTTCGACGGCTACCACCTCAATCTCTTGTTTGTCGGCTAAGACCTCTGTTACACTGGGGACTTGTCGGCGGTTGATCACCGTTATATTCAGGCTCGTGTCTGGCGGGACCGCCAAAGAACTGGCCAGCTTAGCGAGGGCGTTTACCTGAGCATTCTGGCCTCGGTTGATATGCTTGATGCTGATGAAGTAGAATCTTGACATCAGGCGGGTTGCCAGCTGATGGTAGGGGAGGAGCTCTTGCTTTCGCACATCGAACTCTCCTTCCAGTTGTCTTATAACGAGCATGGAGTCTCCGAATGCTTCCAGCATCTAAATTCCCATGGATAGAGCAATTTGTAACCTGATTATCAGGGCTTCATACTCTGCTTCATTATTTGTGCAATGCTTGTTTATCGAGCAAGATGTGTGCACCACTTCCCCTTCTGGAGATTTCATGACTATGCCTGCTCCTGCCCTGACCCTGGCTGATCCAGTGGCAGAGGTGTCAATTCTGGAAGCGCCATCGAAATATAGCTGCCATAAGGAGGGCCGCACCTGAGCGGCTTCCAGGGTTTCATCTTCAGGAAGCTCCGGTTCCAACGGGTAGAGGTACTGGGTGCTCAGCGAAGAAGTCTGCGATGGCTTGACCTTTGACAGCCTTTCGCGGCACATAGGAGATATCAAATTCCATAAGGATTACTGCCCATTTGCCCAAGCGACCTTTGAGTGCCAGCTGGGACATGATATATTTCAGTGGGTCCTCTTTGGATACCAAGCTGATTTCATGCGACAATATGTAGTGTCGAAGCTTCTTAACTACGAAGACCAGTGCTAGAGAGATCTTCTCAATATAAGTATATTTCTCCTCAGTTTTGACCAATCTCTGACTGAGGTAGTAGAGGGCTTGTTCTTTCCCTTCTTCATTATTCTGGGCCAGCATTGCCCCGAGGGAATTGTGTGTGGCTGGTATATATAATATCAACGGCCGTCCTTTCACCGGTGCGCCCAGCACTAGAGGAGTCTTCAGATAGTCTTTCAGCTTGTCAAAGGCTGTCTGGCAATCTTCATCCCAATAAAAGGGAACGTCCTTCATCATCAGTTTGTGGAAAGGCTGGCATCACCCTGACAAATTGGAAATGAACCGCCGGATATAAGCCAAGCGGCCCTGTAGTGATCTCAGCTCGGAGAGATTTCTTGGTGCAGGTAGCTCCTGAATTACTTTGATCTTTGCGGGGTCTATCTCGATTCCCCGATATTGGACAATGAAGCCCAAGAACTTTTCGCTCGACACTCTGAACACACATTTCATAGGGTTCATCTTCAGCTCATGCTGCCTCAGCCTCTGAAAGATAATCCGGAGGTCCTGCAGATTGTCTTGTTTTCTTCTGGTCTTAACCACCAGATCATCTATGTAGCACTCGACCTTGTGGTAGAGCAACCCATCAAAGATTCTGGTCATTACGCGCTGATAAGTTGCGCTAGCATTCTTTAGTCCGAACGGCATCCTCTTATAGTGATAGATGCCTTTAGGGGTTCGGAAGGCAGTATGAACCCGATCATGCTCCGCGATCCAAATCTGGTTGTAGCCGGATGACCCGTCCATGAATGACAGGGCCTCATGACCGGTTGTGGCATCAATCATGACTTCCGTTATTGGCACTGGAAAGTCATCCTTGGGGTAGGCTTTATTTAGATCTCGGAAGTCAACACATATCCGGATCTGTTCATTTTTCTTTTTCACGGGGACGATATTCGCCAGCCACGTGGTGTACTAGTTTTCTTCGACAAATCCCACGTCAATAAGCTTGTCGACTTCAACACAAATTTGCGTGATGAGTTCTGGCCTCATACGCCGCGGTGGTTACTTCACCGACTCGGCTTCAGGGATGATTGCCACCTCATGCTGTGAAACTGCAGGATTCAGACCTGGCATCTCTTTGTAAGTCCAGGCGAAGCAATCCCGGTATTCTTGCAGCAGCTGGATGTACAGCCCCCATTCTTCTGGGGACAGTTGGGCACTGAGGAAGGTAGGCCTAGGGTCCACCTCACTTCCCAAGTTGATTTCTATCAGTTCGTCGACTGTGGCTTGGCCTCCGTCTTCTATCTCCGGAGGTGCCGGTTGGAGGTCAAAGAAGTTTGGAATACCATCTTGAGGGTCGAGTACTTCGGCTTCCTCATCTGACACCATCAGAGCTTCTCGGAAGTCCTCTGTTTCATTTGATAGTGGCCGCGCGTATTGCTCTTTCAGCAAATCTGCTGCCATTGCAATCTCCCAGGGTAAGAGAGCAGCTTCAGTCCTTGCAGATGGGGTTGCAATCATGACCGACTGGTGGCCGCTTGTTGTTGGGCTGGAACAACAACCCAGTCTCGTGGCAAAAGGTGAGGAGATCTCGCCTTCTGGGGCAGTTGCATCTTCAATAGGAGTGGCAGTCCCATTGTCGGCAGCACACACCTCCTGGTCGGGGTGATGGGGACGTCGAAGCAAGACCGTCCGCATTTTATTTACATTTATGTCCTTTTATATTTGTATGTATACCCTTATGTTATATGGGTACGCAATTGTACGTCTTAGTGGGTTTATATGTAACATTCCAGTAGGTCCAAGCAAGGGGGCCCTCAGCCCTTTCCCATTGGTCCATGTCACCCATGTGGGGCTGGTCAAACTTGCCTAGGTGACATCTAGAAGGGTTGAATGTCAAATGACACATGGGTAGACAAAGGGAGTAAAAAGTCTAAGGTAGGCTACCTACCATGTCAAGCTTATCTCCCCTTGGTCAAGGGGGCGCCCTCCCCTTAATTTTTTTTATTTTATTTTGTGTGTTAGCCACACTTAATCCAGGCCATCCCTTCCCCATCCCTAGATCCAATGGTGGAGATTGGATTTGATGTGTAGCATATATATACTTGTATTTTCCCATTTAGAACAATTAATGAATGGAAAAAAAGTTGAATGCCCAAGGAGCTTCTTGCAGCCCCTACCTCTCCCCTCTGGTTTCTTCATCCCCAACTCCAATTCTAGAGTGATATCCCTCCCCTATTGATCCTCTCTACCTTCTGGTTCATCTCCGGTGATCGCCGCCGCCGCCGTCGCTCCGCCGCCATCGTCTTCGGTATTCTGTCCATCCAGGATAGAAGCATCTTCCCCGAATTCCTGCTCCCACCTCCCACCTCCTCTGGAGCTGCAATTTCCAGGACTGGTTTCCCTCTCGAACCCCTGTCTTCACAATAAAATTCAAGCCAAAATTCTTTCATTTGGTAGTTTTCAAATTTCGTTCCTCTTTTATTCCCAGA
Source organism: Amorphophallus konjac (assembly GCA_022559845.1). Taxonomy (NCBI): domain Eukaryota; kingdom Viridiplantae; phylum Streptophyta; class Magnoliopsida; order Alismatales; family Araceae; genus Amorphophallus; species Amorphophallus konjac. The sequence continues at coordinate 268,743,623 of CM040121.1, read as the reverse complement.
TCTGCCAGGTTTCTATCTACAGTGACATCAACTCTGACTTTCCCATATCCGGACCTCTTTTTGATTTTCCCAGGAGCTCTCAAATTTACTGGAAGTTTTGTCCACCTTCCCCTATCACCACGAATTTTATTGTTCTTTTTTCAGCCCTCTACATATTTTCTAAAATTCGTTCAAGTTCCCAAACCGGTTCTGTCTGTCTCATTCCAGATCCGACCCACCACCAGTATAAACTCTATGTAAAATCCAAACTTCCATATTTTGCAGATCTAAAAATATCCCTGGTTTTCTCTCTTGAATCTCTACAACTTTACTGAAGAACTCAACTTCAGATTCGGAGGTATACCTACTGGTCAATGCCAACTCTCAGGAAACTCAGTTTCTGCCTGAGCATATCTGAAATGGGGAACAACAGCCTTCAAAATTCGTCCATCAGAAATACAGAGCTGGTGATTTTTCTGTGATCACAAGGGTCGAAGCCCTTCGAAGTAGCTTTCGAACGGCACCAGTTTCGTCGCATTTTGACATCGGTGCTGGTTGCAGCAAGCGATCTCGTCGGGTCGCGCATCTGAAAATAGCAAGCGCAGGTCTGTGGCCGGTTATTCCGGCGGGTGATGATCGGAGCCGCCCGGCTTCCGACTGACGTTCCAGCGCACTGCCACCCTAGGGGAGCACCCCTCCAGGCGTCCCCACTACAGTGGTGCCACACAGCCCCACACGGCCCCTCCGACCAGTACGTGGGCCCCACGGTCGCGAGCACGCGTGCAGCCGAAACTACGCGAGAAGCCGCCCGTCAACCCAGAATCGGTCCTCCCGGGCCCACTTGTGTAGCCCTTTACCTCCCTGCGTGGAGTGGGCAGTAGTTCTTTGCTGTAACCTTTGTGTACTAATTGCCCCGGGAGTACGAGTTCGGCCGGGTCCGTCTTCCCCACGCCGAGAGCGTGGAGGTATCGTGTTCACTCCTACACTTGGCATTTGCTTTATTCATATATACTTGTTTATGCCGCTGCTAGATATCATGCTAGGATCGTAGCTCGCTATATATTGTGATATCACCACTGCTGCGAGAGAGAGCATGACCGTCCCGTCACCCGATCCGGGCACAAGAGAGAGCCGACCACCCTAGCTCACTGTCGGTTTCTCAACCGCGCACGTCCGACGCTTCCCTCGCTAAGGGACAATCACGAACTCACCTAGAGTTCGAGGATCGCATATCCAATTGGTGTCGAGTCCGTGGTCCGTCCCGCATCACGGGGCTGGCCGAGGCTTCCCCGATTGGCACAAGGGGTGCGGAGGTCATTGTTGGTAGGACTCCAGAGGAGGGAGAGATCCCTGCTTCTTCAACACCTTCGGCTTCGCTGCTGCTAGCCGTATCGAATTCGGCTTGCATGGCCGCCTCTTCGAGATAGACCTGCTCCCAACATCGGCAAGGAATCACGGTCTCCGCTTCTTGATTTCCGGGTTGGCCTGGGTCAGCATGTTCAGCTTTCGCTGGGTATTCATCAAAGGATGCCCCCAGCGGGCTGTCTTCAGCAGGGTAGAAGTCGGAGAGGATGTCCACCTCGTATCGGCCACTGTGATAATATTCTTCCAGGGTGAAGCCCAACCCCGGGTGCTGAGAGACGCGTCTCATTTCCTTATCTAGATTTGTGGGATACCACATTTTATGGAAAGCTTCCTTACGCTTTTGAGACTGATCGGAGGGGATGTGCTACTTCTGAAACATCCTGGCCATCCGATTAGTTGTGAATGCCAGACCCTTGACGGGGACCGACGGGTTGCTTATGTCTTCGGGGAGGCTGCAGTCTGTGTCTTCCCGAGTAGGGTGCTCTTCAGCCGTATAGAACAAACTTTTGGGTCCATCTTCATGTGTCACCTCCCAAGTTTTGAAAGGCTCGACAGCGGGGTTATCAAGGCCGGGAGTTGGCTTGGTGAGGCCGTCCGGGACTCCAATGTGGTTATGCTTCTGATCGACCCGCACTTCATTAGCTTCAGCGTATAATACTGGAGGTGCTATTCTGCCCACGTCCCCGGATGCTGTGATATGGGAGACCACCTTGGGCTTGACATATCTGCGCGGCGGTGGTGGATACCCATTGCCGCCAGATGCGCTTCTCGATGCCCCCGCAGGGGTCTTAGCTTCAGAGGCCTTCTGAGAAGGCCCCACATATAGGTTGGCGTCTGCCAAGTGACATTCAAATACCTCAAACGGGTGAAGGTCAGCAAATATCCTCTCCTCCTTCCCTTGGAGACTGTATTTGATACATTGGTGGAGCGTGGAAGGCACCACCATGTTCTCATGCAACCATGGGCGGCCGAGCAGTGCTTTGTATGAGGTGCGGGAGTCAATGACATGGAACTGCACTGTCGTAGTGAAATCCGCTAGGGTAAGGGTGAACTCTTCCACCCCCATCGACACTTCACATTTTTGATTGAAGCCGGCGATACGCATATCCCCGACTTTCTCGAGATGCACGTTGAAGTGGTGCCTCTCGTATATTCTATAAGGTAGGATGTTGACCGCTGCACCAGGATCAACCAGAATCCTGTTCAGCTCCCTTCCATTCAGGTGCCCCTTCATATACATCGTCCTGTTGTGGCTGATGGTAGGCAGCAACATATCTTCTGGAGTGAAGGTCATGCTAGCCTCCGGCATTGCTTCACCCAAACATGTCTCAAAATGAGCAGGCGTCTGCAGAGCAGTAATGATCGTCTGTCGAGTCTCTTCACTCAAAGAAAGGATCTCCCAGATTGTAAATCGAGTAGGGAGCTTCTTGAGTAGCTTCATTTTTCGCCCAACTCGGACATTGGAGAGCTTTATCTCTTCAGCCCACCTGGGCTTGGGGAAGTCTTGGGTTACGGGCCTTAACGGACTTGCTTCATCTGCCTCGGATCCGGCGCCCTTCTGGCTGGTACCGGCTCCTCGGCGCTCTTCATTAGCTGCTGTAGGGCAAGCTCCATCTGTATTTGGATCTTCGGCAGATTGTGCTGACTGCAGGTGAACATCCTCCTGACAAGGCTGCTTCCCCTTTGACATCTTTATGAATTCAAGAAATGAAGGGACCCCCTTGCCCCCACTTTTGTTATATAGGCCTAGCGGAGGAGGGATCTGGACTCCTTTGATCTCCGGTGGAGGTGTTTTGTAGGGCTACTCTCCCCTGAATATGATGTTGTGGTTGGGTGGCGGCTGGCGCCCCCATTTTCGGCTTGACCGGGTTGCATGTGTAGTAGTTGCGGCCTTAGCCCTGCCTCCCTCAAAAAGGGATGTGAAGCAAATTTCCTCTTCTTCCTCTTCTCCGGGCGGGTTGAAGAGTGCGGATAGAGTATTGCAGGAAACAACCTGCACTTTATCGGCCTTAGCAGACCTTCTCTTCTTCTTTTGTTTCTTCTTCTTCCTTGCTTCGGTAGGCGCCTGCCCCCAGAACATACGGCCCTCCTTATCGGATGCTGCTTTAGCTTCCTCCTTTAGCTCGAGTGAGAGCTGTTCCAGTTCTTGCCATGGGACATGGTCCCGCACCAGCAAAGGCTTCAATTCGGGCTGGACGTACTCGTCTCGCCCTTCAATGAGATTTTGTAGTCGGCGGACCCCAGGGTTGGTTTCCTTGACCACTGGCAGCGGAGTTTGTCTCCTCTGATTGTTTGTAGGTATCCTGATAGTTGCAGGTGGAGTGATCCACACGGGTGCTGCCACCGGCGGAGCAGGTCGGGGTGTAACACCACAGATATATGCCCCCACTTTCGGGCGGGGTGCTTTCTTCCTTTTGTGCTTCGCAGGAATCTGCTGCTATCCCTGCTGTTCCTTCGCGGGCTCCAAGAAATGAGTTTCATAAGTGCTCCGCATACTTGCTTCGGAGATCTCATCGGGCAGTGCCTGGTATAGGGAGATCATGTTGACTGCTGCCCTCCTCCGAGGGACTTCATGCAGTTGAGAAGGGACCACTTTGTACTCTCCCAACTCGATTTCATTTTTCTTCACCATTCCTTCGATGATGTCCTTGAAAACATAGCAGTCTTCGATTGGATGCCCCAACATCTGGTGGTAGGGGCAGAATCTTGGGCTGTCTCTTCTCTTTAGGTCCTCATGCCTCTTTGGCTCTGGTAGGTGTAGACACGCCAAAATTGACGTTTTGTTGATCAAATCTCATGTTATTATATAAATGCCCCAAGTGGACTTCAATATTCCTATAACATAAAGTTTTTCTATTTTTGTGAGTTTTTCTGCATTTTTCCTGTATTTTTGTGAGTCACGACTTGATTAAGGGCGTTAATTTCACAAATAACAACTTGTTGTACGGCGTTTTCAAAGAAAGGACGACCGTAGATGAGGGCGTCAATTCCTGGTGTTATCCCTTAATTTCTAGAATTATCTATTTTCAAAATAAAAGGCATTTTGTGAGTAACGCCTTTTCTCAGGGCGTGATTTTAATTAACGCCGTTATCTCAGGCGTGTTATCTAAGTTTTCAAACAGAGGAACGTTTTTATTTCCAAAATTAAATCCAGGAAGAAACGCCCTTTCCTAGGTCGTGTTTCAAGAAACGTCTCTGTGAAGGTCGTCAATTCATAAATAGACGCCCTGTATTAAGGCGTGTTTCACTCCAGAGTCCTTCTTTTCCCCATCTTTCCCTCACAGTTCCCTGCTATCTTTGGACTCTTGCCCGATCTTAATCCTTCCTTGGATGCCTCATTACCCGTTCTTATCAATTCCCTTGTTTGATCACATCCGATTGACACTATAAAAGAAAATCTGGTTTGATCGTGTAAAAGGTTAACAACAACAACAACTCAAAAGGTTGAAGATTTTTAAGTATTCAAGCACGCAGAGCTTCCTCCTTCGAGCATTGTTTTTTTTCTTCATCCCTCTGCATCCGTCCAGCGTCTCTCCGGTTCCCTTTACTCTCGTCAGGGAGAGCAGGGCGATATATATATAGCTTGTTTGTTGTTCATCATATTCTTGGCATCACTATTGTCTCCTGTCGTCAGTTCTTTTACTGCATTTAGCATATTAGCTCCTTCCCTAGTTCTCTGCTAGGGGTTCTAAAAAGAAAACAAAAGAGAGGTGCGCATGTTAACGTCGTTTCATCATTTTATGTTGTTTGTTTTCGGAGTGGTATTACTGCACTTTGGCTGATCCCCTTTCTTTTGCTTGTCTTTCATTGTCTTTCTTACAAGGTAATCAATCAAGAAAACCCACTTCGTCGGCCGGCCGATTGGAGTTGGAGGAGGAGATCCACATTCATCCCGCATCCCATCTTTCACCAGGTACATGCGATCTTATTCTTTTTTTTATTGAGGTAAACCCTCTGGCGATCACACACTCCCCTTGTGCACCTCGTGCATTGTTTCATCTCCACCATTATTTAATGTTTCCCTTTTCCTTTCCTTTTTAACCTTTCCCCAAAGTGTGGATTTTAAAGGAATCCACAAATTGGCGATCACGGTGGGACCTCCGTCTGTTTTCTTTGTTGATTACCATCTCCATTGGCACCCTCGTGTGCCCTTTCCCCTTTGACACCCTCGTGTGTCCTTTCCCATTGACACCCTCGTGTGTCCTTTCCCCTTAGGCACCCTCGCGTGCCCTTTCCCCTCGGTACCCTCGGTACCCTTTCCTTTGTGCCCCTCGGGCACCCTCCACTGTGCACCCTGCACACTCCCCGGATCAGTCAATTGCTGCTTATTAACGCCTTCGACGAGGGCGTCTTTTGATTTAACGCCCCTCACAGGGCCGTGTTTTTATTAATTAACGCCACCCTCAAGGGCGTGTCTTTATTGCATCTGCTTGCCTGGTCTTCACTATTTTCTCGTCTGATATTTAGCGCCCCTTACAGGGACGTGTTTCATTAATTAACGCCCATCTCCAGGGCGTCTGTTTCTATAACTGCGGTTTGTTGCTTGCTGATTATACTGTCTGTGGAATAACGCCCCTCTTCGAGGCGTTTCATTTCTTGTCAACGGCTGTCATTAGGGCGTTTCTCTTTATCATAACTGCCGTTCACTGCATCCTTATTATACTGTCTGTGAATTAACGCCCCTCTCAGAGGCGTTTCATTTACTATCAGCGCCTTCCATCAGGGCGTGTCTCTGAGTTTTGACGCCCTCAGCTACAGGCGTCCTTTATTTATAACGCCTAATCCTAAGGCGTGTTTTTCCTACGGTCTGTGAGCCCCTCACAGAATTTACGACAGCCACGCTGCCGTGTTTTCATTTAGTCACGACCTGCCACAGGGCGTGTCTTTCCTCTTGCTGTGAACACGACCTTTCCAAGGGCGTGTCTTTACTGTTCTTTTTCACAGATTGGCTATTATTCATTGCTTAGCATTTGTCTTGATATTATATTACTGCTTGGATCATCTTGGTTTGCTGGCTTGGTTGAGAGACCTCCTCTCTCTATCCTAGGATCCACACACCCTTCTTGGAATCGGGACGACCCTCCATTGAGCATTCCGTCTCTTTGGACCGGAAATCCCTTTTCCAAGACCTCCATAAGTCCCCGCACCCGTGGATTCCCTCACGGACGTCGGGCTGATTGTACCCTCGAAGTACCTGGAGTTTAGAGAACCTATACGTTGTTAAAAGAGAGAAGAACTTAGTTGACCCGGAGGTTACATTCGGATCAAACTAGGTCTCATTTGGCAAAAAGAGTGAACCTTCACAAATAATCCACCCTAAATTCAAACATCAAACATTAAAATCTTGCGTTTCTTGCCAACCTTGTTTGCATAAACATAGTTGAGTGATTTGATTGCCTTGTTTGGATTGTATATTTTGTGACAGTTCCTTCATTGAACATCCTCTTTCTTAAGAATGAAGCTCCGTTCAGGTAAAACCATCAACATGTCAGGCCACGGGTACTCTTATGATGATGAGAATGAGAACATATTTGGTCAATATGAGGACCCTCCCCAGGATTCTTTTTATTATGAGGGGAACTACCTTCCTCCTCACCCCCATTACTCACAAGTCCATGTGGTCGATACCACTGTCCATGAGGCGGACCCTTCGTCTCAAGTTCCATCTTCCAACACTTCGGGGAACCCTTCCCCATCCATTAATGTCTCAGATTTGATCCAAGCTCTCTCCCAGTTGGACGACTCCCAGCGGCAAGCCATTCAGGCCGCCTTAAAGGGGAAATCCGTCCTTTCTTCTTCTTCTAATCCCCCTCCGGCCGTGAGTGGCCATCAAATCATTAATGACCAGGCGGTCTTGCATCCTCCCTCCTCTCGTCCACAAACGCCTACTGCGGCCATGCCGGCCCAGCAGGCGAGCTATTCAGCAGTTAGGCATCAATCCTCCCAACCTCCTCGGGTTCTACGAACGCCTATACCACATTCTTTTATTCAAAACCAGGCCCCAGTCGAGCCCGATACCAACACTCTCTTGCTTCAGAAGCTAGCCAGCATGGAGGAGCAGCTCAAGAAGGTTACAACAACTAAGAATGCTCCGGAAATTTCTCTTCCTACGTTGCCAGTGTTCCATTTACCACCTTCTAAAATGCCGAATTTCCGGCGATATAATGGGACCGGTAACCCATTCATTCATTTAAAGGACTTCCGATATGAGACTTCTTTCTGGCAAGACAATAAGGCCTCTCTGGCCTATTTATTCAGAAGATCTCTTGAGGGACCCGCCCTCGAATGGTTTTATTCTCTGGAGCCAGCTGATGCCGGCGATTTCGATGTTATCCAAAGAAAATTCTTGCAAAAGTACAGAGACCGGGTGGGACCTTCCCTTTCTGTTACAGATCTGGTCGCTGAGAAAATGAAGCTCGATGAAGACTTCATTATATTTGCTGACAGGTGGCGGTCTATGGCCGAAAAATTGAAGGACACATTGTCGGAACAAGAGCAAGTAAAAATGGTCATTTCTAATGCAACTCCTCAATTCCGGCACATTTTGGCCATGAATCGGCTGACAACTATGGAAGAGCTCTATGAAAGAGCTCGTTATATACAAACACAAATGAAGGATTCACCCATCATGGGCATGTTTGAGCCGAAGCCTCGGCTGTTTAAAAAGAATACAAATGTCAACAGCGGGCCCACGACTGAGGGCACTGTCACAAACGAGCAGGTTGGCGTAGTTGGTCACCCCCACCACCAGTCAAACCCACGACCTCCGCCACCTCCACAGCAAAACCCCCATTTTACCTCCACTCCACAACGCCACTTCACACCCCAACCTTCTTTTGCTCCATCACCGAGCCAAGCGCCTCGCACCGACCCTCCAGCACCACCACATTATCATCAGGTCC